>BTHU01000017.1:24243739-24723739 GCA_036184795.1 Tokudaia tokunoshimensis
GTGGGAGTGCGGGTGCCATATTGTGGAGCCAGAGTCCACACTGGGTGCCAGCCACAGTTGCTTACCACTTTGTGCCTCCCACTGACCAAGTTGGCAAGACTAGTGAATTTGTCCACTCCAGGATCCTCCTGCCCAGCTGCCCCAGCACTGAGATTATATACAGGTGCTGCCATCACACCTAACTTTTCCATGGTTGCTGGGGATTCGAACTCATGTCCTTGTGCTTGCTCAGCAAAACCTGTGCCACAAACCCATCTCCAACTCAGTTTTCTTTATTTTTCATTTATTTTTTTAAAGATTTATTTATTTTATATATCTGAGTACACTGTAGCTATCTTCAGACACACCAGAAGAGGGCATCAGATCCTACTACAGATCGTTGTGAGCCACCATGTGGTTGCTGGGAATTGAACTCAGGACCTCTGGAAGAGCAGTGAGTGCTCTTAACCGCTGAGCCATCTCTCCAGCCCCTAGTTTTCTTTATTTTAAAACACTTACAAAAATAGATAATATGATAGTATATAAAAATTTTAAGAGAGTCTCACTATGAAACCCTGACTGGCTAGGAACTTGCTATGGAGACCAGACTGGCCTTGAACTCAACAGAAGCATACATCTCTGCTTCTCCAGTGCTGGGATGAAAAGCACCACACTCAACTATATATACATTTAAGAGAATAAAAATAATGTTTTATTCTCTTAGAATTGTAGTTCAAATAAAATTCAAACAAAGTATCACAGACACAAAGTTCTACTTCGTCTACGTGTATACTTGCCTTTTACTTGGAGACATTCTCTGCTAGAGGACCATTAAGAATTCTGTGAAGCCCAACATTGCTGGGAACTCAAGATCCTCCAGTCTTACCCTGTCTAGGGCTGGGATCACAGGCCTATGTCACTACGTCCAAGGCCTGATCCCTATACCCTAGGATGGCCTGGGACTCACTGTAAAGTCCAAGCTAATCTCTCACTGTCTTCTTGAAGGCCTGGCTTCTTTGACCTTGTTTACCAACTACAGAATAAATATTGGTCTTAAAACACTAAATGTTTGCTGGATGTGGTGGTGCGCACCTTTATTTTCAGCACTTGGGAGGAAGAGGCAGGTGGATCTCTGAGTTCCAGGATAGCCTGGTCTACTGAGTGAGTTCCAAGTCAGCCAGGGATATACATAGAGATCTTTTCTTGAAAACAAAAACAAAACAAAAAATAAGCCTGCTGACATTAGGAACATTAAGTAGATTCTGACTTAATGATCCAATGTTAGAAACTCCCAGGAGAAAGAATGTAGTAAAGCCATTGCCTCTCCCTAGAGCTGACGTGGGAAGGGGAGGAAAAGGCAGTTGGCTTTTTGGTGTCTTATGCAATGTCCTTTGAAGTGTGAAAAACTTGTCTGTTACATGTAACTTGTTTGTTTTTGAGACAGGTCTCACAGAGCCCAGGCTGAACTTGGAAGTCAGTACATAGCTGACCTACCTCCCCCACCGCCTGATACCGAGATTACAGGCATGTGTGCTCACATGCCCAGGTTATATATAACCTTTATATTTAAAAATGTAAACAATGTTACTAAGGATCTAAATGGGTGACTACATTTATATAGGAATAACAAGAACTAATACGAGAGATGGCAGACGTTACCTGAATAATGGTGAATCCAGATCTCAGAATAATGTCGTGTATCTCCTCTTCCTTGTCAACAACATCTGGCTTGATAATGGCTAGAGTTTTTTCTACATATATCTGCGGCAGGGGCATTGATACCTCCATTCTGGCGTTTTCCGGTACAATTTACAAATCTTCTAACGAGTTATCCACAGCAACGACACGAGTCCCCGTCCCAAAATCAGCCTGTGGCAAAATTTGGTGCTAGATTTGATTAATTTATTAAAAAAAAAAATGGAAACTGTTGTTTTTCTACAAGCAGTTTTGCAAGAATACAACTTGTACAGCACGCAAGCGGAGCCCTAGCGGCTTGCCGGAGGCTGGAGGCTGGATGGCATCGGTGTCGCTCTCCAGGGGTAGAGGAGGGCCGCCCTAGCGAAGGGTCCCCACCCCGTAGGGGCCACTTTGTCCAGGCTTAAGCATGACAGGAAGGCTGAGTCCCCGAGTCCTCGGGAAATCTCCAGGCAGGACCCTCCCAGGCGGTACTCACCTCCGTTCAGGTGTTGTCAAAGTCCGTTGCTAAGAGACCCGAAGCTGGTTTCGTAACGGTGGCTGCAGAGGGCCAACCCCAGCCGCGTTTTAAAAGGCTCTAGTTAGTTTTAATCTAGGGCAACAACTAGCCTCGCACATTTTATTCCTTTTGAATCTTATAGTACTAGACACATTTCTAACGTTTCCCCCACCCCCTAATTTTAAAAACAACTTTATTTACTGTGTAGTGTGTGTGATGTGATGTGGAGGTAAGAAAACAACTTTGTGGAGTCAAGTCCTTCCCGTCTTTCTGTGGTTTCCAGGGATGGAACTCTTTACCCTTTGAGCCTTAGCGCCAGCCCGTCTTTAATTGACCTTCTTTCTTCGTGGTACCTACTTGAAGGATGCGTGCCTTATCCACGCTCTGTAAATGAGATAAATCAGACACCTCTCTCGGTCTACTCCAGTTCCTCCTGGACATTATATGAAAGATCAACCTCACGTTTATTTACTTTTTCTTTCCTTCCTTCCGTTTCTTTTTCTTTCTTTTTTCTTTTCTTTTTCCTTTTTTTGGGGGTGTTGGTGCTTGAGATCAGACCCAGGCAAGCAGTTAGCCACTGAGCTCCCTGGCTTCACCACATGATGCTTTCCCCTCTAGTCCAGCTTCTTTAACCATCTAGAAACCGCCTTCCCTCGCAAGGCCTGGTGGCCTGGTGGTGGATGCCTCTAATCCTAGCATTCCACTGGAGGCAGAGGCTGGATGCAATGGAGATTTCCAGGAAAGGCTGGGGTTTTGATACTCTACCTCAAAAACCAAACAAAACCTTTAGTTTGTGAAATATTTATTTATAGAGAAACAAAAGGTTCAATCAAATTACTTCTAAGTCTATGCAACAAAAATATGAGCAATATTTACATCACAAATCCAGATCTCAGTACGCGACCCCCCCCCCACCCTTTAAAAAATATTACATCTACAAGCACCATTGACTTCTTAGTTAGGAAGTAAGGCATTATTATCCTTATTCGGAAAGATTGTGGAGAGAAAGTCTTCACATCTTCTCTGGTCAGTCCTAAGAAGAGCTGTAACTTGAGAAAAAAGCCAGACTTCTAGTTCCAGGCTAACAAAGCCCGCTCCTGTCACCCGCTCCTGTCATCCGCTGATTGGCTGGCACTCACTCCAGACTACTCAAGTCCTTCCTTTTATCCAGCCAAGCACTCAGAACCTGCAGGAGCGATGCACAGACAGAAACCATGAACCTTAAGGCCACAGAGGGAGTGTGTGCAACTGTATTTATTTTACTGGCAAACAGATAAAACTAGTCTTATGCTTCCCAAAAGAGAAATCCATACTCATCTCCTTAAACTCACTGTCTTCTCCAAATATGGGAAATATACAATAATGTCAACAGTTGTAACAAATGAGACATGGACAGTGGGACCAGCATCTGATTGCTTTTAGCCTTACAACTTGGGCCTCTGAAAGCAGATATGCCCATTACTTACTCATCTCCCGCCAACTTGCTGCAGGCCTTCCCAGACCACCTCATCCCACTGCATGCTGAATCTGGATCGATTCAGACAAGGAGCTTCCCAATCCCAGAGTGCACTAGTCCTTCAGGCCCTTCAGTCACCTCTGAAGATAAACTCTAAGACACAAGGTCACCTCCAACCCATTTGAAGCCATCGCACAAGCTTCAGAAATCCCATTCTGGAAACCACGGTTCCCTGTCCTGTGGCATCGGTGTGATACCTGGATCTGCTCCAAGACTTCCCGCTGCATCTCTACAGCCATGTGGTATATGTGATGATCAGAGTCGTTGTACATCACGGCATTTTGGAACATCAGCATCAGATCCCGCTGGAATTCAGCCATGGTGTGAATGCGTCCCTTAGACAGATTCCTCTTCAGGGTTGTTAAGTCCATGGGTCTGCAGAAGCCAGAGGAAATCAAACCATAATATGTAAGGTCTAATGAACTAGTATTTTGAGGCAAGGCAGGAAGATTCCCATGAGTTTGAGGACAGAATGAGGTACACAGTGACTCCAAGTCAGTATGAGTGAGATCCTGTTCCAGAACAGACAGGACAGGCAAAAACTGTAGTGCCTATAGCAAGCTCTTGAGAACTGGTTCTCAGTGAAACAGCAGCTACACTGCTGATTTATTCAATTTGATACAAGCTGAGATCATGTGGGAAGAGGGAAACTCAACTAAGAAAATGTCTCCATTCGACCGGCCTATGGGCATGGAGGGACTGTTTAGTTTGTTTTGGTTTTGGTTTTTGATTAATGATGTGTGAGGGAGGGCCCAGCCCTCGGTGGGTAGTGCCACTCTGGACAGATGATCCTGAGTTCTGTAAGAAAGCAGGCTGAGTAAGCCCGTAAGCAGCCCCCATCCATGGCCTCTGCTTCAGTTCCTGCCTCCGAGTTCCTGATCTGAGATCTGTCCTAACTTCCCTGGATGCTGGCCTACAAGTGTAAGATGGGATAAAAACCTCTTCTCCCCAAGTTGGCTTTGGTCATGGTGTTTCCCACAGCAATGGAAAGCAAACTGGAAGAGTAGCAAAGATCAATTTTCATAAAATAATAAAATAGCAACAGATCACATCTGATCTTATATAAAGGTTAATTACCATGCTGAGCACATTCTATAGTAAAGGAATCTCAATAAACACACACTGTAGGCATTACTTATCATCATCATCATCATTATCATTTTAGAGGCACTGGGTATTGAACCTAAGATAGCAGTTCTCAACCTGTAGGTCACAATCCTTTTAGGGATAGAATATCAGTTGTCCTGCATATTAGATAACTTACATTACAATTCCAAACAGCAGCAAAAGTACAGTCATGATGTAGCAACAAAATAATGTTATGTTTGGGGGGGGGTCACAACAACATGAGAGACTATGTTAAAGGTCACTGCATCAGGAAGGTTGAGAACCACTGCCCTAGTGCCTTACACATCCTAGGCAAGCAGCTTCTCAATAAAACTTCATCCCAGCCCTCCTTTTAAATTTTTACAGACAAGATCTTATGAAGCTGCCAGGCCAGGCCTACTGCACTGTCATAGGGAGTTAGCCTCTCAGGCTTGCTGACCCGAGGCCCACTGTGACTGTGTTTTTGACGTGGGGTTTGCCGGGCATGGTGGCATCCACTTCCATCCCGGCGCTTGGAAGGCAGAGCAGCAGGGCTGTCTGTCTTGCCGTTGCTTATGCTAGCCTTCCAGTGGTCATACTCCTGCCTCAGTCTCCAGAGTAAGAATGGCTACCGCGATGAGGCCTGAAGAGATGACGTGCTCTTCCTTTCTGGCTGTAACCATGGGAGCACCAAGAATAAGAAAAAGATGGCTCCTGATATGCTAGAAACTGTTTGTTTTTTATTTTGTTTTGTTTCAAGACAGGGTTTCTCTGTATAGCCCTGGCTGGCCTCGATCTCAGAAATCCGCCTGCCTCTGCCTCCCAAGTGCTGGGATTAAAGGCATGCGCCACCACTGCCCAGCACTAGAGACTCTTAATAGAAAAAGACATTTTAGAGTTGAAGGCAAAACTGCTGAAACGAAATGCTCCCAAAAGATGCCGCAGAAGACAAAGAGGAAGCTTATTGTGGAAAATGACAACAACAACAACAACCCCTGCATTATCACAAGGAACACAATAGATGTTTGGAGCTGAGACTCCAGTGACCAGATGGCAAGAATAACTGGCAACTTCTGTGTACTTTGCAGAACTCAAATTGGCATTTGTCATCAGAATCAGAGGTGTCATTGTTGTGGTTTGAATGAAAAATATCCTCTACAGTCCATGTGTTAGAACAACTGGTCCCCAGCTGATAGAGCCACTTGAGAAAGTTGTGGAACCTTTAGAGGGTAGAGCACTGCTGCAAGAGAAATGTCATGGGGGAGCACAGACTTCCTGTTCTTGTTCTCTCTCTCTCTCTCTCTCACACACACACACACACACACACACACAGACACACACACACACTGTCTGTCTGTCTGTCTGTCTGTCTGTCTCTGCCTCCTGTGGACCAGTCATCCTCTTGTTCTCTCTTGTTCTGTTCCTTCACCTTCTCTGACATGATGGACTGTATTGCTCTGGAACTTTAAGCCAAAGCAAGTCCTTTGTCTCCTAAGTTGCTTTTTGGTTGGTTGGTTGGTTGGTTTGTTGGCTGGTTGGTTGATTTTTTTGAGACAAGGTCTCTCAAAGCAGCTCTGGCTTTCTTAGGACTCTCTGTGTAGACCAGGCTAGACAGAACTCATAGAGATCTCCTTGCCTCTGCTTCTCTGAGAGCACAACCACACCCGGCTCTCAGCTGATTTCTTCAGAGTATTTTATTACAGTGACAGAAAGTGACTAAGACAGAGAGACTGGTGCCAGGAGTGGGGCCGTGGCAGTGATAAATTTGACTTTGAGGTTCTGAGGTCGTTGAAACTAATTTTGGAAAGGAAACTGAAAGAGTTTGGAAATTCGGCTACAAAAGCCCTTAGACGTTATGAGAAGAGGTTTTCAGGCTCTTCTGGTAGGAGTTTGTAAGACAAAGAGGCAGAGGAAAATAAATGCAGAATGTAGAGGCTTAGCTCATGAGGTTTCAGAAGTGAACAAGAATTCTATTGGGAACTGGGTTAGAGGCCATTCAGGTTTTATTCTGACAAAGAATTTGGATCTCTTCTGTCAATGTCTGGGCACTTGAGGGAGACTGAGTTAAAGTCATGGGCTGGTCTATCTGAATGTCACAGGGCACTCATGGCAGGAAAGCATGGCAAGGCTGTGCATCACCCAGCGCTTTCATTCAGATTGTAGCGAGAGAGAGCAACGAGTGGAACAAAAGAAATAAGAACTGTGAAACTGGCAAGGAAGGGCATGCAAGTGAAGCATGCCAGGTAACCACGCAGCTGTGTTACGAAGATAGCGTTGTTGAAGAGAAACCCGACTCTGCTGAGAAAATAGGGTGTCTAGGCGTGCCGCGACGGCTGAGCAGGATGGAGTCTACGTTGTAGTGAAGACTCGAGGACACCGAAATACTAGGTCCATGACCTTCCTGCTGAATTCCCCACAGAGCTGGAAAGGCTCCTGAGCCTTGGAGCCCAGGCGAACATCAGGAGCACCAGATGCTACACAGCGAGCGACAGGATTCGTGTTTGCTCTGCTACCTTGCAATCTTTTAATAGTATATTTTAAATTTTCATTTATTTTCTCAAAGAGGAGGGTACATGTATGTCATGATGTGTGTGGAGGACAGAGGACAATTTGTGTTGTTGCCACATGTATGGATAGGTGTGCTACCTGAATTTATGTCTGTGCACCACATGTGTGCCTGGCGCCTTCAGTAGGCCAGAAGAGGGTGTTGGAGCCTCTGGAAGGGCAGGCAGCATTCTCAATGGCTGAGCTGACTCTCCCCACCCCCTGGTCCCAGAGTGAGTCCAGGGCTCTAACTCAGGTCATCAGGCTTGTCAGCAAATGGCTTTACTTGCTGAGCCATCGCTCCAGCCCCAATCTCTCTTCTAAGATAGTCCTCATTCCCAGGCCCCTCAAAATGGAATGAATGCTTTTGCAAACTTGTATGGGGAAAAAGCAAGCAGTATCTTTCCATCTTAAACTCCAGCACACCAATATCCACTCATGAAGATGGAGTCCTGCATTTAAATCACCTCTGAAAGACTAGACTTCTTCTTTTGTTTGTTTTTTAAGTAATTTACTTTTATTTTATGTGTAATAGTGTTTTGCCTACATGTGTGTCTGTGAGAGGGTGTCAGATCTTCTGGAACTGGAGTTACAGACAGTCAGGAGCTGCCATGTGGGTGCTGGGAGTTGAACCCAGGTCCTTTGGAAGAGCAGTCCATGCTTCTAACCACTGAGCCATCTCTCCAGCCCTATCTGTCTGGTTGTTTGTTTGTTTGTTTGTTTTTTGGAGACAGGGTTTCTCTGTGTAGCCCTGGCTCTCCTGGAACGTGCTCTGTAGACCAGGCTGGCCTCGAACTCAGATCCGCCTGCTGCTATTTCCTACGTGCTGGGATCAAAGGTATGTGTCTCTTAAGAGGCAAACACCTCTTAATACTGTTTTGGTGGGGGTTAAGTTTCAACGTGAGTTTTATTATTTTTAATTGCCAGATCTGAAGATATTCAAGTTCATTAGAGTCTCTTGATAGGCTTACAAGAGCATCCGTGCGTTGGGCTCCTTTCTCCTCAAAGGCTCAATCAGAAAGTGATGATCCCAGGGTCTGCTTTAGACCCTCTGGTAGCTGTTGGCATGGCTGGACTCACTGTGTGAGATCCCTCTCAGACAGCGTCTAAAGTCTTGGAGTATGATCAGATGCTTTGTCCTCAGAGAGACTACTACAAAACCCTTCATGCCTGCCATATGTCACTAGAAATTTAGGGAGTTTTGCCAGAGTTACCACGCGTTCCCAGTGAAATGGAGTCCTCAGTGACCCACCTCTTCCAGAGTTCTAAAGTTACACAGCCAGGGCTACACATAGAAACTGTGTCTTGAAAACAAACAAAAAAGTTTCATAATTCTCCCAAGCAGTGCCACCAGCTGCATACCAAGTACTCAAATGTCTGAGTCTGTGGGGGACTTAAAATAACACTATCCATTCTCTGTCCCCATAAATTCACAGGGCAACTTAAGTTTACCCTTCTAATAACCTGTCAATCTGAATATGTTCAGTCCAACTTCAAAAATCCCCGTAGTTCTTACAGTGACAATACTCTCAAAGTTCAGAAACCTATATCTGAAATTTCTAAAACTTAGGACCCTCTCTTTTTTTTTTAGTTTGTTTGTTTGTTTGTTTAGGGACAGGGTTTTACTGTGTGGCTCTACTGTGAGGAAGAGACTAGCTGTTTCAAATACCAAGTCTGTAGGCACTCTGATCTTAGATTTTCCAGGTTCCAAACCCATAGGAAAAACATTTCTGTTGCTCATAAATTATTCACTTAGTGGCATTTTATCATAGCAGCACAAATGTGTATTGTGTGTGTGTGTGTGTGTGTGTGTGTGTGTGTGTGTGTGTGTGTGTGCCTGTCTACACGAAGTCCAGAGGTTGATATCAATGTCTTCTTTAATTGTTCTGTGGCTGAGCCTACAGCTCATTGTTTTATCTAGACTGGCTGGGATCTTCCTGCCCTCATGCCCCAGGAACGCAACTAAAGGTAGATGCCACTGCCACTGTGCCTAGCTTTTTACAAGGGTACTGGGCATCCACTCAGGTCCTTGAGACAGCAGGGTCAACATTCACTGATGCAGACAGACTGCAATATGGCAACATTTTAGATGTACTTGCTGACATCCGAAATTCTCCATTTAGCCAATGTGTTTAATTTCTATTTAACACCTTTATCTTAACATGTCTAAAACTATCTTTCTGAACGAACACAGGGTCCCCCTTAAAATTTTCTTCAAGAAAATATTGTCAAATGTGGACAGACCAGGGGATTTGTGCACACATATGTAATTGCAGCACTGTGTAGGACTGAGGTTAGACAAATGGCAAACAAAATTTAAAATAAAACATTAACAACGCCTGTAACTCTAGTACTTAAGAGGTAGAGGCAGGAGGCTCAGGAGTTCAAGATCATTGTCAGCTAAGTTTGAACCACCCTGGGGTACATTGTCTCAAAAACCTGTAATCTCAGCTAACAGAGAAGCAGAAATGGGAAGAGATGGAACCCACAAGTTTAAAACCAATGTTAATAATGTTGGGATGGAGAGCAGAAAGCATATTAAAAAAATTTTTAAGCCAAAGCTTCACTGGCTATAGAATATATCGTGAGTTTGTGAGTACTGTAAATAAGGTAAGTAGCCTAATAGATGGGAAATAGTGAAAAAACAAAGAAGCAACCAAGGGCCCAGTGGGGGGCCTCAGGCCTGCAGTCCTAGCACTTCAGAGGTACAAGCAGAAGGACTTGGAATTCGAGGTCAATTTCAACTATTTAAGACCAGCCTGGGCTACATGCAACCCACAAAACAGAACAAACAAACAGAAGAGCTGAGCCAGCCTGGGCTACATGCAACCCACAAAACAGAACAAACAAACAGAAGAGCTGAGCCAGCCTGGGCTACATGCCACCCACAGGACAAAAACAACAGAGAAGAGCGGAGCAGCCTGGGGTTGTAGCAGAGCTCGTAGTGCTTACCTAACACACACTAAGCCCTGGCCCAACCCTCAGCACCACAAAAAGTTGGCATGGTAGTAAAAGCCTCTAACCCCAGAACTCAGGAATTGGAGTCAGGAGGGTCAGAAGGTCAAGGACGTCCTCAGCTAGTTTAAGGCTACCCTGGGCTCCATGAGACACTGCCTATAAATAAATGAATAAAGAAATAAATAAAATAATATAAAATAAAAACAAATACTAAGAAGGCGACCAAGCTTTCCCTTGGCCCCTTTCCCACTGACCTTTTCACCACATCCTTGTATCCTGGAGCCTGCTTCTCTGACACAGGTTTCAGAAATGGGCTGCTAAACCTATTAAGAAACAAACCCAAAGAGGATAAAGAAACCTGCCGAGTCAGTCCTAAGGAGCGGGTGGCAAGTAGCAAGAAGACTTAAACTACAGAGCAAGCCAGGCACGGCGACTCCCTAGCACTGAGGAAGCTGAGACAGGAGGACCACCAGGAACTGGAAGCCTCCCTCGACAGCATATGGAGCTCCAGTTCTAGGTGAGCCAGGCTAGAGCAGGAGCAAGCAGGCAGCAATGACGGCATGGCACTTCTTGTTTACCTCCCAAGCCGCAAAAGTGTGGGGCAGGGGCGGGGTCCAACCTGTGAAATATTTTAACTATTATTAAAATCTCTCTCTCTCAGCCGGGCGTTGGTGGCGCACGCCTTTAATCCCAGCACTTGGGAGGCAGAGACAGGAGGATTTCTGAGTTCGAGGCTAGCCTGGTCTACAAAGTGAGTTCCAGGGCAGCCAAGGCTACACAGAGAAACCCTGTCTCGAAAAACAAAAACAACAAAAAAAAATCTCTCTCTCTCTCTCTCTCTCTCTCTCCCTCTCTCTCTCTCTCTCTCTCTCTCTCTCTCTCTCTCTCTCTCTCTCTCTCAAATTTTTCAAGACAGGGTTTTCCTGTGTAGCCCTAGCTGTCCTGGAACTTACTTTGTAGATCAGGCTGGCCTCGAACTCACAGAGCTCCACCTGCCTCTGCCTCCTGAGTGCTGGGATTCAGGTGTACCACCCATGCCATGCCCGGCTCATCCCGATCTTCTTTTTTTTTTTTTTTTTTGGTTTTTCAAGACAGGGTTTCTCTGTGTAGCCCTGGCTGTCCTGGAACTCACTCTGTAGACCAGGCTGGCCTCGAACTCAGAAATCCACCTGCCTCTGCCTCCCAAGTGCTGGGATTAAAGGCGTGCACCACCACCGCCCGGCTCATCCCGATCTTCTTAGATTAAGGGCTCACAAATTTGTTCAAGTTTTCCAAGACCCTGGTTTTTAATTTCCATTTTAAAAATATTTATTTCATGTTATGTGTATGAATGTTTTAAGTCCATGTATATGTGTGTACATGTATGTAGTGCCCACAGAAGCCAGAAGAGGTCATTTGATGCCCTGGAACTTAAGTGCTGGGCACTATGGGTGTTGGGAACTGAACCTATGTCATCTGCAAGAGCAGCTAGTACTCTTACTTGCTGGGCTATCTCTCTCTCTAGTCACTTGTTTGTTTTGGGGGCAAGGTCTCATGTAGCTCAGGCTAGCCTCAAACTTGCTGTATTGAAAAGGATGACCATGCATTTCTGATTCTCTTACCATGAATCCTCAAGTGCTGGAACTAAAGGTGCACACCTGTATATAGGTGCATGCAACACTGAGGATTAAGTCTGGTCTTCATGGCTGCTAGGCAGGCCTTTTACCAACTGAGCCATGTCCATTGCTCTAAGGACCTGTTACTGTGGGAAAGAAAATCTACCATATGAGAAGGAGAATATACTTCCATTTCCCTAAGGTTGGGATGGTAGGCTTCTGTGGCCCCAGCCAGTATTTGTTATGCTCAGATGACACCTAGGACTTAATGCTCTCTGGGCAGGCACATCGCCAGCTAAACTGCAACCCACACAACAACTGTGGCTTGTATGAGAGATGGACATATTCCCTTCTGTGCTCCTATCCAACAATGCGTTTTGGTTCCGGAGATAATCTCCCTTTGGAAACCTACCTGTGACTGGCAATCATCTTCCAGACTTGCAAAAGAGTCTTCTTAAATAGGAAATGATCCTGAATAGGATCACCTTGGCTTAGGTCATTCCTACAGAACATGACAGAAAAGAGACAGTCGCTTCATAAGTGGTACTGTGTTTCACTAGGTGGGTAACGAGGCTTTCTCAAGCCATAGTGCACCTAATTACACATTTGAAGGAATATAGTATCATAGGTATGAAAATGTACTTAATACTTTTATGAAGGAGAGTATTCTATATTTTTTTCTTTTATGTGCCTCTGTGTGTGCCTGTGTGAATTTATGTGCATCAAGAATGAACTGGTACCCTTGGAGCACAATAGGTGCCCTTGATAGTGGAGTTACAGCTGGTAGTGAGCTGCCTCCTACGGGTGCTGGGAACTGAACCCAGGTCCTCTACAAGAGCAGCAAGGGCTCTTAACTGCTGAACCATCTCTCTCCAGCCACAAAAAATTTCTGTCACTACTACCTAATGAAGTGGTTACTTTCGTTGGCTTGTTTCATGTTTCTCTCTCTCTTTTTTTTTTTTTCTTTTGAGACAGGGTCTTGTGTAAGACAGCTGGCCTTGAACTAGCTATGTAACTGAAGATGACCCTGAACTACTAAATTTCCCTTCCTCCATATTCTACAATATTTGAATTATAGGTTTATGCCTCCATATTGGGTAAGTGTTCAATACAACTCTCAAATTGCTTCTGCCCTTTTTCTTTCTTCTCTTTCCTCCCCAACCCCACCCTGCACCCCCATGTGTTTGGCGAAAGGGTCAGCTATATAGTCAGGACTAGTCTAAAAAATCCCTGCTTATAGCCAGGCAGTAGTGGCACATGCCTTTAATCCCAGACAGCAGCCAGCCTGGTCTACAGACTGAGTTCCAGGAGAGCCAAAGCCATACACCCAATCTTGGAAAACAAACAAAACAACAAAACAAACACAAACAACAACAACAAACTCCAGTGTTTAGTCCAGGATGGCTTTACACTGTTCATTCAACCTCTATTCTGAATCTCCAGCTTCCCAAATGTTGGGATTGCAGGTGTCTGCCTGGCTGGTCTGTGCCTCGTCTACTCCAGCTCAGTTGCACCTGTGATTGTATGGCACTGATCTATAAGGTGGCTTTTGAAGTGAGCATGGTGGTGCATACCTATAATCCAGCACCTTGGAAGTCGAAGCAGGAAGGCCAGAGGTTCAAGGCTACAGAATGAGTTAAAGGCCAATCTGGGCTACATGAGATGCAGCCTCAAAAGAAAAGAAGTTTTTGTCCAGCATTCTTTCCTAAGTACATATAACCACCTGATACATAGTGGATCTTATTAATTCCTCATATATCAAAGAATTCTCTTATGTTTTATTAGAATTCTAAAACTAAGTATTTCTCCTTTTTTTCTTTTGTCTTTTTTTTTTTTTTTGAGATGGGGTTTCTCTGTGTAGCCCTGGCTGTCCTGGAACTCTCTCTGTAGAGACCAGGCTAGCCTTGAACTCATAGATCTGCCTCCTCTGCCTCCAAGTACTGGGATTAAAGTTGTGTGCCACCAATAACCAACTGGATATTTTTCCTTTTCATTCTCTCTGTGTGCCTCATTGGAAGCAGGCAACCTTAGCAATGTGGAACTCCATTTCCTTGGGTTATACATATCCCAACCATTTTTCTAGGAATGCATTTGGCAGCCTAAGACCCTTGCCTGAATGCACTATGCATACACATCCTTCTCTGAACAATGCACCTAGAAACCTGTCAGCAGTTTGGGTCTACTTGTATTAGGCTACATGTACCTACTTTACACAATAGAAATATGCTATTCTCCTTAGCCACCCTTTTAATAGTGGCCACCCACTGCTTTCTATTCTAACACATTCTCAAGTGGGCCCATTTTCCCTAGACTAGTTCTGGGTGCAAATTGTGTCTCCTAACTGAACTTTTTTCTTTTTCCCCTCCCTGTTCTGGAGATTAACTCCAAGCCCGCATGCATGCAAGTAAGTAGCCCTCAGCCCTCTTCTGTATAGGAATCTTAGTTGTTTTCGGGTTTTTCCTAATTTCTTTGATAGTGTGTCTCTGTGTGTGTGCACACACATATGGAGGTTAGCGGGCAACTTGAAGGAGTGAGTTCTCTTCTGTATAGGAATCTTAGTTGTTTTCGGGTTTTTCCTAATCTCTTTGATAGTGTGTCTCTGTGTGTGTGCACACACATATGGAGGTTAGCAGGCAACTTGAAGGAGTTCTCCTCTTCCTCCATCTAAGCCCTGGGGATTGAATTCAGGTCGGCAGGTTGGCAGTGAGTGCCTTCACACACTGAATGCTCTCTCTCTGACCCATTTTTTATATTATTTCCTTCCTTCCTTCCTTATGTATTAGGACTTCTTTTTTTCTAAGCAAGCTATTACCAAGCTATAACCTTAGCTTCATAATCATTAAAAAATACCTACTATAAATTCCTTTCTCCTTATGATACTTCTTTCCCTGGGCTAAATTCTCTAATTTTGCTTTTCTTCTGAGATACAATAGTTCAATATTTTATCTCACCTTATAATTTTCCCAGTTGAAAATGTTTCTGTTGAGCCAGGTGGAGGTAGCGCACACCTTTAGTCTCAGGGCTCAGGAGGCAGAAGCAGGTGGATTTCTGAATCTGAGGCCAGCCTAGTCTAAGTGTGAGTTCCAGAACAGCCAGGGCTACACAGAGAAACCCTGTGCCAGGGCAGAGGGTGGAGGGAGAAAAAAAGAAAAATTTTCTGTTTACTCCAAAGTTAGTCTATGTTATGTATTCCACATTACTGTATTATTCCCTCAAAAAAAAAAATTCTCTTAACACTTAAATTTCCACATTCTCTAAATCAGGCATGGTGGAACATCTGTAATTCCAGCACTTGGGAGACAGAAACAGGAAGATCAGAAGTTTGTCATTCTTGACTGCACAGTGAATCCAAGACTAGCCTGGGCTACATGAGACTCTGTCTCAGGAAGAAAAAAAAAATCACATTATCATTTTGCATTGTATACCAAATGGTATACATTAATGTGATACCACAGTTCCTATTATATGTTCAGTTTTAATATCTCTTTATAACTATTTTATCATGTAATACAATAGTTCACCTGTATCTAGATTCCATTTTCAGACTTATTTTCTTTTTATTTGATGTGTGTGAATGTTTTGATTTCATCTATCTCCTGTAACTGGAGTTAAGATGTTTTTGAGCCACCTTGTGTGTGTGCTGGTAACCAAGCTCTGGGCCCCTACTAGAGCAACAAGTATTTATAACTGCTGATTCATTTTTCTAGCCCCACTTAAGTAATTTACTAATTTATTTTGAGATATGGTCTATGTATCCCTGGGTAGCCCAGAACTTGCTATGTAGACCAGGATGGCCTTGAACTCACAGAGATCTACCTGCCTTTATATCCCAAGAACTGGGATTAAAGGCATGCACCACCATACTTGCCCTCACCTGGATCTAAGTTGTGTACCACCAAATCATGTAATTTTACTAGGATCTTTACTCAATTTATTCCTAAAAGCTATTATTTACCAAAAAAAACCCCACTATCCAAATAAGACATTTAAAGCACAGATTTCTTTTCTTTTTTCCTATTTTATTTATTTTTTTAAGATTTTATTTTTGTTTTGTAAGTCTGTGTGTTTCTGTGTACATGAGTGCAGTGCCAGAGAAGGCCAGAAGAGGGCATCAGATTCCCTGGAGCTGAGTTACAGATGGTTGTGAGCCTCCGGATATGGGTGCTGGGAAACGAACTTGGGTCTTCTGCAAGAGTAGCAGTAGCAAGTGTTCTTAACTGCTGAGCCATCTCTCCAGCCATTCCTATTTTATTTAATGTTTTTATTAGTATATATTAATTATACATAATAATGGATTTCATTACATTTTCATACATGCACATTAATAAATTCCAATCATATTCACCACCCCTCACCATTTCTTGTCCTCCTCCAACTCCTGCTTTTTCCCAGAGAGCCTCACTTCTACTTCCATGTGTGTGTGTTGTGTGTGTGTATGTGTGTGTGTAGGTGTGTGTCTGTCTGTGTGTGTGTGTGTGTGTGTCCCAATGAGTGTCATTAGGTTTGTTTACAGGAGGGTGGTTGGGAGATTTGTTTGTAGTAGCATATGTGCCTTAGGTCTTTGATCACTCAGACCATTAACAATAGCTCCTTTGTACTAGATTGTAGAACTTCATTCATACATTTACATAATAAGTATTTAATGTATCCACTATATGTACTATGGTAGGTTTTATAAATTCAAAATTAACCAGCTATGCATGTTTTAAGAATGTCTACCTTACCTTTATTTTACCTGCATGGAGATCTATCAAGGAGCATAAGTAGCAAGAGCAAGGGAACAGACAGACCTGTGTAGAGGTGGAACCCAAAGGCTCCATGTCTCCAGTCCCTGTCAGTAGGGTCTAAGGAATGAGTGACAAGAGAGTCTGGAGAATGCCTGTTTTGTTGTCCAATGCTAGAACATAGTCTTTGAGTATGCTAGCCTAGAGTTCCATCCACGAGTTCCACCACTGGGTCCTACCTCCACCTCCCACCTCAGGGACTGTTGTCTGACATGGGGTCAACCAGGGAGCGAGTGAGATCTGGGATTGTAAGTATGAGGCACCAAGCCCAGCTATGGGACAGTTTTTAGAGGAGTTTTAAACTTCTGCTTTAACATAAGAATTCAACTTTCTATCCCCTTATGATAACTGGCCAAGCCTATACCCTCACTTGGGAGATAGAAACAGCAGGATCAGAAGTTTGAGCTCCGTCTTACCTACATACAGAGTTCTAGCCCAGCGTGGGTCGCATGAGACCCTGTTCAAAAACCAAATAAACAAAAAGGGTATTTGGTCAGCAGGCGTCATCACTGCTGTGCTATTGCTTTCTGGTCCCGTCCTGCCTCCTCCCTCCCTTTCTTCTTTTTTCTTTTTCCTTCTTTTTTCTTTTAGATAGAGAAGATACATGCATTTTTTTTCTGAATTGAAACATTCCATTTGAAGTGAAACTCCTTAAAAAACTCAGGAACTTGCCAGGTACGTTGGCACATGCCTCAAATCCTAGCACTTAGGAGGTAGAACTAGGTGAGTTTGGGCCAGCCTGGTCTATATAGGATGTTCCAGCATAGTTATGGTTATGTATGCTTGAGACCTTGTCTCAAAACAAAACAAATGAACAAGCAAACAAGACTTAGGGAGTCCTAAAGTTGGCCGTTAAGCTCAGTAAGCCAACAAGTGGCAAATCTCAGAACTGGCAAACTTTAGGACTGAAAAGATTCACAGGACCCTCCCCTGCAACGTTATATAAATAGTAAGGACTTCTGTGGAGACTCTTCAATTTATTGAGCTACCTAAACTTGAACAGAAATGTTGGGCATCGTGAGCTTAGCTCAATGCCCCCAGCTGAGCTGTTCGCACAGGTTTCCTGAGAGCAGAGCATCCTGCGGCTTAGCTTGATTTCTGTCTTCCCGCCCGGTGTGGTAGGGACTTGCCAGGTGCCTGACCTATGGCTAGGATTGTTTTTCCCTGTTGTTTTCCACCCGGTCTCTAGTATATATTGCTGGTTCCTCAGTAAAGCTTTGGCATTCTCCTCACCAGAATGACCCCAGTCTGTGTTTTCTGTTAATGCCCAGGCCTACGCCTGATACCGGTACCGTGGCGGCGTGGCTGTCACAGAAAGATCCAGTGTTTCATCTTCATAAGTTGTTATACAGTATGGGAAGCGTTTCAGTGACACAGCTACCTTGTGACGTCCATTCTCCTGTAAGGAGCCCCTCCCTTCTTTTTCAGTAAATGGCCCTAGCAAACTCCTTAGTTCTCCAGGTTGGACTCTGGTGGTCCCATTCCTTTGTTCTGTTGTCGGTTTCCCAGTGAAGTAAATAGATATTTGTTCACATTTCCCCGGTAATGATGTCACAGGAGAACAGGCTCATTCTATAGTTCAGAGCATCAACCTCTCAGTGCCGGGATTGCAGCTTGTCTGCACCAATATCCCGGGCTAGCTTTTGCTTTCAAGTAAACAATCTGAGCAAAACAAGGTGTTACCCCAGCACTGAGGACTCAGGCAGGAGGAGCATTACCAGGCTCAGGACAGCAAGAGTTGCCTAGTAAGACCGTTTTTTTTTTTTTTTAAATAAATAGATAAAATATGGTCGTCTGTGCCTCAATTACCTCTAAAAATAAGACAATTATATTAACATTTCCCAATATATGTGCAAGATACAGGGAAAGCAAACACCTTAAAGAGACAGGGATGACGGTTTCCAACACTCGGCAGAGAGAAAAAGAGGCCCAATAGCTCAAGTTCATCCCCAACCACATAGCTAATTTGAAGCTAGCCTGGACTACATGAGACCCTGTCTTAGGAAAACAATGTAATCGTTTTTTAAAACATTTGTCTATAAACTTAATTTTGAGATAGGATTTTAATCTATAGCTCTGGTTGTCCTGGAACTCACTATGTAGATCATGTTGGCTTTGAATGTTTAGCTATCTTCCTACCCCTGCCGCCCTAATGCTGAGATTACAGGATGCACTCCTGGCCCTGTTTCAATAGTTTTTTGGGGTTTTTGTCTGTTTGTTTGGTTGGTTGGTTGGTTTGTTTTGGTTTTTTGAGACAGGGCTTTTCTATATAGCCCTGGCTGTCCCGGAACTCACTCTGTAGACCAGGCTGGCCTCAAACTCAGAGATCCTCCTGCCTCTGGGATTAGAGACGTGCGCCACCACTTCCCAGCCAATTTCAATAATTTTAAAAAGATATTTTGTATAATAGTATATCACTTAGCATCATTTTCAAAGTAAATGAAACTAGTAATTATTGAGAAGGCTAATTTGTGGGAAAGACTCTTTTTCCCCCTCTTTTTCACAGTGTTGGGGATTGAACCTAGGACTTTGCATTTACTAAGCAAGTGTTCTACCACTGAGCTACATACCCATCCGTGAGACTAATGTCAACAAAGCAGCTTTAAAAACATTTATTTGGTTTTATATGTTTGGGTGTTTTGCTTGCATGTCTATATTAGTGTTGTGTATAAGCCTGGTACTGAAGGAGGTCAGAAGTGGGTGTCAGTTCCCCTGGAACTACAGTTAAGGCAGTTGTGAACCACCAAGTAGGTGCTGGGAATTAAACCCAGGTCCTTTGCAAAAGTAGCAAGTACTCTTAACCACTGAGCCATATCTCCAGCTCCGAAATAGACTTATTTTATAATAGAATAGCATATAAACCTCTATTTATAGTATGTTAAAAATTTTACCTGATTTTTAGCCTTGGAAACATGAGAACCTTGTTCAAAAAATTCTAGAGGTTTTCCAACTGTAACTTCTTTCTTAAAAAAGTTTATAAAACAATTTATTTTATAGTAATGAATTCAAGTAATTATAAAGAGAAATAAATAAAAGTTCAAATCCTAACAGCCTTGGAGGAAGATCTGTGTCAGAGGGCCTAGCAGTGCTGGGTCCCAGGCAGGACCTTGAGTGTGTTACACAGCACTCTACCATTCAGCTATACCCCAGCCCTATACTTACAGTTGTGAGGAGTCAGAACAGTTGTAAAGCATATTCACGAGGGGAGCTTCCTGAACTCGGATGCCGTCCAGACCCTCACCTAAAGGGGGCGTGTCTTCTCCGTCTGAAGCAGACCCTTCACCCTCATCATCCTCTTTTGAGTCTTGCTGAGCCTCTCCCTGGGAAATCCAAGAAGCACCAGAAACTTTAGAGGGTTACTATCTACATGATAATTTTACTTACACAGAGTAATTGAAGGCAGACTTTAATGTAAGAAAAGGCCAATCCTATGAAGATACCAGAAAGATTAGAGAAAGGTGACTTTAGCCGGGCAGTGGTGGCGCACGCCTTTAATCCCAGCACTTGGGAGGCTGAGGCAGGAGGATTTCTGAGTTCGAAGCCAGCTTGGTCTACAGAGTGAGTTCCAGTACAGCCAGGGCTACACAAGAGAAACCCTGTCTCGAGAAAGGTGACTTCAGTAGACAAATCAATAAAGTTTTCAATGATAACCTGAGCAATTTAAAAATGGCTTCAAGCCGGGTGGTGGTGGCACATGCCTCAGCACTTGGGAGGCAGAGGCAGGCAGATTTCTGAGTTCGAGGCCAGCCTGGTCTACAGAGTTCCAGGATAGTCAGGGCTACACAGAGAAACCCTGTCTCGGAAAAAAAAAAAAAATTAAATAAATAAAAATGGCTTCAAAATGAAAAAGTGAATTTGCTCAATTCTAAGTTTGACATTGACCTCTATAGGAAAAATCAATAACAAATGAAACAAATAAAAAACAACCCTTCACTATAACCTGTGGTCTTAAAACCAGCTATTATAGCCGGCCAGATAATATCAAGAATGAGATTCTAAATTTACTGACTATGGGATGTCAGGAGGGATATCAGGAGGGACATCAGGAGGGATATCAGGAGGAGGCAACTCCTGTCCATAATCTATAACAAGTTTTTGTTTGTTTGTTTTTATAGACAAGGCTTCCCTGTATAACCCTGGTTCTCTTGGAACTCAATCTATAGACCAGGTTGGCTTTGAACTCAGAGATCTCCCTGCCTCTGTCTCTCTAGAGTACTGGGATTAAAGGGATATACTATGACCTCCTGGCAATAACAATTATTATGAACCCATGCATTGTGCTTTCCATGAGTTGTCTTCTCTATTTATTTTATTTTTATTACATTTGTATACATGCACGCACATACACACACACATACACACACACACACAATCCTCTCTCTCTGATCTGTTTTTTCATTTTCTATATTATTTATTTACTTACTTAATTATACAATAGGACTTCTTTTTTTCTGAGCAAGTTATCACCAAGCTATAACCTTAGCTTCATAATCATTAAAAAATACCTACTACAAATTCCTTTCTCCTTATGATACTTCTTTCCCTAGGCTAAATTCTCTAATTTTGCTTTTCTTCTGAGATACAATAGTTGAAACTGGGAAACACACGCACACACACACACATGAGCATATGTGGACATCAGAGGACAACTTACAGCAGTCAGTTCTCTCCTTCCAATATGTTGGTTCTGGGGATTGAACCTGGGTCTTCAGACTTGGTAACAAACACCCTTAGCTGCTAAGCTGTCTCACAGGCCCTTATTTTCCTATTTAGCTATGCATTGGTTTAAGACAGGTCTTACTGTCTTGCCCAAGCAGATCTCAATCCCCAAGTTCAATTGATTCTTGTACCTCAGCCTCCTGGGTAGCTGGCATTTACGGGTGTGCATAACTAAAGCTTGCTGAATTGTCTTGTCTGTTTGCACCCAAATCTTAGTTACTTCAAGGTGTAGCTGAGGATAACCTCAAATATCTGATCTTCCTGCAGCCACCTCTCGGCTGCTGGGGTTACACGTGTGCAACATTACACTCTATTTGGTACAATGGATCAAACCCAAGGCTTTATGTATATATGCTGAGCAAGCAATCTACCAGTTGAGCTTACCCTCGGCCCTGTTTGTGTTTTAAGACAGGGTGTCATGTAGCCCAGGCTAGTCTGAAATTCATTGTGTAGCTAAGGGTGACTTTGAACTTCTGATCCTCCTGCCTTTGCCTTCCAAGTGCTAGGATTACAGGGGTGTGGCTGAATTCTTACATTTAAATCTCTCACACACACAAAATTAGTGTTCAAAGTAGAACACTAATCTGTTTCATGTAACATACTGAAGTAACGTACTGAAGATCACATGGCTAAAACTCGTGCTAAAGCCAGACTTTGGACACAAGAATTTTCTCTCCGTCTTTGGGGTTAAGCCTTGTGTTCTAGCTGCTCCGCTCCACCTCCCTGTGAATATCAGGTGACATAAGTATGTTACCTCTCCACTTTGTGGGCAGCCCCTTTATGGCCTAACTATGTGCAGGGGCAAGAGCTGCCTCTGGCTTTCCAAATTCTCTCGGGAGTGTCTTTTCAACACTGTGTCTACTGCTGCAAGAGCAGTAGTGCTCTTAACCACTGAGTCATGTCTTTAGCGCCTGAGCTTTTGTTTCAGGGAACTTAGAGTAAGTAGTAGGAACATTCAAGGTAAACAGCCAAGGGGACATGGTGCTGCACACCTGAGAAGTCCAGGCCTTGAAAAGCTGAAGCTGAAGGATCTCAAGAGTTCCCAGGGCTCAGTGGTCAGATCTGATCTCAAAAGGAAAGACAAGGGAAGGGGGGGAAGGGGAGAGGGAGGGGAAGGAAGGGGAGGGGGAGGAAAGGGGAAAAATGTATGGTCTTTCTAGCTGTGGAAACAATAGCTTCACCGTTACCTCAGAGAGGAGGTGGAGGAGGTCCTGGGGTGTGTCTTGTTCCGCCTCTTCCGGCAGCTCTTCACTCTCTGCGTCTTCCACCAGAAGCTCGCTAGAGTCTCCCTCTGGGCTGCTTCCCTCTGGTTCGGCAGCCTCCACACCTGCATCCTCAGTGTCCTTCAAGCTGCCCACCTCAAGATCCAGACTGGTGGAGTCCCAAGAGCTGAGGAGGGACCTGCAATCATTGCTCAACTCGGAGTCATCACGGTAGTCTTGTCCAGAATTCAACCAAAACCACTCACATCCCACCTGTAAACACACAGAAAAAAAATTCGTTAAAAAAAAAAATCAAATTCACTCAAATCAACACCCCCATTATATCCCTATCTTCCAAGTTCATAAAAAAGGTCTGGAAATGTCTATTTATTAGGAGGTTTAGAATCTAGCTAAAGGGACATAATAGAAAATTTTTATGTCTTGGGAAAACATAGCTTCATGTTTACATTACCCCATTTTAAAACATGGATTTGTTCATACTCCAAAAGAAGAGAAAGAATTAGAACATAGCTGGCTTAATACTTTTTTTTTCTATCACAAATCACCCATGAACTCAAGGACAATAAACTTGAGGTTTTCCTCAGTGTATACCAATTTTAATCTATTATTAACTTATTAACCATTAGTTTCAAAGCACTCATGGTTGGTTACCTTTGGCATCCTTCTGGTCATATCTGACTGTCAGAATAAAAACAGAAACATTTGAGTTTATCCATTCATTTATTTGGAAGTTTTAAAGATTTTTTTTTTCTTTTTTTTCCGAGACAGGGTTTCTCTGTGTAGCCCTGGCTGTCCTGGAACTCACTCTGTAGACCAGGCTGGCCTTGAACTCAGAAATCCGCCTGCCTCTGCCTCCCAAGTGCTGGGATTAAAGGCGTGCGCCACCACTGTCCGGATTTTTTTTTTTTAATGTGGTGTGTCTGTGTGCGTGAGTGAACAAATACCATGCGTGTAGGACCAGGAGGGGAGGGGATTAGATTACAATTCGTGGTGCGCCACCTGAGGTAGATGCCTGGAATCAAACTCAGGTCCTCTGGAAGAACAGCAAGCACTCTTTCAACATGTTGATCTGTCTCTCCAGCCCAAAACACAGACTTTAATCACCTCATTTTCTTTTTTCTTTCTTTTAAAGACAGGGTGTCATGTAGACTGACCTCACATTCAGTAGGTAGCTGAGAATGACCTGGTTTTATCTGGTGCTACAAATGGAATCCAGGATTTCCTCAATGTTAGATGACCTAGCTAACATTCCCAGCATCTAGCTACAGCTTTCAACACATCTTCTTGAGTTCTTTCTTGGTCTTCTGTCATTAATTCCTTTCAAGTTTCAACTTTCTTCTCTGTTCAAGTTACTCCCTTATCTTTTTTTTTTTTTTTAAAGATTTTAAGTTACTGTTTATGTATATATGCCTATGTGAAATGTTGGATCCTCAGTTGCTGGAGTTACAGTTGTAAGTGGTCTGATATGAGTGCTAGAAACTGAACTCAAGTTCTCTGGAAGAGCAATACACACTCTCCATCCCACCGTCCCCACTTCTGAAAGTCTTACTATGTCTTCAAACTCAAAATTCTACTTAAATTTTACTAGTGCTAGCTGACATTACTAAGTTATACCACCATGCCTAGCTTTGTAGCTTCCACCACTAGGTGGAATGTCTTTTCTCATCTGTTCTAATTATGTCTCCTTATTTTTGCACCCAACCTTGGTACGACCATGTATCAAACAATTCCAACTTAAAAAGACTTTTTTTTTTGAGATACGGTCTCAACCATGCAGACCTAGCTAGTCTGAAACTACATGGGCCAGGCTGAATTGACTCTAGATCCACTTGCCTTTGCCTCTGCAGAGCTAGGATTAAAGCAAAAGTCACCATGCTTAGCAGTTTTCCAAATTTCAGTGCCTTGGTATGTGTAATACATGCCAGTTTGTGAACTGCTTTTGAGTCTCAATTCCTGGATTGATTGAATTCTCTATAACCTCAAAGACTAACTTCTCCCTTAGCTTAACAAATTTTACATTTTCAAACAGGGTCTTGTGTATCTTGTGGCCTAAACCTTGCTTTGTAGCCAATTATTCCTTTGAACTGATCCTCCATCTACCTGCTAAGTGCCAGAATTGAAGGCTCTTGTCACAATGGTAAATGAAGGGCTAGGGATAAAATCCAAGGCTTCCTCCATAAACTCTTAAGTCACTACCCAAGCCCTCAAATTTTATCAGCAGATCTTCTTTAGGGTGTAAGATCTGTGACTTCTACCGTATCTTTTTGTTTGGATTTTTTTTCCTTTTTTTAATGACAGGGTCTCATTAGGTAGCCCTGGCTAGCCTGAAACTCACTATGTAGACCAGGCTGGCCTTGAACTCACAAGAGATTACTTGACTCTGCTTCTGGAATCCTGGAATTAAAGGCGTATACAATACCACACTCAGGTTTAAGGATCTTCTTAAAACCTTTTCCTCAAGATAGAATAAAGAAAAATTGCCCTATTATTCACTTTATTTTTAAAAAGGTTCATACTAGTTCATTTCACTGGTGAATCAAATTTTTATTTAGTAACAAGTTAGAACTGAGGACATATTAGTACATTTAAAAAATTTAATTACATTTGTGTGTGCACACATGCATGTATATATATGATAATGCACATGCCACTATGCGTGGAGGTCAGAACACACCTTGCAGGAGTCAGTTCTTTCCTCCCACCATGTGGGCTTCAGAGATCAGTCTCAGATGGTCAGGCATGTTAGCAGGTGTCTGAACCCACTAAGACACTATGCAGGCCCCACTAATGTATTGTTTTGAGACAATGTCTCCCTCTGTAGCCCAGGCTAGCTTCAAACTGTCAGCTATCCTCTTGCCTCAGTTTTCCAAATGCTGGGATTATTGGTATGTGTTTCCATGTTGTTTTCAAGTGATTTCTTTCTCCTAACAAGGAAACTAGCTTAGAGCTGTACCATTCACTACACTACCAAATACACTCCCAGTCCCAAACTTTACAACCCTCGGAGATTAGCCTTCACACAAACTTAATAATTTTTTTTTTTAAAGCACTCTTGTCCTAGTGTGGTACACACACCTGTAATCCAAACTATCAGGAAAGTTGAAATTGAAAGATTTTTGAGCTCTAGGCTAGCATTATCAAAAAAGGGAAACTCCACCTCAAAATAACCAAATTAATACTGTATAAGAGTTCTACCTATAGAAATACTGATAGCATGGTCAAAGACAGGGCTGTCCTAAAACATGACTGACATATCTGCTTCATCTGTCCCTGCTCTGGTCCCTAAGAAATATAACCAAATCCTAAAAACCTTAATATTTTCCAAACATTCAAGAAATGACCAGTAAAATAGTCAAATAGTTCTTTTTACACAATTAAGTCCTTTAAAAACACTGGTCATGGTTACTTACCTCCTCTCAGTCATGGCAGGCAGCTATAGGACTACTCAGCTCTAACCATCTTACCCCATATCCGCTCAGCTATCATGGTAAAGAAAACACATCTCAAACACAAAGGACACACCAAAGGCCAGAGTTTTCCTTCTGATTGTTCTATACACACACTTCACAGGTTTATTATTATTATTTCTTAAAAAAATCTGTACACTTCACAAGACAGTACAAATTAGCTACAATCTGCTAGTTATACATTAGAGCATTAACACAGCCCATGATTTCTGCCCTAAAACAGGCAACTGTGTTACTCCAACTCTCTAAAAAGAGATTTTCTCAACGCATGTCATTTGGTCCAGGCACCTCCTCTTCCGTAACTCCACTTCTGGACGCATTGCTTCTCAGCCTTTTGACTAAGATCAAGTGTGGAACTGAGCCCACAAGCCCAAGCTAAATATCTTGCTTATTTCTATTTCAGGCTCAGCTCAAAGAGGGTGTTCACTTCTTCATCTTCATATCTGCTTCAATGGCACAACGACGTCCCCTGGTTCCCCCATCCTAGACAACAAAGAAAGGAAGGAAACATGAGTGAGCTGCTTACATAGTAAGAGATGAGGTACAGCAGGAATGCTGGGAATTTGATTTCTTGGGGCAAAGAATCTGCAGAGAATACCAAAGGGATGAGGTAGAAGGGATTTTCTGTTTTCCCACAGAGTAGCTAAAAGAACACCTGGTATTTTGTGAGTGGAACTGTAAGATAGTGTTTTCTTCATGGTCCTCAAAATTCACCTGGGGTCCCACAGAATGACTATCAGTCATCCCACCCAGGCTCAACTGTATGAAAAGAAATAGAGGAAATGAAAGGTGGGAGAGGCAGAAAGGGCAGTGGATAGTGAGGTTCTTGGCTAACATACCTGTCCAGTTGTTGATCCCTATAAGAAAGGCCTTTCCTGCAGACTGACCCTGGCACTAGTTCCCTAGCACCTCCTGACAGTTGTTTTCCATGACATCAGGACAATCAGGCTTCATTCCATCTGGGCTGCTCTCTCCCTGCAGCACAGCTCCTTCCTCTTGTGCAAAACTCTGCTGTCTTCGATAGATAAAAGATCCTATTGACCGGCCTTGCAATAGCCAGGCACTCGAATGAGGATCCAGAGTCACTGTTGCAGGCCATAACAACGAATAGACATCACGGTGTTCTGTCTGTGGTACAGGTCTACAGACAGGATGAACTAGTGAACACTTCTGCTGGACCAGACCAGTTTTGCATTTCTAATATGCAAGGATTAAAAAATTTTAGAACATAAGTTGCCAATAGCCAACAGTAAGAATAGAAATAACACCTTGCATTTGTGTAAGATTTTAATTATTTTTTTTCAAGTTAGTTTCATAACTTATTTTACCCTCACAACATCCCTGTGAGGTAGGCTAGACAGGTATCTCAATCTTGTTCTTTTTTTTTTTTTTTAAAAAGACTTGTTTTCATTTTATATGTATGAATGTTTTGCCTATGTGTATATGTGCACCACGAGTGTACAGTGCCTGTGAGAGCCAGAAAAGGGCTTTGGATTCCTTGAAACTGGAATCACAGGCAGTTGTACGGCACCAGGTGGTTGCTGGAAACCCAACCCAGACCCTGAGCAGCAGCGTGGTTAACTTCGGAGTCACCTCTCTAGTGCTCTCTCCTGCTTTCTTTTGAGACAAGGTCTTACTCTGAGTACTAGGTATGCACTGATTCTGCAGGCAATTCTCCTGCCTTTCAACTCATAATTACTTCTATCACATAGATGAGAAAAATAAGGCCCTCAAAGGTTATCCGATGATCTTAGAGCCGTAAGCTTTTGAGCAAGTTCTTTCCCTCACTTCACTGCTCTTCCATGAACAAGGTCAGTCATTTAATTCATGGAATAAAAGAATAAAAACCGTGGGGCTAGCTCTATTGTGTTCATCTATAATCCACAAGCTATTATTGTATCTGGTGGTCACTATTACTGGGATCTTACAATTTTTTTCTAATAACTATTATTGTATGTGACATATGTGTAGGAGCAGACATGCCACAGTGCACATGTGGAGTTCAGAGGACAACTCTGGAGTACTCTTCTGCTGCCTTCAGTGGGGTTCTGGGGAATCAAACTCAGGTCATCAGACTACCATGGCAAGTGCCACTGTGTCACCTTACCTGCCCATGCTGCTCTGAGCTGTCTTCCATTTGTAAGCTAACAATTGGTAAAGGTGGAAGCAAGAAATGAGGAGCAGGTGTATCCTAGGTCTTTACCCCAAGAATATTTCATATTTCAATCCACTGATCTTAAAAATTGCCCCTCCCATCCCCCTCCACACTCACACAAGCAAAGAGACCAGAATGCAGAAGACAAAGAGTTTCCTATTCAATGGATAAAAAGAATTTCAAGACATTGCCACAGTGTGCATGTTGGATTTCCCTCTGCCACCCAGGCCCAGCAGGAGCTGAGAATCTTCCTGGCAACATCACCACTTGCAGCCATTCAATACTTACAAAGAGAGAGAGAAGGAAGGCAGGAGAGCCCATGGGGACACTGTCCTGTTAGAGGACAAACAAATACTGATCAGGTTCCACAGAAACTCTCAGCCACAAGCACCCCAAACTTCAGGACAGAGACAAAAGCACCATACACACAAAACGAAGACAAAATTTTAAAACTCAAGAACAAGAGGAAAGAGGTCTCACAGCCATCTAGCCATATGTAGCAGCCAACTGCTGTGAACTAATCCATCCCTGACCCTGACATCACTCTCCCAGAGAAGATTAATAATTCACTCATTCAGCTCAACTATAGCCCATGTAACTGGGCCTCTCTCTCAGTCCTAGCAGATTTCTTTAACTGTTAGACAGAAGCAAGCCACCTCCATTCTAACATCTATGTGCATACCACTGGCTTACAGAAGGTTAGCAGTATTAGGGTAACTTAAGGTTCTCTGGATGTTTTGAACTTTATTTTGGTCTGCTCACCTTCTCTGAAGCATCTTGTTTTCGGGTAGAGTCTCTCCCCCGGAGACTTTTAGCACTGATTCCAGACTCAGATGTTTGCATAATCAACTGTGTGGCCAAGAATTGCTGTAGGGAGAAGAAAAATGGGAGGCCATAAAGATCCAACCCAATAAGAAAAATCTAACATACTTCACATTTTGTGAATAGAACTTATACAGTACGCTTCTATTCAATTCTTTCTGGCTTACTAAAAGGCTAAATTTTAGCTATTCCTAAATAATTTAGAAGTGAAAAGAAGCTTTAAAATAAGCCAAAGAGCCTTCAGCACCCAAAGTCACTTGGCAAACTTAACAAAGATACAATGTTACTTTAAGATAAACATCACAAAGGGTGTGTGGTGTTATAACTGTAAGATTGAAGTAGACTACTTGTGATGAATAGGTATTATAAACTCTTGGCTGAATATATGTGCCAGAATATTTTATGTAACATTAGCCCTTTATACACTGATTTGAAAACTTCAAAGGGGGCTAGGAATATAGTTTAGATTGAACAGTGCTAGCCTAGCATACATGAAGCCCTGGGCTTAATTCCTAACATGAATCAACTGGGTGTGGTAAGGATGTGATATAGCTCAGAAGTACCATATTTGTGCAGCCCTGTGAAACACTAGTTTATTAGATCCTTACCAACAAGAACAGTAGCAACAACAAAAACCTTTAAAAACTGAACTCATTTGCCCAAGAAAAGTAGAATTTTTTTAAGACTTATTTATTTTATGTATATCTTTAGACACTCCAGAAGAGGGTATCAGATCCCATTGCAGATGGTTGTGAGTCACCATGTGGTTGCTGGGAATTGAACTCAGGACTTCTGGAAAAGCAATCAGTGCTCTTAACCACTGAGTCATCTCTCCAGTCCAAGACCATAATTCTTCCATCAACCAATCAAATCTGTATAACTTCAGTAAGAAACAAAAATATTTACCAATGTTTCTGATGCCCTACTACAAGTAAAAGTCATCAAAATTCTTCACTGCACTTCATCCCTACTGAAACAAAAGTGAGCATCAATGTACCTGTATCTGTTCCAAGACGTCTCTCTGCATCTCTACTGCCATGTGATAGACATCGTGGTCCGAGCTATTGTACATAACAGCATTCTGAAACATCAGCATGATGTCACGCTGAAACTCAGCTGTGCTTCGGATCAGTCCATTTTCAATGTTTTTCTTTATAGTTGACAAATCCATAGGCCTACAGAAAGAAAGAAAGAAAGAAAGAAAGAAAGAAAGAAAGAAAGAAAGAAAGAAAGAAAGAAAGAAAGAAAGAAAGAAAGAAAGGGGGTAATTGGCCATGGAGAGAGGAGGATTCACTTGGAATTCAAATATAGTATTAGTACACAGTCCTATTCACATATACCTTCAGCACCAGCTACCAAGATTTAAACGCCAGCCCATTATCCCAAAGCATGTACTCAACTTCCCAAAAGTCAATTGCATAACAGGCACCAAGAAAAGTAAGGACAGGTGTTCATTCTTTTACACTATTAATGGTAATACAGTCTCTGAAATGTAAGTTTTAACTCTTTAATCAGAGTCTTAAACAATCTCAGCACTTGGGAGGCAGAAGCAGAAATTACTCACTTTCTGTGAGTTTGAGGCTAGCTTGGTCTATAAAGAGTTCCAGGCCAACCAGGGCTATATATAGTGAACTCTGTCTCAAAAAACGAAACAAAACAAAAAAAAAACACTAGCACCACCACCAACAAAAACAAAACATACAAACCCACCCTTGCTTTACATGTACTAAAGCAAGGCAAAAAGTCACTTAAGTCAACATAAATGTTAAGTCAGGTGTGACAGTTGGACGATGGCTTACCTCTGTACAATGCTATGGTAGCCAGGAGCTATGTCATCTGTAACGGGTTGCAGGAACACATTGGCATACCTGTCCAGAAAGAGTATGTTTATTCTTCTCCTTCACGTAGCAGAGGTACCAAGAATCAACACTACCAGAAGCCGTCTCACAGCTTACTCGGATGACTTCCTAAGCAACGGTGAGGAGCTGGTAATGTCTGCTCACCTATGATTTGCTGCAGCCCTCCATACAAGCATGATGGCTTTCTTCCATATTTTCTGAGCCTGAATTGCTTCTTGATCTTCACTGCACACGGAACTGAAATAGATACAAGAGTGCTACTAAGCATAAGAAAAAAAACAAAGTCCTGTTTCTCTTAAACTATTTGTTTCAAGCCAAGAAAGGGAGGATAAGTACCATTAAGGCTACAAATGTGGCTCTATAGAGAATACTAGCCACACACACACACACACACACACACACACACACACCTACACCTACACCTACACCGGGTGGGGTGGAATATAGGGTTATGTCTGTAATCCCAGCACTCAGAGGATCTGGAATTCAAGATCAACCTCAACTACATAGCCGGAGTTGACTGCCAGCATAGAGTACATGAGCCACCTAAAAACGGAGAAAAAAAAAGGAGGAGGAGGAATCACAGATACTCACAACTGCGAGGAGGCAGGGCTGCTTGGGATGGAGTCGGCCAGAGTGTGTGACTGCAGTGTGGCGTTATGTATACTAAAGCCATCATCGCTTTCGCTCACAGGGGGCTCATTATCCATTTCAGACAAATAGCCTTCCCCTTGATCCTCTTCCTTAGGCTCCTCTAGGCTGGCTGCTTCACTGACTCCATCTTCTTCCTCATCCTCACCTGGGGCATCCTTAGATACAGTGTGCATTAGTCAACAAATGCAAGCAAAGGAACCTAGTAAGGCATTATTAAATGACATCTGCTTTGGGGTTAGATCAGCTCTAGAAACAGCCTCACACTGATTTTTGGCTGAGTCCTCTATCACTTATACTACCCTCTACTTAACTGACTAAGTAAGGTAACATAATTTAGAACCTGGACAAAGAATAAAGCCCAGGATCTTTTTGAAAGGAAGGAAAAAAAAAAAAAGCTACTTACTTAAGACTAAGCTAAGAGGCGTTCCTTCTTTCCCCTTGCTCTTGAAAGGAACTCTGACCCTGGATACAAAGTTACCAAAAATAGTTTTATTTCATGACTTTTCTGATGGAGCAAGCTCACCTCACATTACTTTAAATCTGTTATTACTGCTTCAGCAAGGCTAAGTGACACCAGATAATTCTTTTTTGATGGTCTAAACTGTGACCTGACTCCTTTATGCTCTTCCTGGCACGCTAGTCAACTCTAAGTTATTCTGGATGTATCAAAATGTCTTTGTGCATTAGAAACAGAAGGGGCTACTTGATCTTTACAACTCTCACAGGGGAAGCACATATTGCTTTATACTCCCATTAGGTCAGAATGTCCACCACAGCTTTTCCTCATCTAACTCCTTACCAGTTTTACAAGATAAAGATATGAATTTATGAATTTACTAAAAATCATTTTAAAAGGTAGTACTGTGGGAAAATCTGGTCATATGGCAAGAAGAATAAAGAAAAGTCTGAAATACCTTTATCTGGCTTCCAAAAATAGTCCCTGATTCTTCTTTCAATGAGTCTGCAGAGGAGAGAGAGAAGCCTGAAGGCTTTGCACCTTAGCCTTCCCCTTCCTACGGACCACATCCTTCCCTGCAGCTCTCCTTTCTTTGCAGGCTGTTCTGTCCTACCTCCTCTACTTGCCCACAACCCACAAACCATGAGAAGTCAAACGAAAAGAATTCAAGTTAGATACAGTTCAAACTTCTAGTCCTTTATTTACCTGACATTTCAAACTTGTGTTGCGTCTCTGCCTCCAAAGGATCCTCAATAGGATTTGAGCCATGTGATGGAGACAGCATGCTCTCAGGGGATGCCTGAAGACCAAAACACAGTCAGTGCCCTAGTGACTAACAAACTGTCAGAGTTCCCACAATCCCATTCTTCAGTGTCAAGGAGACCATAGAAGGAATCCCAATGCCTACTCATCTCCTATTTTAATGCTCACCGCAGAAAGATAGACAGATAGGGCAAACATAGCACTAATCACAGCCTGTGGCTTTGGGTATGTGCAACACGTCAGAACTCAGGAATGCAAGCGCCTAAACCCCAGCCCTCCTCCTCCTTCCAGCCCACTTATGTTCAATACCTCTGTCTTCACAGCTGAGAGGGGCCTCTCATCGCCTTTCCCACTGGAACCGTCTGCCTCACCAATCTCTCCAGCTACAGAACTTGTAGGTTCCTCATCTGAGTCTTGGCCCCTGAGTTCTGGGGGCTCCATGCTTGAGACTGGACCAACTCCAGCTCCCATTTCAGCCCCGGACATGCCTGGCTCTGGCTCTGCAGGTTCCTCCTTAATCTCAACACCCGAATCCCTCATGTCGACCAGTTCATGGATCCCTTTGCTCTCTGAGTCCTCGAAGTCTAGCCTCTCTTGTTTGACTGTCGTCTCTGCTGCTGGAAGAGGTCCTGGCTTGTCCCGCTCCTGCTGGATGGGGTGCTCCCAAGGGCCGGGTAGGGACTGAGGATCGTCGTTTTCTTCACAGAATGATAAAGCTGCTTCCACAGCTGCCACATCCAGCACCTCAGGGTGGTCATCCACCTGTCCCACAATATACAAATTGTTGACAACACAGGAAAAGCCCAGGTCCCTCAGTTTAACAGTACAGAATTAGATGCTGAATCTACAGCTGCTTTCTATCTTTACTATTTAGTAGAAATGACAAGTGCAGACACTTGTGGTATGCAGACAAGAGAAATGGAAGGGAAGATTAGTATATCAAAATACAAAGATGAAAAAGGGCAAAAGAAGAATTAAACAAAAATAATTCTAAATCAAAGACAGAAGTAGAGTGTACTACTTTTTTTTTTTTTTTTTTTTTTTTTGGTTTTTCGAGACAGGGTTTCTCTGTGTAGCCTTGGCTGTCCTGGAACTCACTTTGTAGACCAGGCTGGCCTCGAACTCAGAAATCCTCCTGCCTCTGCCTCCCAAGTGCTGGGATTAAAGGCATGCGCCACCACCGCCCGGCGAGTGTACTACTTTTTAGGATTTTGCTAAATACTTACCTTGTCCTCAATGATGGCAATGATGTCTCCAACTGTTTCAAAGTCCAACTCTTCACCCGTGTAAGACACAGCGATATCCATCTTCTCAGCGAGATCTAAATCTTCCTTCCCATCTATGCTTGGAGCTTTTGATCCACCAGGAGCCTCTGCTACCCCTGAGCGGAAACACTCTTCTTTGATAGAATTAATGATCATGGAGATTTCATTGCTATCCATGGAAACAGTCACAGTATGTGGATCCCCCACAGCTTCCAGGGGTACACAGGGCTCAGGCTGGCTCACTGATGAACAGAAAGAAAAAGCAACTCAGAAGCTTAATCCAGTATTAAGTGATCACCCAGAGATCAAACTAGAACTGTAGACACTTAAGGTCAAAAACTTACTTCTGACCATGTTTTCTTCTCCCTCATTTTACTTACAAAGTAAAGTGAGAATACAGTCTCAAGCCTGTTTATGTTTCTGCACTTAACTTGCCCCACCCAACTCACAAACACACACCCGCTTCCATCCTTCTTGTCCTAAGGACAAAGATGGTCCAAGTCTATGGAGAACATAAGTATCTAGGTGGGGGAGATCATGGCCTTGGCCACCTTTCTCTCACTAGCTTGGTCCTGTGGCCGCTCAGGGCGCGGGTCAGGGACGCACCTGGAGCTACACTTTCAGGCGTGGAGACGGCTGGAGCAGAGGGTGGTGCAGGCAGCGCAGGCATCATGACAATGGTAGCCTGGGACACAGACTCTACAGGGGGCGGCACAAGCTTAACTGGAGGCTCACTGGCAACAGTAGTGAAGGAAGGAAGAGGAGTGGTGAACTGTGTGGGACCGGCTTCTAAAAGCCGGGAAAGAGTGGGAGCACCTGACAGACAAAGAAGTACACAAAATGAGGGGGACAGCACATGAACAAGAAGCAACAGCCACTCTAGGACTTAATTACGAATTTTTTTATAGTTTCAAAGAACAAAAGTAAATTCTGTGTTGAATAAGCTCTCATCTATACTCCTCCTTTAACCTCACCTGAGGTCTTCCAGATAGGAACAAACCCAAGTACCAGATTATATAATGTATATATTAAAAATGAGTGGTCATTTTCTCTGAAGAAAAGTAAGCAGTCACTGACAATAAAATAAAATGACTGGTATGACAGGCAAGAGGCTAAGGAAGGAGGAGAGTTCAATGGCTACAGAGCAAAATCCTGGGCAGCTCGAGGTCCCACATCAAGACCCCATCCTCAAAACCGAAACCAACCAACCAACCCAAACCAACCAAACAAAAACAAAAAACAAACAAACAAAAACAAAAAAAAAAAAGAAAAAGGGAGGAAAGCCCGCTACTACTTCTGAGATTCAGCCCACATATACCACCCAAATTCAAAATATTAATCAAACACCAATCTCTCATGTTTATATGGTATTACTATTTTTGCTTCACATTTTCTGCTATTTAATTTTTAACACATCCCTGTGAAGTATATATGCCACCATTATTAAAAAAAAGGAAACTAAGTCTCAATAGTTAAGATGCCTCTCCAAGGTAACAAAACCAATAAACGTTGCAGACCTGAGGTTCAAACTAGGTTTTGGGTTCTAAATCTCTTACCCTTACTTTATAATCTCAAGGGTCTCTAGCATCTTCCCATAAATGTGCAAGTACTAATATATTGCCAACATTAATAAAATAGGAAACAGCCTCAATAATTACCTATTCAAAGTCACAAGATCAAGCAGTATGCAAGATATGAGACTCCAGCCCGATCTCCAGTTCTCAATTTCTTTTCCTATTTCATAACCTCATGGATCGTTGGCATCTTTATAATTTAGCAAGACAGAGAAATACCTTCGCTACTAACTTTACTGTTTCTTTGATCATCATCTATACTGTGGTAAATTAGAGCTATCAATATTTTACATAAGCAATGGATCAATAATCTCAAACACTACATTGTTTAATAGAAAACTATCTCCAAAGCCAAGTCTAAAAACTGTAATTGGGCCTTAAATACAAGATAATGACGTTCTTTCTAATGAGCAGGAAAAGCCGGGCAGCAGCTTACCTGAGGCAGCTGGGGAGGCTGCCACAGCACTGGTTGGCGGCTGTGTCTCCCCACCGTGTATCATGGGAAGAACCCCGCCTACCTCCAGGAGGACCCCTGTGCTGCTCAGATGGCCAGAGGGCACAGGCATTTCACTCTCATTGACCTACCAGGGAAGAACAGAGGTGAAGGCTATTCTCAAGCTCTTTTACTACTGCCGCCCGCCCCCCCCAAAACAAAACCACGCTCCAGTAGTCAACGAAACTAAACTAAAACCTAGTATCCACAGAAAATAATTCAAGATAGAAGGGAAATTCTAAACTATAATGTTTAGAATTTAAGTGTCAAGAGTTCTCTAGGGGAAGAAAATCACAGTAACTATCGTTCAGATACCTTAGGATTCAAGATCAGCTTAATGCACTTTTTTTAAGTTAACCTTTAACTAGGACACTTCTTCCTGTTTTGTTTTTTGTTTTTTTTTTCTCTCTCTCTTTCTTTTTTGGTTGTTGGCTTTTTTTTCCCCCAAGTCTTATTTTAGGGCCCAGGCATTCCCTTCCAAGTACTAAATCACCACAGCTCTCAAACACCCACAGAAGTCTCCATACCAGTCTGGGGCTAGTAGGCAGGAGGCTGCCCTTCTTCAAGAGCTCTGACAGCAGAGGGGAGGGGGGTGGAGTTGCTTTCTGTCCAAGCATCTTTTTCTGGGGTGAATCATCTGTTACTGGGGTCATGGGGGCTTCTAAGGGTGCAGAGCCTGGAGGAAGGGTGTCAGGAATCCCAGGAAACGAGGTGACTGGGGTACTCGGCAAAGTCCCAGGGGTTACCTAAGAGACAACAGAGAACCTTTATCTGACTTTTCAAACTATGGAAGGTTCCCTACTAATCTGGATGGGTTAGTGTGTCTATTATTTTATTAGTTCTGATTGGAAATAACCAGAAACCATCTACACTTCCTTCCCACAGTATTTTCTCTTCCACTCATTCTAACCCACAACCCAATCATTCCGTCCAACCTGCTATTTTCAAACTCCTTAAACACTATTACTATTACATTGACAAAGAATTCACGTAGTCTTTTATCTATCTCTCAACAAGTCAGAATCCTCAACATTTCGGTCCATCCTTACATTAGAGAAGTGTGTAAGACACTAAGTCTTTAGTGTTTAGACCAAGAGAAGTTGCTTCTAGGCAAAAAAAGTGGTTTCCTATTATTCAGCTCTCTACTGGCTTATTGTCCCTTTGCAAATCAATTTCAATAAATGCGAATACACTTACCCCAGAGGTAGCCTCTTCCATAGTGGTTGGAGTTAAGTCTCCAAGTGGATAATCACCTCCCGGGGAGGCAGAATCTATAGGAGAGCGGACCATCACAGTCGGTAACCTTCGAGGAGGTGTTTTTACTGCTTGCCGAGCTAGAACATAAGCAACAGATGAAGTCTTCAGGATTAAATAAGTGAAACCAGTCACTGTTATACCCTGAAGCAGAGATTAAAATTTTTATTATTATTTTTGGTTTAGTTTTTCAAACTAAGGGCAATTCTCACACTAAACAAATTAACTACTTAACTATTTCAAAGGTCCTTGTTGTAGCAAATGGTTTACCTCTCAACATCTTCTTCAGCAACTTAAGATTCTACTTTTAAAAAGAGGAAAAGACCTCATTGGTTCACACCATGTAGTCTGTTTTACAGTTGCTAACACTTATATGTTTCTCCCCTACCTCACCACCCAAGGCTGTCTGAGATGAATTCTTGATCCCACCTTCTTCTTGGATTCAAATCCCAAATACTGGGAATACAGGTATGCACCACTGTATCTGGATTTCCTTTCCTTTTCTTTTTCTGGGAGGGGGGGCGGTTCTCAAAATGTAGCTCTAGCTGGCCTGAAAGCCACTATGTAAACTGGATTGGCTCACAGAGATCTTCCTGCCTCAGCCTTCCAAATGCTAGGAATAACGATGTACAGCTCACTCCATGTTTGATTTTGGCCTCCGAGTTCTACAACCTTAATTAATAAGATGGTTCCATGGTAAAGGTTCTTGCTATAAGGACTGATGATCTAAGGTCAATCTCTGGGACCCACCTGGTAGGAGGAGAATGGACTTTTACAACTTGTTCTCTGGTCTATACATACCCATATGACACTTATCTGTGCCTCCACTTACAAACAAACAAATGTAAAAAAAAAAAAATTGAGAGAAAAAGAAGCCGGGCGGTGGTGGCGCACGCCTTTAATCCCAGCACTTGGGAGGCAGAGGCAGGAGGATTTCTGAGTTCAAGGCCAGCCTGGTCTACAAAGTGAGTTCCAGGACAGCCAGGGCTACACAGAGAAACCCTGTCTCGAAAAACCAAAAAAAAAAAAAATTCATACAAAAACAAGCCAGGCGGTGGTGGCGCACGCCTTTAATCCCAGCACTTGGGAGGCAGAGGCAGGTGAATTTCTGAGTTCGAGGCCAGCCTGGTCTACAGAGTGAGTTCCAGGATAGCCAAGGCTATACAGAGAAACCCTGTCTCGAAAAACCAAAAAAAAAAAAAAAGCCGGGAGGTGGTGGCGCACGCCTTCCATCCCAGCACTCAGGAGACAGAGGCAGGTGGCTCTGAGCTGGAGGTCAGGCTGGTCTACACAGTGACTGCCAGGGCTGCAGGGAGAAACCCTATTTTGGGAAAAAAAAAAATAAAAAAAAATATATGAAGAGAATAAAAATAAATAAATAAAACCTTAAATTATGTTCAGTCTGCCATTATCAAGCTTGTGAGTCCAACAAGTAATTTGGAGACCTAAGGAGTATGAGAGACCTCATTTTTCAAAGTATTTCTTCTTGAACATAAAGGATGGTTTCTTCTGGTAGGAAAGAGATAACAGGGACGGTTCTTTTCCCTGTAGTTGTTTGTTATGCTAGAGACTAAGTCTCATGCATGCTAGACTAGGCTCCATCCTTTACCTGGACACCTTATTTTATGAGACTTCTGTGCACGTGCACACAATAAATCTGTACATTTTTCCTGTTCACTGCCAGTTTGCTCCAGAGATTCAAAATCACTCAAACTTTAGAGAGAAGAGAGCAAGTTTTAACTGCCTTACAGTTTAGCAGATCAATCAGGAGCCTAAGACATTGGGCTTGATCCACAGTCTACGACTAATGAATGGAAAATACAAAAGATGAAAGAACTGATAGGTGTCGGCTTCTGATACTTGTGAAAGTTTTCCAGAACAGTGGAATTCCTTCTGATAAAGCTTGCTTATTTAATGCCATCTGGAGGTCTAACTTTAGCGGGCATGGACAAGGCCTCCAGTTCAATCCTTAGCAGAAAAACAAAAAGAATGTTTTGAGGAAAAAGAGAGGAGGAAGGGAAGGGACATGATAAATTTTACAAGTAAACACAAACTAGTAGACTATAGATTAGAAAACAATCAACTGCTAAGTCTTCATAGTGCAGTGGTCTTCACACTCCTCTACAGCCAGCTGTCATTAGCATGCAGAACCACATGGTCAACGCTAACAGAAGCACTAAACTCAGCTTACCCTGGTATGCAGCATCTGTGGCCTTCCTTTTTACTTCAGCCTCTTCCTCCTCCAATTTCTTTTTCCTAAAAAAGGGAAGGAACTGAGGAAAGTCAGCCAGCTCTAGCTCTTCTCCATAGTTCACAGTGCACTTGTAAAGAGCGCGTTCTGACACACGGGCAGAGCACAGATGGACCTACACTGCAATGTCACTGCAGAGCTCATCCAGTCTGCTGTCCATGTGCCCCGCTTGGATTAGTTCTGCATCTCTTTTCAGACGCCTGTAGAAACAAAGAGGCAGACAGCAGTTCTCTTCACAATTTCTTAGTTTGTAAGTTTCTGGGTTTTTGAGACAGGGTCTTCCTCTATAGCTCAACCTGGGCTCAAACTTACAGAAATTTTCCTGTTTTGGTCTCCCAAATGTTGGGATTACAGGCATGAGCTACCATACTTTTTTCTTTTATTAATTTACTAGTGTGTGTGTATGTACAAGTCCAGGGTTTCTCTGTGTAGTTCTGACTAGGACTCACTCTGAGAACCAGGCTGGTTTGAATAACTTAGAGATCTGCCTGCCTCTGCCTCCTAAGTGCTGTGATTAAAAGCATCTGCCACCACAGAGGATGATGGATTTCCAGCTTAGTCTACAAAGAAAGTTCAGGTCAGCTAGGACTATACAGTGAGACCCTGTCACTCATAAACACCAACTTAATCTTGTGTGTACCAGAAGTCAGCCCTTTATGTCTTTCCAGCGTCCCTCCCAAATCACCTGTATCTCTCCTGTGTCTCCTTTATGACTTTCTTCAGTTCCTCAACTCTCTCAGCAGTCAGTTTGCGAACAATAACATCTTCAACAGTTTCTACCACTTCTCCTTTTTCACCCCGTTTCCGTCTGTGGAAAATCAAACAATAAATCCAAATTTAAGTAAGAGGACATTTGTTACCACTTGTATTCTTTGAGCCTTTTCTACCATTTAATCTCTGCTATATTTTCTCACCCAAAAAGATACATTTCCACAATGAACACTTCCTGACCAAACAGATGTGTACCTGGGTTTATACTCACTTTGGTGTCTCAGTAGTCTCTAAGAGCTCAGAATACTGAGAAGCACAATGCTATAAATGAAAGAAAGAAAAATATAATAAGTAAGCTTAGAAACAAGCTTTCAAAGTTTCAACAAGAGTTAATAAGACTCAGTGAAGAAACCTATTCAAGATTGTGTAGTTGGCTGGTCATGGTGGGAGGCAAAGGATCTGAGTTCAAGGTTAGCCTGGTCTACACAGTGAGTTCTATGACCCCTGGGGATACACAGTGAGACCCTACCTCTAAAGAAAGACTCACTATGGGTTTGGGGCTAGTAAAGTGGCTTAGTGGGTAAAAAAGTGTTTGCTGTGAGACACAATAACCTGAATTCAATCCCCAGAACCTAGGATAAAATTGATTCCTGAGAGTTATCCTCTGACCTCCATGTAAGAACACACAAAACTACTACGAAATTTAAAAAAAAAGCATTTTCTTTTTCTAATTTTGGAAATTTTTATTTTTATTAAATTAAATTTTATTTTTATTAAATTTAAAATATTCAAATATTCAAATATTTTTACTTAAAATTTTACTTTTTATTTATGTCTGTGTATGTATGCCTGCAAGAATTTATGTGTGCTATCTGCCTTCAGGTGTCCTCAGAGACCAGAGAAGGGTACTGGATTCCCAGAAACTGAAGTTATTTATAATCCACCAGATGCAGGTGCTAGGAACCAAACCCCAGTCCTTTGCAAGAGTATTAAGTGTTTTTAATATATATATGTATGTATACGTGTGTGTGTATTATATATACACACACATATAAAATACTGTAGCTGTCCAGACACACCAGAAGAGGGCATCAGATCCCATTACAGATGGTTGTGAGCCACTATGTGGTTGCTGGAAATTGAACTCAAGACCTCTGGCAGAGAACAGTCAGTGCTCTTAATCACTGACCCATTCGGGTCTCGAAACTCAGCATGTAAACCAGGCTGGTCTTGCACATGTTAACATGTTCTTGCCTATCTCTCAACTGCTAGAATTATAGGCATGTACCAATACACCCAGCCTAAAGCACTGTAAGTTATTATCCCCTTCATGATACAGAAAACCTTGTAAGCAACAAGACAAAATCTGGTAAAGAACCAATTTCATATTTCAATGAGCATAAAAGAAAATCTGATTGGTAACTTACTTTTTGAGAGAACCAGTCTGGAGGCCGGCCAGGTTCTGCAAAGGGCTTGATAGCTCTGCTAACTGATACCCTACAAAATGAGAAAAGCCTTGAGGAAGACTGAACTCAAAGTTTAGAGATCATATAGAATAAAGAATTGCTACTAGGAAGTATTAGAATGCCTTTCCTTTATTATTAAATCTACCTACTTTCCCATGTTGAGAATAAAAACCTGATGTTCATTCACATGTTGGGTAAGTGCTCCACCACAGCCATATCTCTAAGTTCTGGAATACCCGACGATGGAAAATGACGCAACAATTTAAAAAGCAACTCATGGGCTGGTGAAATGGCCCAGTGGGTAAAGAAAAGGCACTTGTTACCAAACCTGATCATGACTCCACCCCCAGAACCTACAATTTACTATATCTACAGGGTAGAAGTATCAACTCTTACTAATTGTTCTCCAACCTCCATACCACCACAGTGGTTTACATATACCTATATACACATACATACACAATAAATAAAAATGCAATGTTAAACTCTCTAGCTGGGCGGTAGTGGCGCACACCTTTAATCCCAGCACTTGGGAGGCAGAGGCAGGAGGATTTCTGAGTTCAAGGCCAGCCTGTTCTACAGAGTGGGTTCCAGGACAGCCAGGGCTACACAGAGAAACTCTGTCTCGAAAAACCAAAAAAAAAAAAAAAAATCTTTAAATGAATCTAGAGCCTCACATATGTACGCAAATACTATATGACCAAATTGTATTCCCAATCTGGATTAATTTTTAAAATTAGCTCTTTGGCCATACCCCTCTGAGAAACCAGTACCTATATTTAATATATTTCTCTTTTAGGACTGCTTTTTGAGAAGCCTATACCCTGCTCTCATTTTTCCTTCTAAGTAGTCTCTTTCTCTCTTAACCCTCATTAACCACTGAGCCATCTCTCCAGGCCAATGCTTTTTTTTTAAGAGACAGCCCTGGCTGTCCTGGAACTCCTTTTGTAGACCAAGCTAGCCTTCAACTCACAAAGATCCAGTTGCCTCAGAGGATTAAAAGCATGCATCACCATGCTCAGCTATTTAAATTTTATTATTTTTTTTTTTACTGTGTACAATATATGCTTATAAGTCTAACAAACAGGAGTGAGACAGGAGAACTATCAGAAGTTTGAGGCTATCCTGAGCCTCATAATGCGTATCAGACCAGCCAGAAATAAATAACAAGACCCTGTAGTCATCGTCATCTCCCCTACTCCACAATCGTGGCCCAAAAATCAGCTGGGTGTTGGTCTACATAGCCATCCAGGCAGTCAGGGCAACAAAGTAAAGTCCCATGTCGCCGGGCGGTGGTGGCGCACGCCTTTAATCCCAGCACTTGGGAGGCAGAGGCAGGAGGATTTCTGAGTTCGAGGCCAGCCTGGTCTACAAAGTGAGTTCCAGGACAGCCAGGGCTACACAGAGAAACCCTGTCTCGAAAAACCAAAAAAAAAAATAAATAAATAAATAAACCAAACAAACCAATTCCCCAAGAGCATTTCTATCAACCAGGCTCTTTAAGTTAAACATCTTCATTATCTTCCTGATAGGAAAAACTAAACACTAGACCTTATCTGTAATCAAAGTAACAACACGACCAACCAAAGAGCACGTACGGCTTGGTCTTCATGCAGGTTCCCCAACAAATGGAGCAAGAGCTTCTCTTGCCTGTAGATCCTGTTCCCCTAACTGGGCTGCCTTGTCGGAGCTCAGTGGGAGGGATGGACCTAGTCCTGCAGTGACTTGAGGTGCAGGTTCCCTGGAAGGAACCTCCCTCTTCTCAGAGGTGAAAGGATGGGATGGGGAGAGGGAAGAGGTGTGAGGGCTGTGACTGGGTTAGCAAGTGAATAAATAAATTAATGGGGGGGAAAAAGTAACAACATGAACAAAAACAAGGCCATAGCCACTGAATTAGAAGACGAGTCAATCTTTGTTCAATGTTCTGTAATGAAATATTATCTGACTATGTTAGTGCATACAAATAATCCCACCAATCAGAAGACAGATAAAATCTTGAGGTAAAGATCACATGAGTTGGAGCTACATAGAGATTTGGAGGCTAGAAACAAAAGCCAAACCTTTATAACCAACAGTAGACATCTCAGTGAGACATACACTGCTTCAAGTAAAGAACTCAAGTGTTTTCCCAAATTTTAGGACTGAAATGTCATACTGTTAAATATTACAGAACAATAAAATACAGAACAATTTAAGCTACAATGATGCCTTCTTTTTGAATTGTTAAATATCAACTACATTTGGGAGAAAAAAAAAACAGATTTGATTGTTTTTAAAAGCAGAAATATCTCTAGAAAGTTTGAAAAATTTAACAGTTGGCCAGGTTATGAAGATGTATACCTATAATCCCAGCACTCTGGATTCAGAAACAAGAATACTCAAGGCCAGTCTAGTTTACAAGGCAAGTTCTAGGTCAGTCAGAGCAATAGAGTGAGAACCAGTCTCAAAACACCTATACACACATAAAGACAAAAGTTGCAGAAAAAATTTGACTGCTGCTGAAATTTTATAAACCCATCTCAGTAGTTAAATTTACAGGGTTTTGTCGTGTTTGGTCAGAGTCTCAAGTATACAGGCAAGCCCTAACCTAAGGATGACCTAGAACTTAAGACCCACCTGCCTCAATGTCCTCCTATAAGATTCCAGATACACATGTTGACATCCAGTTTATTTTCTCCAGAGGCTTGATGTTGTTAGATAAATGCTCTACCAACTGACCTTTATCTCTGGCCTATGGTTTACTTTTTTGGTTTTGTTTTCTTTTTTAAGGAAGCGCCTCATGTAGTTCAGGCTACACTAGAATTCCATATCCTCTTATCTCCCCCTTTCCAGTGGGAATTATAGGTGTGGGATACCACACCAGCTATATAGATTTTTCTTTATATTTGTGCTGGGTATGGTAGAAGGATCAAATTCAAGGCTATCCTTGACTCACAATGAGGAAACACTAAGATGAGTTCAAGTCAAACTAGACCACATATTCAGACCCTGTCTTTAAAACAAACAAACAACCCATGAAAATCTGTCTCTGAATGAAACTATTTGATTATTATAAGGCTTAAGAAAATTGAAAGGTTGCTGGTTATGGTGATACATACCTAGAATTCTATCAACTTGAGAGGCTGAGGCAGGACAATAATCTATGAGTCTGAGGCTATTCTATGTGATTATGTTCCTGCTTTTAAAATAAATAACACCAGGCAGAGTGGTGGATGCCTGTAATTCTAGCCTTTAGGAAGTAGTCAAGGTCAGCTACACGGTAAGTTCCACCAGGACTATGGAGCCAGACTGTTTTAAGAACAAAAAATGGATGAGAGAGATCACTCAGTGATTCAGATAATGCAATGCTGGGACCTAATTTCAGTTCCCAATACCCACACTAGGTGGCGTGCCACGAGGGGGCATGCAACAGCTTCTAACTCCAACTCCATAGGGATGACCTCCAAAAGCACCTGCATTTACACACACACAGACAGACACACACACACACACACACACACACACAGTTTAAAATAATAAAAATGCTCTTGCAAAAAGAAAAAAAAAATCAGGGCTAGCAAGATCAGGTAATGTTGTTTGTTCTTAAAGCCTTACAACCTGAGTTTGATCCCAGGAACCCAAGGAAAAGACTAACTTCAAAAAGATGTCTTCTGACTTCCATAACCAAAACCATATGTTTATAAAAAAAATAAAATAAAAAAATTATGGGTTGGAGAGATGTCTCAGTGGTTAAGAGCACTGACTGCTTTTCCAGAGGTTCTCAGTTCAATTCCCAACAACCACATGGTAGCTCACAACCATCTGTAGTGGGATCAGAGCTACAGTGTACTCATATACATAAAATAAATAATTTAAGGGGGGGGCAGGGGAAAGAGAGAGAGAATACTTAGAAGAAAAAAAAAGTATAGGGCTGAAAAGTAGGTTCTGTGGTCAAGAGAACTTGTTGCTTTTGCAGATAACCCAGGTCTAACTTCCAGCACTCACGGTGACTCACAACTACTTATAAAATCCCAGTCTCTGAGGATCCAAAGACTTCTGACCTCCAAAGGCACCAGAGAAGCAGATGGTACATACAAGCAAGCCAAACACTTATACTCACAAAATTATGATTAAAAAAATCATTTTTAATAGTAAAAGACAACAAACAAAAAAAGCAAAACATATTCTCCTAGCCGATTCTCAAGTAAAGCAATAGCAGAGACTAAACTGGTATGAACTTTTGGCTGGGCCTGGCAGTTCATGCCTTTATTTTTTTTTTTTAAAGGATTTATTTATTTATATGAGTACACTGTAGCTGTCTTTAGACACACCAGAAAAGGTCATCAGATGGTTGTGAGCCACCATGTGGTTGCTGGGATTTGAATTCAGGACCTCTAGAAGAGCAGTCAGTGCTCTTAACCACTGAGTCATCTCTCCAGCCCAGTTCATGCCTTTAATCTCAGCACTTGGGAGACTAAGGCAAGCAGGTATCCGTGAGTTCCAGACAGCCAGAGCAATGTATCAAAAAAAAAAAAATCTTCAAAACTTTTGTGTTGTAAACAATACTAATCAAAAAAGTATAAAGACAGGTTGGAAAGATAAGTCAGTAGTTAACATCATTGGCTCCTCTACCAGAGGAACTATATTCAACTCCCAGCATTCACACAGTGGCTCAAAACCATCTGTAACTCCAGTTCCGAGGATCTTGCACCCTCTTCTAGCCTACATGTATGTTACAGACTTACAACTAAGCAAAGCGCATACACATAAAAAGTAAAATGAGTGATTAAAAGAGTGTTTCTTTTAAAAAGTATAAAGATAATATACAAAAAAGATAAAGTCAAAGGATTAGGATCCTGAATACATAAAGAAATATAATGTAATTAGTGAAAGAAATTCAACCAAACAAAAAAAAAAAAAAAAGAGCATAAATTTCTCTATAGACATACAATGTCTGTATAGATATAAAGTGTTCTTACAAAAAAGAAAGAAAAAAATACCAGGGCCAGCAAGATAGCTTATCAGATAAAGGTGCTTATTCCAAAAGCCTTACAACTTGAGTTTGATCCAGGAAACACATGAAAAGATATTCATTCCATACACAGTTCATCAGAGAAATGAAAATCAAACAACGTTAAGAATGCCAGGGAGTGCTGTTGAATACCTTTACTCCCATTCAGGGAGGCAGGCGGATCTGTGTGAGTTCAAGGCCACCCTGGTCTACAGAGTGAGTTCCAGGACAGCCAGGGCTACAAAGATTAACAAAAATCAAAAGCCCCCCCAAAATAAGCAACTAGATGTGATGGCCCACATTTGTAATTCCAGGTCAGAAGGTTAAAAAGGGGAAATCACTGAGATCTAGACCAGCCTGGACTACATACACAGACAGCTCTTGTCTTAAAAAAAAACAGGGCTGGAGAGATGGCTCAGCGGTTAAGAGCACTGACTGCTCTTCCAAAGTTCCTGAGTTCAAATCCCAGCAACCACATGGTGGCTCACAACCATCCGTAATGAGACTTCATGCCCTCTTCTGAAGACAGCTACAGTGTACTTAGATATAATAATAAATAAATCTAAAAAAAAAAACAAAAAACAATGTGCAGTAAGTTGGCTCAGCTGGTAAAGACACTTGTCCCCAAGCCTGAAGATCTGACTTTGATCCCCATAATCCACAAGGTGGAAAGAGAACCAAATCTTGCAAGCTGTCTTCTGACCTCTACCCACACTTATGCATATGTGCATGCATGCAATTACACAAACAAGCTGGGCAGTGGTGGCGCATGCCTTAAATCCCAGCACTTGGGAGGCAGAGGCAGGCAGATTTCCAAGTTCGAGGCCAGCCTGGACTCCAGAGTGAGTTCCAGGACAGCCAGGGCTACACAGAGAAACCCTGTCTCGAAAAACCAAAAAAAAAAAAAGATAATCTGTAATGAGATGACTCACTAGCATAGCTATTATAAAAATAAAGAAATATAATGAAGCAGAAAAAGAAACTGGAGGGATGGGGCTATAGTTCAGTTAGCCGAGTGCCTGCCTAGCATGCATGAAATCTTGGTTTGATCTATACTACAAAAACTGGGCATCATGGTACATGCCTGTAATCATAGTATTCAGTAGGTAAAGGCAGGTCCAGGAGTTCAAGGTCATCCTAGGCTACGTAGGGAGTTTGAAGCTAAAAGAAATAAAGGTTTGAGGCAGTCATAGTGCTCACACCTTTAATCTCAGTAGTCAGGAGGCAGAGGCAGGAAGATCTGAGTTTGAGGCCAGCCTGATCTATCTACATAGTGAGTTCCAGGAGCTACATAGTAAGACCCTGTCATGTAACAAACAAACAAAAAAGGTCTGAACTTGTGACATAAGCTAGTGGGATATGTAGTATACATAGTAAATAAGCATTATATATAGTCTGGGCTATCCTTTTTTTTTTGCTGAGCATGGTGGCACATGCCTTTAATCCTAGCACTTCCAAGGCAGGGTAGGAGGACCTCTGTGAGCTGGAGGTCAGTCGGATCTACAGAGTGAGATGGTAGAATCTTTACCCAGTGTGCACCAAATTCGAAGTTCCACTCCCAGCACCTCTACGCTCCAAAATTTGAAGGGACGAAGAAATGGCTCAGGAGTTAAGAGCACATATTGCTTTTACATAGAGCCCAAATATGTTCTAGAAATGCGTGTCAGAAGTTTCATATCTGCCTGCAACTCCAGGGAATCTGATGTCCTCTTCTGGCTCCCAAAGGATTCTGCACTCATATACCCATACCCCTCACCCAACACACAGATAAAACATATATAATTTTTAAAATAATAAAGAAAATGATTTGGTAGTTCCTCAGGAAAAAAAAAAAAAAAAAAAGACCTGGAGCTACCTCATGACCCAGAGACTCTACTTCTTGGGTGAGATCTCCAGGGAACTGAACACAAGAGTTCACAAAGACCTAATTCACATCTGCCCAAAGGTGGAAGCCCAAATGTCATATGTCAGGCAATGAATATATAGTTGACTATCTAATCAGGGGATGTGCATTCTTGGATGTCCTCAGCCTAGGTTGGACATTACAGTCATATCCAAAAGCAAACGGAACGCTTATCTGTACCTGCACAGACTCACTCCGTAAACCAGCAGTTCTCAACCTTCCTAATGCTGCCTCCCTTTAATACAGTTGTGATGACTCCCAACCATAAGATTATTTTTGTTGCTACTTCATATAATTTTGCTACCATTATGAATTACAATGTAAATTTTTTTTTGGAAGTAGAAGTTTGCCAAAGTGTTATCACCTACAGGATCTGCCCTAAACCACTTGCATGCTATTTCACTGCATTAGGTAATCTAGAGATAATTTGGAGTATTCAGGAGGTTATGTGGTGGTTACATGTAAATATGATGTATCTTATGTAAAGGAATTGAACTAGTAAAGGAATTGAGCTACCACCATTTTTATACCCTCAAGGGTCCTGGAACTAAATCTCCATGGATATGGAAGGGATGGTTTGTACTATTATATGGCCAGTACTAGAAAAGAAGTATTCGTATCTGTTACATGTGAATAAACCTTGAAGAGTGCTGTTAATTGACTAAAAAGCTAGTCCCAGAAGACTCCATATTATACCTAAAGGACAGACAAATCTAAGGAAAGAAAGTAGACTGCTCAGGAAAGAGAAGGAGATGTAAATGTAGAAAGAATTACTTTAAAGACTAAAGAAACGGCTGCACAACTTTGTGAAAATAGAAGAAACATTCAGTATTTTCCCTTTCAGTGGGCTTATTTTATGAGATGTGATTTGTATTTTGGTAAAGCTCACTACTACATAAAGCTTAATGTAACTTAAGAAAGGAATACATTGAGGTCTTTAATTCCAGTACTAGGCAGGCATTCTCTGAGTTCAGGCCAGCCTGGTCTACAAAATGAATTCTAAGATAACCAGGGTTACACAGAGAAAGTCTGTTTCAAAAACAAACAAAAAACAGAAAGATATTCAGTCAGCTCGTTCTGACGGCTCAAGAAATTAGGTACCTGAGATTCCTTACCAGTTCTGATCCCCACTCCTCATGACAGAAGACGCTAAACACAACTTCTCTCGGATGGACCACGGCTCTGTCGGGCCAGTGCTCAGCAGCTTGTGCTCTGGAAATAAAGAAGGCTCAGAAACAGTCGCTGAGCTACTTCTAAGCCCCGGAACAACTAAAAGCCTGATATAAAATAACACCCCAGGCAGGATTACTGTGTAGTAATCCTGGCTTTCAGGAAGCAAAGGCAGGCAGACTTCTGTGAGACTAGCCTGGTCTGCACGAGATCCAGGGCAGCCAGGATCAGTCACACGATAGAAGCCTGTCTCAAAATAAATACATTTCAAACGTGTTCGAACAGTGTGAACTACTACCATCAATTATTATCACCAAATCTTGATCTTTCACCATTCCAATGAAATATCACCATTATCAGCTAGGGTACTTTTATTGACTATGCATTTATAGAACATCGTGTTTAAATGCCACGGCTTCAAGGTGGTCTGCTTCCAAAAACAACCCCCTTCCCCCCCCAAAAAAACTGCCAACGTTACGTTAAAAAAAAATGTAGCCGGGCGGTGGTGGCGCACGCCTTTAATCCCAGCACTTGGGAGGCAGAGGCAGGAGGATTTCTGAGTTCGAGGCCAGCCTGGTCTACAAAGTGAGTTCCAGGACAGCCAGGGCTACACAGAGAAACCCTGTCTCGAAAAAAAAAAAAAATGTAATAAGGTTCTCATTTAAAAACCAGTTTTAAAACTTTGAACTCAGGCTTATTTCCCAAGATTCCAAGCGGCCACCGGCTCCGACTGCCCACCTCCTCCTTTGCATAAAGTTGTTTACAGGTCGGCCCCTCCCCCTCAACTGTCGGGTATAAAACGGTTCCTTGGTGAAACTGAAAAAATGGCTGAAATACACGAAACGCATTTTCCCTTGGGGCAGAAAACAGCTTGGTTAGATAAACAACTGAGTCGCTGGCCACTCCATATTGCCTTTATGTTTTACCCTAGATAGCGCCTAGCACACAAAGGCTTCCGGGGCTGTTTCTCAACAGCCTCCGTTTCCTCCCAACACTGTTAACTCCAGGTGGTGGTCCTGAAGCGACACGGAAGGCAGGTCTCTGAACGATGGCTCTCCCACAACCCACTCCTCCCACTCTTTTCATGCCTGAGAAGTGGGATGCCTAGTCTCAACGCTACAAAGGCCTTGACCATAAAAACAGGTCCAATACTCACTGCCTGTCCCGGTCGCCATTTTGGCTTCGACGTCTTCAACGCTAGCGACGCAGGGAACTCTGGGAAACACAGTATGACTCCGTTCGCGATGCCTCATGGGTAATGTGGGTGGGTCAGTTTGCCCTAATAGAAGCTAAGTCCCTCTAGGAAAAATTTTCTTTTTAATAAGGGACAAGAAATCGCAGCTAAAGCCTCAGAAAAGAAATGTCTAGGTTTAGAATTGAGTGAGACGAATCCCACAACGAACAACTTGGAAATGACTGTTGGTAACCCGGACCCACATTAAAAGCAAATGGTCTTCCGGTCGACTCTACCGCCTCCCTTTTGCTGATTGGTTTCTTCAGGCTTTGCTTTCTGATTGGCCGGACAAACTCAGCGCGCAATTTAAAATATTGTATGAGGAACAAAGCGGTTCCTCGTGGGCGGAGTTGTGCTCTGCTGTAGCAGGAGTCGTGATTCTCAGCTGGGTAGAAGCTGGGATCAGAGAAGCAGCAAGGCAGACGGTCTTTCGGTGAGTGCAATTGGGCTGGAGCCCCGTTTATCAGCTGTTGCTTGCGAGTCATAGTCCGCAGAAGATTCCTGTGTCTTCCATAATTCCCGAGTTCTCGTGGTCTTGGAGTGAGGATGGAAAAGTATTCTTGGGATCCTGAAACACGTTCACTGGCGGGCCTGTAGACAGTCTCTGTGGAGCGTGGCTTTCTGTTATGCTTTTAGAGCCAGATATCTCTCCGTGCCTATTTACCTTCAGAAATGTAGCCTCGGGCTGTATTAAGTTCTCATTCTCCCCTTGGCTGATAATGGTGTATAGTCTCGACCTAGTGTCCAAAGCAAGGACGTCCCTCCTACCAGGGGACTGTTTTTAACCTACAGGTTTGCAGGTTTTGTGCGTTGTCTACCCATCCACTCTTGTCTCTTTTTAGACATAGACTGACTCTGCTTGTCATGGCTCACGGGATCCTTTCTCCGCCAGCGGGCTTACTCTCTGATGATGATGTTGTAGACTCCCCTGTGTTAGAATCCACAGCTGCAGATCTGAGGTCTGTGGTCCGAAAGGACCTGTTGTCAGACTGCTCTGTCATCTCCGCCTCTCTGGAGGACAAACAGGTAAAGGAGTTAGGTGGCTTTGGGGCAGTACATGGTATCTTCAGCCTAACAGTTATTTATACAGGGTAGTAAGAGATCAAAGGCCAGTAATCCTGAAGAAATGAAAGATCAGTTAAAAGTTAAGGGCAAAGCTGAGCATCGTGGTACACTCTTTTAATCACAGCACTTGGGAGGCAGAAATAGTGGATTTCTGAGTTCAAGGCCAGCCTGGTTTACCAAGTGAGTTCCAGGACAGCCAGCACTACACAAAGAAACCCTGTCTTGAAAAACCAAAACAAAAAACAGGGCAAAACAAATGAAAAGATCTGTAGCTATAAGAATATTATTGGCATTATATTCATGAAATATTCCAATTGCTTCTCTAGTGTGCAGGCTATTAATGTTAAGGATAGAAGGTGTGAGAGTGCATGTTTAGTATGTCCTAGGTTCAAATATCAGCACCACATACAATTATTTACAGAGAATCATGGTGGCCTTAAGTAGGTAGAATGGAATTCTTGTTTCATTAATAATTATAGCTCCCATTGCTTTAGTCTTTCTTTTGCAAGGCCAAAGATTCTCAGTTATAGCACTATTGATGTTTAGAGCCAAACCTTTATTGGAGGGGGCTGCCAAGATGTTTAGTTTCTGGCCTCTGTCCACTAGATGCAATACATTTTCACTACTCAGAATTCAGTGTCCTTGAGACTACAGAGGCATTCTCTAAATATCTGCTGAATGAATGGAGTGGTTACTATTTAACTTCATTCTTCAAGTCACTCAGAACTACTAAATTGAGGCTCTGATTCATGCTTGTCTATTACTATTATTATTTTGTGTACCTATGAGGGGGATATGCACATGTGGAAGTCAGAGGATAACTTTCTAGAGTCAGTTCTCTTTCTTCTTTATATGGATTCCTGTGATTGAACTAAAGTTGGTAGGCTTGTTTAGCAAGGTGAGCTGTCTTACTAACCCAATTTTCATTACAGTGCTTTGAAAAAAAATTGTATTAATCAGAATTGAAGAGATGGCTCAGGGTCAAGAGCCCTTCCTGTTCTTTCAGATGACCAAACTTAGCTTCACAACACCAATGTTGAATGGCTCACAACTGCCTATAATTCCAAACTCCAGTGGATCTAACATTTTCACAAACAAAAACAAATAAATAAAAATTACTTATTTTGAGATAGTATTGTAGTCAAGGCTGGCTTTAAACTTCTGATCCCCCTCTCTCTACCTACTTCTGGGTGTTGAGATTACAAGCACACACCACCATACCTGGTACATGGTGATTTTTCAAACAACCTATTCTAACTCAGATCACTGATCCGGCAAGTCAGGATTGCAGGGCGGTGTTGAACAGGGAAGGGTAACAGAGTTCATGTGAGCTAGAAAGATTGTAGAACCAAAGAGACTGCTTAGTGTGTAATGAGGGAGTGCTAGCATGCTTCCTAGGGTCTAAGCTGTCTGTCCTGGTTTAGAGGTTAACTCTAGAATATGTTACAGGCTCCACTGGAGGACAGCTCAGAGAAGATGAAAGTTTACCTTCGAATCCGACCGTTCTTAACTTCTGAGTTGGACCGACAGGAAGATCAGGTAGGATTTAAGGAGGATTGTTGTAGTACAAAAGAGGTTCCCTGGGAAAGCTTCTTTATTAACACTGCTTTCTACCTTCTCAGGGCTGTGTCTGTATTGAGAATACAGAAACCCTTCTGCTGCAGGCACCCAGAGACTCCTTTGCCTTGAAGAGCAATGAGAGGGGGATTGGTCAAGCCACTCACAAATTCACCTTTTCCCAGGTATGCAATGCTGGTGTATGAACAAAGTCCCAACATTTAGGGGAAAATTTATTTCTTCTTTAAAAGATTTCTACTTGTGAGTTCTTTACGTCTATATCTGTAATTTTAACACCTTTTTATGTGCTAGTCAGTGTGTCAGTTACTTTTATGTACATGAACTGCCACTGATATTACTATTACTTCTCTTCTCCCTGATAAGAATACTGTGGCACATATTATAGTGATGGTAATTTTACTGAAGCTATAGAGCTAGTCAGTGGTAAAGACAGAACTGAGATTTGGATCCACCATCTCCATACCCATGCTTAAACCCCGTGTGTGAGCACAGCACTACACTTAATAGCATTCCTTAAGTGGATGAACTGTACTAGCACGGAGTAATGGAGTCTATCAGGAGAACCTCCTGGAGCAGTCTCCAGAGGAGGATTATATCTACTTGTCCTGTCCAGTTGACAGATGGCAGATGTGTAATGTGGCCTCTGAGAATCCAGTTTTCTGTTTCTAGATATTTGGGCCAGAAGTGGGGCAGGTGTCCTTCTTCAACCTGACCATGAAGGAGATGGTGAAGGACGTGCTCAAAGGGCAGAACTGGCTTGTGTACACCTACGGAGTCACCAACTCAGGGAAAACCTACACAATTCAAGGTAAGCAGTAGGCTTCAGCAGTGTTGCCAATGTAAGGTTGTTTCTTCCTTTGATGCCTTGAGTAAAAGATCTTATTGCTAATATTATTCCAGGTACTAGTAAGGACGCGGGGATCCTGCCCCAGTCCCTGGCTCTCATCTTTAATAGTCTCCAGGGCCAACTTCATCTAACCCCTGATCTGAAGCCCTTGTTGTCCAGTGAGGTAATCTGGCTAGACAGCAAGCAGATCCGACAGGAGGAAATGAAGAAGCTGTCCTTGCTAACTGGAGGCCTCCAAGAGGTGAAGTGCTCATAAAGCTGGGAAAAAGTACAGATTTTAGAAAAGATTAGTGCTTATCTTCTCTCTGTGCCTCTTCAGGAGGAGCTGTCTGCCTCCTTGAAGAAATGTGTCCACACTGAAAGTCGGATAGGTGCCGGCAATAGCTTTGACAGTGGCATTGCTGGGCTGTCTTCCACCAGTCAGTTCACCAGCACTAGCCAGCTAGATGGTATGTACTGTGAATGAGCTTACGCTGGGCAGTCGGGGTACTGGGGAGGGTGGGGACATGACCCACACCCTATTCCCAACAGCTGTAAGAGGTATAGATCAGAGACTGCAACTGGAACTTGATCTTTCTAAGCTCCTATAGACCAAAGTAAGATGGAATGCTCCAAGGTTAATGATGTACATGAACATGTTGGTTTTTCTCACAGAAACAAGTCAGTTATGGGCACAGCCAGACACTGTCCCAATAAGTGTCCCAGCAGACACTCGCTTCTCTGTTTGGATCTCCTGCTTTGAGATCTACAATGAATTGCTCTATGACCTGTTAGAACCACCTAGCCATCAACATAAGAGACAGACACTTCGGCTGTGTGAGGACCAGAATGGCAATCCTTACGTGAAAGGTATGCAAATGTAGAGGAGGAGGGCAGGAAACCTGGGGGACACTGGGAAATCAGAAAAGGGACAAGTGTTCCCACCTTACTCTCTTGACTCCAGACCTCAACTGGATTCATGTTCGTGATGTTGAGGAAGCCTGGAAACTTTTGAAAGTGGGTCGTAAGAACCAGAGCTTTGCCAGCACTCACATGAACCAGCACTCCAGCCGCAGGTCAGTTGTGAGAATTGACTCGTGCCTCTGTCTAGACAGCTCTAGCCTTCTACCTGATCATAGAAGATAGAATTTTTCCCTTTTCCTTTCAGTCACAGCATCTTCTCAATCAGAATCTTGCACCTTGAGGGAGAAGGTGATATAGTGCCCAAGATCAGTGAGTAAGTTTTCCCACTTAGAAATTTGATCATCTTGACCATGTGGTTATGGGGGCAAAAGGGAACTTCTCAAAGGAATTTGCTCTTTTCCCTTTTTTTGATACAACTTGGTGGGCCCTTCCTCTAGTAGAATTATGTGATAAGCTGGGAGTTCCTTACATCAGCTCCTGTGCTCTACTCCAGACTGTCACTCTGTGATCTGGCTGGCTCAGAGCGCTGCAAACATCAAAAAACTGGTGAGCGGCTAAAGGAGGCAGGAAACATTAACACTTCTCTGCACACCCTGGGCCGCTGCATTGCTGCCCTGCGACAGAATCAGCAGAACCGGTAAGCTGTAGGCTGGGGAGGCCTGGGCCTGGCCACTTGCTCAGTTCCAGTCAGCACTGAGGGTGGTGCTTGGATACATGTGTGCACGCCCATGCAGGCACTCACACGCACATGTATCCTGCCAAAGGCTGCGGTTATATTAACAATGCTATTTATCTGATTCTGTGCAAGGTCAAAGCAGAACCTGATTCCTTTCCGTGATAGCAAGTTGACTCGTGTGTTCCAAGGCTTCTTCACAGGGCGAGGTCGTTCCTGTATGATTGTCAATGTGAATCCCTGTGCATCTACATATGATGAGACTCTTCACGCAGCCAAATTCTCAGCCCTGGCCAGCCAGGTGAGAAGCTATACACATAATTGTATTTTCTTTGGACTAGCAGTTTTTTTGATCTTTTGAATCAGGGTTTCACTGTGTAGTCCTGGCTGTCCTAGAACCAGGCTGAGATCCCCCTGCCTCTGCCTCTGGAGTGCTGGGGATTGAAGGCGTGGGCCACCACCACCCAGCAGGACGGCAATCTTCGCTCTTAGGAACGAGTGAAGGAATCAATTACGATTTCCCCTCTAGCTTGTACACACCCCACCTGTGAATCTGGGAATCCCATCCCTGCAATCATTCATCAAGGAGAACAGGCTTCAGGTGTCCCCTGGCTTAAAGAAAGAGGGCAGGGCCGACTCAGACCTTGAGGACAGTCCTGAAGATGAAGCTGACATCTCCACATATGGCAAGGAGGTGAGGATACAAGGCAGCTCTCACGTAGCAGCTTGATGGCTGTACATTTCCCACAAGGTGTTCGGGGTGGATTTGGGTCTTTTTAAGAAGTGCAGGAGGCCTCATAGACCTGGTCTTCTAGGAGATACTCCAGGTGGTGGAAGCCATGAAAATGCTACTTTTAAAAGAACGACAGGAAAAGCAGCAGTTGGAGATACAGCTCCGTGAGGAAATTTGCAACGAGATGGTGGAACAGATGCAGCAACGAGAGCAGTGGTGCAGGTACCGCTGGGTGGCCTGCTAGCCCCGCCCCGTGACTGACAGGACAGCAGTGGGGTGTGGGCTATTCCCCAGCTTCACTCCTTGGCGTCCCCACTACCCTTTTCTGACAGTGAGCGTTTGGACACCCAAAAGGAACTGTTGGAGGATCTGTACGAAGAGAAACTAAAGATCCTGAAGGAATCACTGACAACTTTCTACCAAGAACAGATTCAGGTGAGTTTACCCAACCAGTCTCAACAGCCACTTGGGCTTCCATCATTTGGGTGTCTGAGACAAGCATATTTTTACTTTTACTTTTTTGTTTGGTTGCCTTGGTTTTTCAAGACAAGAGTTTGGCTATCCTGGAACTCACTCTGTAGACCAGGCTGGCCTCAAACTCAGAGATCCACCTGCCTCTGCCTCCCAAGTGCTTTGGACTAAAGGCGTGCGCCACCACTGCCACCACCACTACTGCCAGCATCTTACGGATTTCTGAGATGGGGTCTCACTACTGTCGTTCTGGCCAGCCTCAAACTCCTATGTAGACCAGGCTGATGTCACACTAAGTTTTATAAACTCTAGAAAGAACAGTAATATATAATATAATTAACTTTTATTAGTTTCCCTTAGTGCCTTGCAGCTATTGAGTTTAAATTCAGGGATTTGTTCACCACGAAAGTGTGCTATAGGCTAATGTCAGCGTAAGTGTTAAGGAAGTTTATGTTCTTTTAGTCTGGTCCTTTGGTATTTGTCTGACCCTGGACAGAATTGTGCTCTCTGCTTCCCTCTTAGGAGCGGGATGAAAAAATTGAAGAACTAGAAACTCTCTTGCAGGAAGCCAAACAGCAGCCAGTGGCACAACAGTCAGGGGGGTGTCAACTGTCCCTCCGGCGGTCACAAAGGTTGGCAGCTTCTGCCTCCACTCAGCAGTCCCAGGAAGTTAAAGCTGAACTAGAGCAATGCAAAACAGAGTTAAGCTCTACCACTGAAGGTGAGGAAGGCAGGCAGGCGGGCAGCCGGACCATGGAGGGGTGAGGGAAAGCCGGCATTCAGACGCAGTCCCCACTCCACCGCCACACACCTCACTCTGCTACTGAGAAAGCCCAAAGCTAAAAACCCCAGTTATCTATACTGTGTTTGGTTAATTATCTATTCTGCGTTTCCCTCCTCAGAGCTGAAGAAGCATCAGCAAATGTTAAAACCTCCACCCACAGCCAAGCCTTTCATCATTGATGTGGATAAGAAGTTAGAGGAGGGCCAGAAGGTAATCTATTTCAAAGGCCTTTATCAGGGGTTTAAGGGCAAGAGTCCTGAGGAATGAAAGCCAGCCCGTTTTTGCATCACAATTATTTATTTGTATGTAGTGATGTGGAAGACAGAAGAATGGTTCTCTCTTTCCACCATGTGTGTTCCTAGATTTAACTCAGATTGTCAGCTAAGCCAGCCCACCAGCCTCCAGCTTCCCTAAGTCTGTCTTCAAATGGCTGCTGTGATTGATTATGGCCACAATCTGATTCCTACTCTTTCAGAATATAAGGCTGCTACGGACAGAGCTCCGGGAACTAGGACAGTCTCTGCAGTCAGCAGAAAGAGCCTGTTGCCACAGCACCGGGGCAGGAAAACTTCGTCAAGCATTAACCAACTGTGATGACATCTTAATCAAACAGGTGAGGGCAGCCTGACAGCCCTGCCCCTCCCTTTATCCTGCTCTCTGTTCCAGCCCACTCCAGTGTGTATGTACTAGTGAAAAAATAAAACTAATGTCCTATAAAGCCGGGGACTTTCTGTATGCTAAGCAGGCACTGTGCCACTAAGCTATGGCATTTCTCATTGCTGATCTCTTAAAATGATACAAATGCATGCTTTAGACTAAACATGGGACTTGATACCTAATAATTATGTTTTCTCTAACTTTAATGTTCTCAGAACCAGACCCTGGCTGAGCTGCAGAACAACATGATGCTGGTGAAACTGGACCTTCAGAAGAAGGCAGCCTGCATTGCTGAGCAGTACCACACGGTGCTGAAGCTCCAGGGCCAAGCCTCTGCCAAAAAGCGGCTAGGAGCAAACCAGGAGAACCAGCAACCAAATCATCAACCCCCAGGGAAGAAACCATTCCTGCGAAACTTCCTACCCCGAACACCTACCTGCCAAAGCTCAACGGACAGCAGCCCTTATGCTCGGATCTTGCGCTCACGGCACTCTCCTTTACTCAAATCTCCCTTTGGCAAAAAATACTAAAGTTGTGGGGATGAAGATGCATGGTTGTTGCCCTGAGGTTGGTCAGCTGCTCAGCTGAGTCTCTCAAGCTTCAGTAAATACCCAGAACTGTATTCAGAATTACTGTATTATAATCACCTATATAATCTTGTTTTTTATGCACAAATATTATATGAAATAAAGACATTGTTTATGCTTTTATTTGGATTCCAAATTTTAGAAAAATATAAAAAGGGGGACAGAAAATTGATATAAATACCATCTGGCCTGTTAGACCCTTGGACAGGAACAGCAATGGGAACCAGCCTAACGCACACTAGGAAATGAGTACAATGTTAATAGCTACCCAAAGGGCATGGGTAGCTCTGTCTCAAAAAATCCACCTGCCTGTTTCCAAATGCTGGGATTAAAGACCGCACCGCAGCCAGTTAATGTTCCTTCCATTAAAAGGGGAATAAGATATTCTGAGTATATAAGAGAAGAAAGGTTAGATCCTAAACACAGAACGATCTATAGCACCTACTGCACAAGCTCACTGTAGCAGACATCAAGGGTATCTGAGACTTGGAAAAACAGGATGATTTCCTTCAACCTTGTAGATAAGGTTGAAAACCAAGTTGGAGATTTAAAAAAAAAATTACATCAAGCATTTACTAAAAGATACCAGCATAAACTTTAATATCTGAAGTAAAAAAAAGCTCCTTTCAAAACTGTCCATGAAGTCGTCTCCTTGTGTTGCTCTCATCAGGTATGTCTAGTTAAGTTGGCCCTCCAGCCCTCACGTGAGCCACAGTTCATGCCCACTGACTCTCACCTGGAAGGTTTTAGAAGGTCTCTTTTGAAAACACAAGATTATATGGATAGTCCCACTCTATTTAAACCTAATCTGACTTCAGAACAGAGTACTCTCAGTAAAATAGGGTCATTCTAGCCAGGCCTCATGGCATAGACCTGTAGTGCTATCACTAGGGAGGCTGCGGCAGAAAGGCCCCAGGCTCAGCTACAGAGAAACCCTGTCTTAAAAAAAGAAAGTCATTGTTCAAAGCTGACCTCCCTGCTTGCAGAGGACAGGCATGGTAACCTTTGCTCCATTCCTTGCCTGCCCTACTCAGCAGCACTGAAACCTCGCTTCTGTGGCATCACTTCTGGTAAAGTGTTGTAAAAGGGATTCCTTGAGAGGGAGTGGAGAGGCTAGGAAGGCCAAGCCCTGCCATTCTAAATAGAAGGGAGCTTGTCAACCAGCAGAAGGCAGTAGCTCCCCACCATATCTCTGCCTGCCTCTGAAGGTGGGTCCATAATCTGTCTCAGGCTGTGTCTGTCTATAGAAATGAGCAGAGCTTAGGTCCTTGGGAGAACAGACGTGGCTGTCCCTTACTGGAGGTAAGGTTTATTGGTCTAGCAATGTGCTGACGTGAGAGGAGTCGACTACGGTGTTACTGAAGACAGGTTGAGTGGAGAAACTCTGCGTGTGGGAGTGTTGTTTGCAGACAGGGAGGCAGGGAGGAAAAAGGTACCAGGCGTGTCAGAGGTGGGCGTCTCCCCTTGGTTCCTCAGCTGTAGGATCTGGCGGAGCAAGGCCTTACCTTCCTCCCGGGTCTGAAACAAAGTCACAGCTGTTTCAAAATATATTCAATGCTAATATCAAAAAATGATTAAAATATTGTTCAGATCATTCCTTACAAATAAAAGGAGTTCTGCCCCCTTTATAAAAAGGTACTATACGACCGATGACTTCCACAAGTCAGAGTAAGCTTCCCTACACACCATGGTAAAGACCATCTATTTTGGCCTAAAATCCAAACCCTTTAAAATCTAATACTCACATCATTGAATGCACAACATTTCTGGGCACAAGTTGAAGCTTCATCCCATAGCTTGCACTTGAAATAGTACTGGGCCAGGTAGCGGAAGGCCGTGCTCTCCTCTAAGTGCTCTACCGTCTCCTAGATAAGGAAAGCAGCCGTGACTGAGGTGACAGGAACCCATCGTGAGGCGACAAGGCTCTCATGCTCTGACACATACATACCCCACAGGAATAAATGTCTTGGATGTATTTGATGTAACACTGGGCAGCCTGCTCTGATTCAGTCAACTGTTCATGAAGCCTACAAAAGAAATTGAGCTTTAAATAAGTCAGGCCACAAAGCAAGTCAGAAATTTAAAAGTAAAGATGTAATTAAAACCAGAAATGACAATTTTAAAAAAAATTACAGTAAACAAGTAATTTTTACATAAATAACATATTGAGACCCGAAAGACTATCAGTGCCCACTGAGTATAGGAGCTGAATTCAGTAACACACACCTTTAACCCCAGCACTCAGGAGGCAGAGGCAGGCTGAGTTTGAGGCCAGCCTGGTCTACAGAGCAAGTTCCAGGACAGCCAGGGCTACAGAAAGAAACCCTTTCTTGGAGAACTTAGCTTCCCTTGGCGGGAGTCTAGCCACTGCAAGTTGACTAGGCTCCAATGAGTATATGGACAACAAAAAATAGACATTTTTTAACTTTTTTTGGGTGGGGGTGGGGGGTGTAATGGGGAGGGAGGACAGACATTGGAGGATTAAGAGGTGAGTGCGACTGGGTTGCATGATGTGAGAGCGACTGGGTTGCATGATGTGAGATTCCCAAATAATCAATTATTTAAAAAGTGATAAGGGTCTTAACCAGGGCTACAGAGTAAGACCTTGTCTCAAAACAAAATAAACAACCCCCCCAAAAAACCACCAACAACAACAACATCAATAGTTGTAAAGGGCTGGTGAGGCAGCCCATATCAGCAGACAAGCCTATAACTGCGTTCAGTTCCCAGGACCCACACTGACAGGAGTGAACTGACTCCCACAAGTTGTCCTCTGACCTACACACACACACACACACACACACATGCACATACACATAAAATTTTTAAAAAGTTTAAGAAAAAGTAGCTAACTAAACTGGACAATTAGATAATATACCCTTGCAAAAATTTCCTGTTAATACCAGTGAGAATGACAACTTCTGAGCAGTGCTCCCATGCACACCCAGTCCTCCCATGCACACAGGCAAGTCCTCAACCACTGAACCACACTGCTAGTCTAGTCCTGTCTTTTTCAGTTCATTTTTCATCTCTTGCTTGATAGGAAATATATTTCCAATTCACGGTGAAGTGGCGCTCTCTACAGTCAAGAGCCTAGGGCTAGAATGCAACTCTGTGTCTAGCATGGATAAGATTCTGGGTTCATCTACAACATGGGGGAGCCAGAAAGAAAAGAAAATGGTGCTCAACTGCCGACCCAGCATTTCCACGGCCCGCACGCAGACTCATGTGACCACCACCCCAGGAAAACCGCCTCCGCATCCCAAGCGTTCACTCACTTGGCCAGCTTCACTAGAGCCATCTTCTCCACATCGCCCACAGCATATGCTCTCCAGTAACACTGCCAAAGAGTAAACAGGTTGTGTCAGACGACTGCTCACGGGCAACAACCAATCACAGCAGTGCTGAGGCCACGCGAGCCTTCTAGACAGTATGAGCAGCATTTTTCCTGATGGTGATAGTTCCGGGCTACATATGGACATCCATACTGATAATCTCAACCTACATTTCTTTTTATACTATGTAGCTACAAAATATTCATTTTGCCATACACATAGATCAGAATACAGAAACAAACAAACAAACAAAACCACAGTATATACAACCCAAGCTCCTTTTAAACAGCAGATTTCTGCTCAAATTCTCTAGGCTGCAACTTGAGGTACCTTTTTGGCTTCCACTAGTTGATTGAGTTTCTCATAACATTCTCCTAAGGCAACCAGCATACGAGAATCATTGGGACTATGAAAAAGAGTAACATTGTCAGAGCAAAGGCTTTACTAATACCTCAAGTCTTCAACTCAAAGATTAGTCTCTACTATTTCCATGCTATTCCAAATCTATGCAAGGACTGTTCTTCAACAAAATGCCTCATGTAATTACTTTACTTTATGTTTATAATTATAACCCCACTAGTAGAAGACACTAAGTAAAAATGACTAAACCATTCCCTTTAGGTCTGAGAGAGAGAGATGGCGTCCTATCAACCCTTCCCACATTATCCAGTAGTCAACTTACCGAAGCTGGTGGGCCCTTCTATAATAATAAAGGCAATAAAATGGCATTTTAAGGATTTCGTAGGTCTGCCCAAGGCCATACCAAGCTCTGTAGTCTCTCTTGTTGACCTCAATGGCATGTCTAAGAAACACACAAAACAGACCAGTTACATGGCAAAAGAATTAAAGTTTGCAACGCAGAGACTAACAAGAGGCTCCCACCACCTCGGGAATCGGACCCCCTTGACCTGCCCACCCTACTGGGTGCTCACCGGTACGCCTGGATAGCAGCAGATGTGTTTTTCATTTCCATGTACTCGTGCCCCATCAGTGTCCAGGCCCCGAGGTACCTAGGGTTCAACTTCAGGGCTCTCTGGAAATACAAAGCTGCTTTCTCATGCTGAGAGCGCAAGCTGTAATAATTGCCTGATTAAAGAACAAAACAAAATGATCCTTAGAACACACACACACACACACACACACACACACATTAAAGGGGCTGGAGAATGGCTTGGTGCTGAAAGGATCTAGGTTCAGTTCCCAGCACCAACAGGGCAAAATCTGGCTTGCTTTACCGGCCCCTTCTTATACCACCAGCATATACATATATTCATACAGGCAAAAACTAATAAACATAAAATAAAACATAAAAAATTAAAACTGTTCCCCTCATTTCTTTATTTTATTTCATGAAGATTTTTTGGGGCTTTTTGTTTTGTTTCATTTTTCAAGACAGACTTTTACTGTATAGCCTCGGCTGTCCTTAAACTCACAGAGATCCACCTGCCTCTGCCTCCCAAGTGCTGGGATTAAAGGCATGAGTCACCATCATCTGGCTAGATATAGCATTTATATACATTTTGTAATAAAAGAATTTTCTAAGTCTGCTTTAGATTGGTAATTTTTGTTTGTTGATTTTATCTTATTTTTTGCTTTTTCAAAACAGTGTTTCTGTGTAGCCATATCCATCCTGGAACTCATTTGGTAGACAAGGCCTGCCTCCACCTCCCAAGAGCTGGAATTCAAGGCATGAGCCACCACACCCAACTTGACTTTTGTTTAGATTACTGGCTCTAAACTATATTATTTTAAACCTAGACGTCAAAGGAATTTCTCAAAAGGACTAAAGGGGTGGAGCTCTCAGTTTCTTCCCCACAAACCACAGCAGTTCTACGGTTTGTGAAAAGAAAAGAATGATTAGGATGCCATGAAAGATATTAAGAGTCTTAAAGCTACCTCTCTTACTGAATCATAAATAAGTACAATATGGCAGACCAAACAACGGGACAAAATCCAGGAAGAAAAACAGTTACTTTAGATGCTACAACACTCATGGTCTCAAAAGCATGCTGGCCGAATGGATGGAGAATGCCTTAAATCTCAGCATTTGAGGAGACATCAAGCAGGTCTGCATTGCAGTTCTAAGCAGCCATGAAAGGAAAGAGAGAGAAAAAGAGAGCTAGAGAGAGAGAGACAAACAGACATAAATAAAGAAATTTGCTACCTAAAAGAAGTCAGACAACAATATTTTTGCTGATAGATTCCAACTGTGATGTTGCTAACAAAACTATAAATCTTCAACAATCCGTTCAACCATGAACTTAAAACAGGTAAGTCCTGGTGGTTTGCTAACTGTTCCAATAAAGCTTTTCTTAGCCAGGCATGGTGGTGCACTCCTTTAGTCATAGCACTCCAGAGGCAAAGGCAGGCAGAGCTCTGTGAGTTCAAGGCCAGTGTGTTCTACAGAATAAGTTTCAGGGCAACCAGGGACACATAGAGAAACTCTGTCTTCAAAGAACAAAACAAAACCCAAAAAAGGAACCAAGTAGACTGTTAATGAAACTTGAAGGGGTTTTCTTTTTTAAAAAACTGTATTGACTTTTTCATTTATCTGTGCTAAAGAATGACTCCAGTGCCCAGGCAAGCACTTCACCATTGAACCAAACTTCCATGTCCCAATCTAGGTCATAGGTTGAGACCTTACCTCAAGAAACAAAATAAAATTTCCATATGTACACTAATTGATAAGCCAGCCAAAACATAGACAGCACAATATGTATTATGGTAACTTGCAGGAAATTCGAGATATTATTAAGTAAAATAATGAAAATCTGAAGTAATTAAATAAAGGAGTCCATTTTCATAAGCCAATAACAAAGATTCTCCATGTTTTAAAAAGTTTTAGCTTATTAGAAATCAACTTTATTAACTGTTTATACTCAATATCTGATTATTTAAGTTCAAACTTAATTTCCTGTTTACCTAGAAGAAAGTAGTAGGGTTTTATGCCCATTTTAGCCATGCACATGTCTTTAATCCCAGTACTCAGGAAGCAGAGGCAGGTCTATGATTTCTAGGCAGCCTGGTCTATACAGTCAGTTCCAGAACAGTCAGGGCTCTGTCAATAGTCTGGCTTAAAAAAAAAAAAAAAAAAAAGAATTCCCCTGTAATCTCAGTACTGGAGAGGTAGTCCGGAGACTAAGAAATTCAAAATCATCCTTAGCTACACAGTGATTTCTAAAAATAAGATTCTGCCTCAAGCAACAAAAATACAAAGTAAGGGGGTGGGTAGCACATGACTGTAATCTTGGCATTTAGGAAATGATAGGAGAAGCAGTAGATTGGTTATATTCGGAGCTGAAGCTACATGAAGCTGAGACAACTGTCTCAAAACAAAACAAACAGCAAGCCAAACAGGGCAAGAGAGGTGCCGCAGCAGCTAGGGGTGTACACTCAATTTGCAGGAAACTCGAGTTTGATTTTGATTTTTGAGTATGATTCTTAGTACCTAGTACCCATGTCATGAGGCTCATAACTGCTGTTAACTCCAACTCCAGAGGGATCTGTCGCCTTTGGCCTCTGAGGCACTCACAGGCTAAGTCGTGAGCACAAACATTTTTTGAATAAAAATTTCAAAAGCCAGTCAGACAGGGGAGCTCACATCACTGGTCCTAATACTCGGGGTCTAAAGCAGAAGAACCAGTGAGTCAGAAGCCAGTGTGAGCCAAAGAACTTTACATCACTCTAGGCTAGGGTGAGACACTCACTCAAAGAGCCTCTAAGATGGATCTGGAGTAATAACTCCTCAGATCAGAGAAGAGGCTACTGTTTCAAAGGACCTGGGTTCAATTCCCAGCACTCACGTGGCCGATGACAACCACCACTTCCCAGGTACCTGCCCTTCCCCACTCTGGCCTCCACAGATACCAGGCATCATGGAGGTAAAGCATCTTTACATGTAAATAAAATTTAAAATTAGAAAGAAAAAAAAAACAAACAAAACCTCAAAGAAGGCTCAGAGGTTGGAGGTACTAAGCTGCCAGGCTGGACACCCTGAATTTGATCCCTGGGACCCACATGGGAGAAAGAGAATCTCTTCAAGTTGTCCTAAGACCTGCACAGTGCACTTTGGTACATATACGCATACCACACACAAATAAATACAATAAAAGTAATTATAAAACCAGGGCTAGTGAGATGGGTTTTAGGTCAGTCCATACAAATGGTTGTGCTTATGTTCAGTAATGTTACTGTCTCAAAAACAAACAAACAAAAAAACCAAGGTAGAGTCAAGTCTGTTGGCTCTGTCTTGCCTTTAATCCCAACATTCAGGAAGCAAATGCATGCTATCTCTGTGAGTTCAAGGCCAGCCTAGCCTACACAGTAAGTTCTAAGAACTATAAATATAATGAGACATTGTCATAAAATAGAATAAAATAAAAGATAAAGATAGAGATAGAGAGAACTTAAAAAAATAAAAGCAGTTAACTCTCACCAATTACACAGCACGTTTCTACTCGGTATTTATCGATTTCACAGAGGTTATGTGCCAGGTAACTCAATTCAGACTTCATGCTCTGGGAGAAAAGAGGAAGGCCACATGAGCCTGAAAAAGCACCCTGAAGTTGTTTCTTCTTTAGCTAGTGCAAACATGATTATCTAATACAGGAGTTTCATCAAGAGAAACAAATTACCCTGACATAGAGAAGATTGGAGAATGTGTCCATATTTTCAATCCTGTAAGGATCTTGTTTCCTCAGCTCATTGAAAATAGAAAGGGCTTTGTCGATATCTGCAGAAAGAAGGCAGAGTCTAAAACCCAACCATCTGCACCTCTGCCTCCGCCAGCACCCACTGTCCTTACTCACTCACCTCTGATATTGTGATAGGCAACTGCAATTTGGGAAACAATGTAGGAGCTCTTGGAAAAACCCACATCGATGAGATGCTGGTACTTCTGCAGGGCCTCCTCTATCAGCTGCAGTTCTGTGTATATATGAGCCAAGAAGAACTCTTTCATCCAGGTGTCGGGCAAAGACAGGAACTTCAGCTGGCACCAGAAGAGAGGGACACACTTAATATAATCTGGCCTTTCTCCCAAAAGAATACCAAAGAAATATCATTACTTTCTAAAAGGATTCACCACTAAAATTTTATTAGAACACCTGCAAATAAATACAGGATAATCCCACTAAGTTTGACTCACAAGCATAATCAGGAGAGAATGGCCCAATGGGATAGACTTACAAAACAAAACAAAACAAACAAAAACACACACACACAAAACCTGAGAATAATTAGAATCTAAATAGGAAGAGGGAAGAGAAAAATAAAGCCTTCTAGGCAAGAACAACGGTAAGACTGGTGAACACAAGGAAACAAGCTTGGTTTGAGGATGCTTTATGCAAAAAAAGTCAATCCCATCACACAGCAGAGATCAAGATACAAGAAGAAACTACTGCAATGCCTGCCCATCAAAGTGATTTAAGATGGCTCCTTCTTAAATCCCAGCACTCAGGAGGCTGAGACAGGAGAACTGCCATGAATTTAGCAGCCTGGTCTACATAGAGAGGCCATCTTTAAAAAAATAAGAGGAGCTATGTATGGTGGTACATGCATTCTTTAACTCTAGAGAATGGGAGGTAGAGGCAGAAGGATCTCTGTGAGTTGGAGGCCAGCCTGGTCTACATAGCAAATTGCAGGACAGTTAGAGCTACACAGAGAAACAGAGGAAAGAGAGAGAAGAAAGAGAGAAAGAAAGAGAGAGAGAGAGAGAGAGAGAGAGAGAGAAAAGAAAGGAAGGAAGGAAGGAAGAGAGAGGGGTGGAAGGAGGGAGGAAGGGAGGGAGGAGAGGGCATCCTGGCACTTGGGAGGTACAGCAGGCAGGAGAACCTCTGGGAGATACTGATCTATAGCATAGTCTACATACAGAGTTCCAGGACAGCCTGGGCTACCTGAAGAAAATGTATTTCAGGGAAAAGAAAAAAAGTGTCCTTGAGCAGACGTGGATTCAATCCCCAACACCCACATGGTGGCCCACAACTCTAGGAATTCTGACATCTTTTTCTGACCTACTTGGGTACCTACCAGGCACACATGGTGCACATACATTCATGCAGGCAAACATTCATATACATAAAATAAAACCAAATTTTTTTAATAATTAAAAAAAAATTGGAAATGGTGTATACAATGACTTGGAAACAAAAGAGAGTAAACCAGAAGCTACAGAGAAGTATATGTATTAAGCAATCCGACCAGAGATGCTAACAGAGGTGACAGGCAACCAGGAGAGACTGGGAAGTGTTCAGACTGATGTGATGGATTTATGATGCAAGTCAATGGTAGAGCTTTCTCAGTTCACTGAAGGATCAAGATTTAACAGCTACTATGACCAACACCAAATGCAACCACCCCGACCAGAACTCGGGATATATTGAATAGTGGTAATAATAATCAAGTTGGAAAAAAGAAAAAAATCTCATAGGCAAGAGAAGAGATTTTGATATGCAAGATGAAAATTTTGCTTTTGCATATTTTGAGGTCAGGAAAGTCTAACATAAGGGTGAATACAAATAAAGATACATTTCAGACATTGACTTAGCAGCACAATTGTTGGGGGAAGGGAAGAATAAATCCACTTTTAGTTTTTGTTGTATTTAAAACAAGATCTCAAAATATAGCCTTGGCTGGCCTGGAATTCCAAATATAGATCATGGTAGCCTTGAACCCATAGAGTTCTGCCTCTCAGGTGCTAGCATCACCACCATGCCTGGCCCACCTTTAGCTCTTTAGGAGCAAGAAAAGGAAGTGTATTGTAGCTTGATCAACAACTGAAGAAAGATAAAATGAATACAGACAGCAGACAGCGACTAATAAAAGAGATTTCAGGGCAGGTAGAGTGGTACACATCTTAAATCCCAGAGTCTGGGAGACAGCCTGGTCTACATAGAGTTTCAGGATAGCCAGGGCTACATGGAGAACCTCTGTCTCAAACAAACAAAAAGCCAGGCCTGACAGTACACACCTACGCTCCCAGGGTTCATAGAGGCAGTAGAACCACAAGGTTAGACACACTAAGTTAGCTAGTGAGTTCCAGGTCAGCCTTATAGGCTGCTCCAAAAAGAGCAAAGAGCTAGCTACGAATGACGGTTACAGTGGTAGGACTCTGTCCCAAGATTATCACAGATTACGAAGGGTCTCCCATGAACCCCAAGTGAGCTCACCATCTCTTTGTCTGTGATCAGGTTACACAGCTCCAGCCAGGCTCCCCAGTGCAAAGGCAAAACATGAGTAGCCTCTACGAACACATCAATGGCCTCTTTCACTAAGTCCAGTTTCCGAAGCACCACTCCATACCTGGGAAAGAGGGAGGTTAACACCTGAGGACGACTCTACTCAAAAGGGCAAACACATAGTAGAAAGCTCCACATCCCTGGGAACACTCACAGGTAAAGGCCGAACCCATCAAGTCCCCGCGCTTGGTGTTTCCTGCTGAGTTCTACCCTCAGTTCTCTGAGAGCCTCGTTTTTGACTTGTCCTTTTTCTAGGGGCCCTAGGGGAGAGGAAAGGATGTTCATTCTCATCCTCTCACACACACATATTTCTGTTATCATCAACCAAGATATGCCTGCAACCTCTAGTAACTGCAGACGGCCCACTCACTCACAAAATCCATTTACTCTAGATGATGGCTGGTGTAGTCCTAGGTTATCAATGTTTACAAATCAGAAGCTTCAATTAAAACACTTTTCCACCTTAGGTTGCAGAAAGCAAGCATGATTCAAGCGGGGCAAGCAAAGCCACAGGCCGACTCCCACAGCAGCTCTCAGGCAGAGCTTGATGACGGTGGTGACTGAGGTGGCCCTGATCTTTCCGTCTGCACAGGCCTGTGCAGTCTCTAAGCAGCAGCCCCACTTTTCTGTCTATAAGGTTGGACATGGAAAAGCATACCTAGGCTATCAACTGTTTCGTCATCCTTCTTCTTCTCTCCAGACTGCAAGGGGGAGAGAAAGAAATCAACAAATAGGATTTGGGTTTTTGTTGTTGTTTGGCTTACTATAAAATCAACAGTTTGATTCTATCTACTGGGCTCACTAACGTCTAAGCAAAGCAACATCCACCTTATAAATAACCAGTCATTCAGGTGTTCCCACTGAATAAATATGGAATAAATTGAGCACCAAACACTTAAATATAGTAATGGATTACAGAGATGTAAAAATATGAGAACCCATGAGCTCCTGTTGTTACTAAGAAATAAATAGAAGGGGTTGGCGGCTCTTACTGGAAGCAGAATGCCTCGTGTTGATTAAATGTGCAGAGAATGTGAGAGTAGAAAACACAAATCATGCCGGGCAGTGGTGGTGCACGCCTTTAATCCCAGCACCTGGGAGGCAGAGGCAGGTAGATTTCTGAGTTCGAGGCCAGCCTGGTCTACAGAGTGAGTTCCAGGAGAACCTGGGCAATACAGAGAAACCCTGTCTCAAAAAACCAAAAACAAGAAAACACAAATCATTTTGCAACATCAGGTAAAAGAAAGTACTTTTGGGGAGAAAAAAGGCTGTTTCAGGTAAAAAGTCAGCAATGGCTATTGTGGTTGAATAGTGTAGCTCAGTGGGCAGAGGGCCTGCCTACCATGGCCGCATCAGGGCAGAGGGCCTGCCTACCATGGCCGCATCAGGGCAGAGGGCCCGCCTACCATGGCCGCATCAGGGCAGAGGGCCTGCCTACCATGGCCGCATCAGGGCAGAGGGCCCGCCTACCATGGCAGCATCAGCTTACTCTGCCTATCAGCTTGTGAAACCAGAACAAAAAATGGGCAAGAAACATCAGACATCCCAAATGAAGAATGTTGTTTTTGTTTTGTTTTGTTTTGTTTAAAAAAAGGAGTCAAACTAATCTCAGCACTCTGGGGGCAGAGGCAGGCAGATCTCTGTGAATTCTAGGCCAGCCTAATCTACAGTGAGTTCCAGGACAGACAGAGCTACACATAGAAACTCTGTCTCAAAAAACAAAATGATAAGCAAATGAATAAAAATTTAAAAGGAGCCAGTGAGACGGCTCAGCAGGTAAAGGGATTTGCCAGAAAGACTAATATCCGGAGTTTTAGTCCCAGGGATCCACGTGGTAGAGAGATCACCGCCCCCAAGTTGTCCTTCTTATGCTGACATACCTCACACCAAAAATAAATAGAAAAAACAAGTCAGTAAATGTAAAGCATGAATAAGGACTAAAGCAAACCGGGGGTGGGGTATAGCATGGCTCAGTCGGAAAGCATGCTTGCTTAGTGTGTGGGAAGCTTTGTGTGAGCCCAGCACTGCACTGACTGACATCAGAGCACACACCTGAAATCCCAGCACATCAGAGGCAGGAAGATGAGAACCAGAAGAGTTTAAGATCTTTTAGGCTAAGTATCAAGTTGAGGGTCAGCCTGGGCTACATGGAGACTCTGTCTCAAGAAAAGGAGATATTTATACACACACTCACTATCAGTGCACCTTGGCTGGCGTCTGCTTACTCACTCTATGTAGTTAGTTTACCTGAGATAGGTTCTCACTACCATCGCCATGGGTTTGAACTTTGAGAAATATTCCTGCCTCTGCCTTCAAGTGCTGAGATTATAGGTGTATGCTGCCACAAAAGGCTGCATTGTTCTTTATATTAAAAGAACAATTAACAGCCATGAAATAAAGTAATAAGCACACTACAAGTAAGGGATAATGAGTTCAGAAAACTTTAAATCAACTGGCACTTTTCAACTCAATTCTATCTTTTAGGGAGGATCCTTTATTTTATTATTTTTATTGAGACAGGGTCATATTATGTAGCCCAAACTGGTTTCAAACTCTTACTCGTTCTGTCTCGAGATCCCTGGTACTAGGACTCTAAGTGTGCATCACCATGTCCTGTGTCAGGCTTTTGATTTTGAGTTAGGGTTCCTACCACTAGCTAGCCAGGAACTCACTATGTCACTGTATAGACCAAGACAGCTGGGATCCTCAACTCTCTACATCTAGAGTATGGAAAGTATAGACATCACCACACCTTGCCAATTCTCGAACGCTGCTTCATAGAGCACCTTACAAACCCAAAGAGCCATCCTGTTGGTAATTATCCTACCCATATTTTCTTCCATTTTTTTTTTTTTTTTTTTTTTTTTTAGTTTTTCGAGACAGGGTTTCTCTGTGTAGTCCTGGCTATCCTGGAACTCACTCTGTAGACCAGGCTAGCCTTGAACTCTCAAAGATTCACTTATATCTGCCTCTCAAATCCTGGGATTAAAGGTTCCCGCCATTACTACCTTGCGGTGGCAGCTGCCTCTTCCTCCTCTTCCTCTTTGATTGATTGACTGATTGACTGATTGATTGATTGATTGATTGATTGATTGAGACAAGGTCTTTGTGGAGCCCTAGCTGGCTAGAAATTCACTATGTAGACCACATTAGCCTTGAACTCACCAAGATCAGTGTTAAAATTAAAGGTGCGTGCTGCTAGGCCTGGCATCATTGTTTTTATTTCTATAATATAAACATTCAGTACATTCACTTGGTGAATCACTGCCTAGATATGTAAAAACCAAACTTCAAGGCTGAAGAAATGGCTCAGTGGTCAACAGCACTGGCTGCTCCCCCAGATGACCCAGGTTCAAATCCTAGCTCCCACATGGCAGCTCATAACCATTTGAAACTCCTGTTTCAGGTGATTCAAGGCCCTCTTCAGGCCTCTGCTAGTACTAGGCCTATCTATGGTAAACACACATACATGCAGGTAAAACATACATATATATATATATATATACATAATTTCTTTTTAATTAAATTAAAAACTTTCCTAAATATAGATGCTTCACCGAAAGCAGAAGAACATCTTAAGTGGACCTCACCAAGTATCTAGAATACATGTACAGGAAATAGGCTTTCTTGCTATTGCAGCCATGAAGGAAATGTGCTGCCCGGTCATATTCTTTAACATCAAAGTAGGCCTTGGCCAGGGTGTAAGCATCCACATCCTGTGCGTCCTCCTACAAGAAACACGTCATGTGAGTGATTAGGTCTCAGACAGCCAAAGTTCACCTAGAGAAAGCATATTCGTTAATGTTGAGATATAGGAAAGAATGATTATTTCTCCTCCCCAAAATGTATACACGCATTTATATAATTTATACAGTATTTCAAATAAATATATTACATGTAATGGCAAACAACTTTTTTCCCCAAAGCATTTTTTCAAAATGAAAAATGGAACCTGGCATGGTGACGCGCACACCTTTGATCCCGGCAGTTGGAAGTCAAAGGTAGGCAGATCTCTGTGAATTCAAACCAAGCCTGGTCTAGAGAGTGAGACTCAGGAGAGCCGGGACTATATAGAGGAAAAAAAAAAAGGTTGGGGTCTGGGGAGGTGGTTCAGTGAGTGTCTGTCTGTCTGTCTGTCTGTCTGTCTCTCTCTCTCTCTCACACACACACACACACACACACACACACACACACGCACACACACAATGACCTGAATTTGTACCCCCAGCACCCATGTAAAAACCAGACACAGCACTCTACATCCGTAACTCCAATGCATGCCTAAAATCCAAACATGTGGTAGAAGCAGGAGGATGAACTCAAGGCTCTCCTCAGCATTTGTGTGAGGCCAGTTTGAGGCCAGCATGGGCAACAAAAGCTGTCTCAAAAGAGAAGGAAGAGGTGAGGAAGGCGAGAGGACGAGAAAGGGAAGAGGCGGGGCGAGGAAACAAGGTCATGCTTACTACGACAGTGGTGAGCACCCCTGCCTGGCACACACAGGTCACACACAAGTTTGCTGGGGCCAGCAAGATGGCTCAGAAGGTAAAAGCACTTGCCACCAAGCCAAGCCGGAAAACCTGAGTCAATTTTCAGGACCCATGAGGTGGACAGAGAGAGAATTAACTCCTATAGGCTCTCCTCTGACCTCAACATATGTGACATGGCATGTGTGCACACACATACATATACAATAAGTGAATAAAGAAGATTACACATGAATTATGGTGAATTTCATCCAGGTTGGATAAGGTGCCTCTAATGTCAGCACTAAGTAGGCAGGGGAAGGAGAATCATTTAAACGCCAAGGCCAATCTGCTCTATGTATTACGTGTGAGATCAGCAAACACTACCAAAAACTTATGCAAAACTATACAAACATATGTAGTGGTTTGAATGTGCTTGGCTCAGAGAGTGGCACTATTAGGAGGTGTGACCTTGTTGGAGTGGGCGTGGTATTGTTGGAGGAAGTGTGTCACTGTAGGGGTGGGCATTGACACCTTCCTCTTAGCTGTCTGGAAGACAGTCTCCTCCTGGCTACCCTCAGATCAAGATGTAGAGCTCTCAGCTCCTTCTCCAGCACCATGTCTGCCTGGATGCTGCCATGCTTCCCATCATGATAATGGACTGACCCTCAGCAACTGTAAGCTAGACCCAATTAAATGCTGTCTCTTGGCCTTGGTCATGGTGTCCACAGCAATGGAAACCCTAAGGATACATACATACATACATACATACATACATACATACAATTATTCATAACTCTTCATATATACAACCTTTGTAACTCAGAGTTTTTCTACTTGGATTATATGGCTTTCGAATTTGTATTTGGGAGCCAGCAAGATGGCTCAGAGGGTAAAGGAGTCTGTCACCACATCTGGAAACCTGAGTTGGACACCCAGGATCCACACGGTAGAAGGAGAGAACCAACTCCCTTCAACTTCAGGTCACTGCGGAGCATGATGGTGTACAACTTTAATCCCACCACTTAAGGGCTGAAGCAGGCAGATTTCTGTGAGTTCAAGGCCAGCCTGGTCTACATAGCAAGTTCAGGGGTCTTAAGGTTACTGTTCCTGTGCTGAAACAACATAACCAAAGCAACTTGGAGAGGAAAGGGTTTATTTCACTCTCCGTTCCATACTGTCAAAAGTCCTGAGGACAGGAACTCAGGCAGGGCAGGAGCGTGGAGGCGGAAGCTGGTACAGAGCCCATAGAGGATGCTATTTACTGGCTTGCTCAACCTGCTTTCTTATACAAGACCCCCATCCCAAGGCAGGGAAATGCCCACAATGGACTGGGCCCTCTCTGATCAATTACTAATTAAGAAAATGCCTTATAGTCAAATCTTACGAAAGCGTTTTCTCAGTTGAAGTTCCTGACAAAGCGGGAAGACAGCAAATTTAAGCCCCTCAGTGAGACTCTGTCTCAAAGCAAAGAGTGGAGCTGGAGAGACAGTCCAACGGTCAGGAAGACCGGCTGCAACTGTAGAGGACTCGACTGAGTCCAGCACCCGAGAGGTAGCTCACAGGGTCTCTGACGCTGGCTGGCTTCCATAAGCACCAAGAACGTGTGTGCTGCACACACATGCATGTAGACACATCCTCACACATAAAATGAAAATAAATCTTTTTTTTTAAAGTAAAAAGAGAACTGCCAATATAACTCAGTGTTAGAGTGCTTGCTTAGCACAGTTCCTAGGTCCGGAACCTACCTAAAAGAAAAAGAAAAAAAAAAAAAACACCCAAAGTTTTAATGTTTACTCTAAACTTTAGATCAAGGCTAGTTTTAACGGTTTCTTCCATGACAGGCCTTAAAGAAAATAAAAACAAATACTCAACAAATCTGCAAAGAGGCTGCTAAGTCAGTACATTCCATTTCAAATTGAAAGCTATTAACCTGCCAATAGCTAACACTTCCTAGTATTCCAATAATGGTCTGGGTTCTATAATGTCTATAAACCCCAAGTATTACATGAGTTCTTAAACACTACACATTTTAGACTTATTTAATGTGTGTGCACATACATGCCACAGCATGTCTGTAGCGGCCAGAAGTCAGTGCTCTGACTCCCCATGGTCCAGGAGACCAACTCAAGTTCTCAGCCTCTCCTTGGATCCGTGACGTGAAGTCTGGACAGCGGACAGTTGCTGAGCTCCTCTCTCACTGTTTACTCACCAACAGAGCCTCATCCTACCAAGGACGTCAATGTGCCGGGGCACCGTGACAGTCAGTCAGTACAGACAAGTACAAGCCAATAAGACCGATGCAAGTCACAGGGACTTAAAGTCATATAAAGCTAATATATGCACACCCAGAGGTGGCGGCTCCACAGGCCTTTAATCCCAGCACTGGGGAGGCAGAGGCAGGTGGGTTTCTGAGTTCGAGGCCTACAAATCAAGTTCCAGAACAGCCATGGCTGTTATGCAGGAAAACTCTGGTTCAGAAAAACCAAAAGAAAAAACAAGTTAAAAAAAAATGCTTTATTTTACCCTCATTGCCTTATTTAATCTTCTTGAAAACTGCAAATTATTTACTATTTATCTATAAGTGAAAAGGCTGTCATCTTTGGGGTGGGAGGGGTCAGAGGGTCAGAGTGCATGCTTACTCAATAGTCTGGCTTTAAACAACTGGCAATCCTTCTGCCTCAGCATCCCAAGTGTTATGATTACAGGCATGCGCCGCCACCCCCAGCAGCAGAAGGCTTGCCGTTTAAAATTCACCTGCCAACACTGATATGAGTGTTGAAACTAAAACTCATATTAGCCTGAAATACAGATGAAAATGTACTTGCAAGTCACAAGCAACTCTATCTTCCGCTGTTAATGAGCATGGTTCATTTTACTGAATCCTGTGTGACTGGTACACCTTTTTTATTTTGTATTTGCATTTTAGGTACTGAGGGTTGAACTTAGGGCCTCACACGTGCTACAGAAGAACTGCACGAGGTTGGGTTTCAACTTACTTTGTATTCCAAGCAGGTCATCCTCTGGTCTCATCCCCATTTCACAGATAAGGAAATTGTGGGCCAAGGGGTTAACTTGTTCTGTGTCACTAATTTTAGCTTCAAAACTTTTTTTTTTTTTTTAATTTTCAGGACAAGGTTTCTCTATGTAGCCCTGGCTGTCCTGGAACTCACTCTGTAGACCAGAGTGCTGAGATTAAAGGCATATGACACAGGTCAGCCCAAATCCATACTCTTAGTAATTTTGCAATGAAGAACAATGGTATAGAACAATGATTTCACTCTGTTGCAAAAACTTTTTATATGCTTCTTATTAGCACTGTCCAGGTTGTCTACAAAACCTAAAAGACTTGAAGGGTTTGTTATTGTCTTAATTTTCTGTGCCTACACAGGTCTGAATATCACATGTACATCTGATGCCCTGCAAGGCCAGGAAGCATTGGATTCTCCCAGAACTTTGTTACAGGCAATTGTTAACTACCCCTGTGGATGCTAGGAATCAAACCCAGATCCTCTAGAAGAGCAATACATGCTGCTAATTGCTGAGCCATCTCTCCAGCCCTCTTTTTAAAGATTTATCTTATTTTTAATTATGTATATACGTACGTGTCTTCAAGTAGATTCTGCATGTACTTGTTGAAGCCAGAGGAAGATGTCAAAAGACAGTGCTGGATCCCCTGTCCCAGGGCTGGAGTTATGTCATAAAAAAACCCCAACTCCCAGAGGTACTAGGAACTAAACTCCAGTCCTCTGCAAGGACAGTACATGCTCGCCAAGGAACCATCTCTCCAGAATGAACTTTTAAAAAGGATTTCTTTTTTATGTGCACGCATATATATCTGTCTGTCACATGTATGGTATGGTATGGTGTGTGTGAACCTGCAAAGAACCGAAAAGGGTATTGGATCCCCTGGAGCTGAAGTTTACAAGTGCTTTTAAGACACCTCCTGAGGGTGCTAGAAATCGAACTGGGGTCTACTGGAAGAGGAACATGGGTTCTTACCCACTGAGCTATCCATTCAGCTCCACCGTGGCTGAAATCTTTTTTTTTTTTAAGTTTTTTTAAAATATTTTATGTATACAATTGTACTCTTCAGACACACCAGACGAGGGCATCAGATTCCATTTCAGATGGTTGTGGGCCACTATGTGGTTGCTGGGAATTGAACTCAGAACCTCTGGAAGAGCAGTCAGTGCTCTTAACCGCGGAGCCATCTCTCCAGCCCAAGGCTGAAATCTTAAGCAATAATCGTTTCCCAATTCTCTCCAGTTTCAGTAACAGCGGAGACTACATCTACTTTCCAAGGCAGAAACAAGCCCCACACAGGAACTCCCCTGTGGGGCCCCATTCAAATGCTGGCGTCTGTGCTACATCACTCCCACCGAGCAGCTGGCTCCCCTCCAGTGACAGGGCGCTGAGTACCCCGGGCCACATCCCTCGGTTAGCGGGAAGGTCACGTTAACGATGCCCTTACCTCTGTAAGAGGCGGCGGCGGCTGCAGCTCGGACAAAGGCAAGGCCGGCAGAGAGAAGGCCAACTCCGCAGACCTGGAACACCACACAAACTGCATCAGCCACGCGAGCCCCCGAGGCCGAGATCCAGCGCCGCCCCGTCCGACCCCGACCTCTCACCATTTGCTGCTGTGCAGCAGGCCCCGCTCCCGAGTGAGGCCCGCGATGAGCAGCAGCTGCTTTTTAATTTCCCGCAAGTCTGAGAAATCCGCGATAGTGGACACGCCCGGCACCGCCGTGGCGGCCGCTGCCACCGAGACTACCGAAGAATTCGCAGCCATTTTCCTCCGTCGGCCGCTCCAGCCAATCAGCAGCGACAATACTTGCTCAGCCGAACGGAAAAACTCCGCCTCTCATTGGCCTAGCCTTGCTCTGAACAACCAATCACAAACCTTTTTCGTAATGTTCCGAAAAGGCGATGGGTGAAAAAGAGACTGTTAGATCCTGATTGGCAAGAGCTACTGAGGGAGGTAAATTAGAAGAAGAAGTGAAGGGGAGGGGCGGGCACGGACTGAGGCACAAAAAAGCACAAAAAAGATGGAGAATAGAAAACCGTGTACCTTACGAGTGATGTATGGGTTCGTGGCTCGCCAAAGAATGAAAGCCCAGACCCAAATAATATGTAAAAACAAGGTGCATTTTATTCTGTAGAAGATCAGCATGTGGAGGTCCCTCATTTACAAGATGGAGAGCCCCAAAGTGAGCTCACAGGCCAAATTTAAAGCACATTAGGAGAATTCCAGGATAGGTAACCTCTATCTTAATCTGTTGGGTCCATCTCTATGGAAATTCTAGAACCATTACTGGGGCGTGGGTCCATCTCTACGGAAATTACAGAACCATTGCCGGGGCATGGGACTGGTGGCAAGGCAGCTTCTGACTAGCTGTCTGAAGCATGGGGTTTTTGTTTTGTTTTTTGTTTTTTCTTCCAGTAACTGGCTTGTCTGGGCCTGTCTAGTCCTTGAAAACAGAGATTTAAGCCTAGTCTCTTTAACTGTCAATTTGAAGCCTGTCATGGAGTCAGCCCGTTGAATCGCTCTCATCTCCCTCCCCCACTTTCAGTAACGGGCCATCTCGAATCCTCAAGATGTTTTTAATGTTTTCATGGACTGGTGGTGTTGTTTGAGTATCATCAATTGAACAGTGGAAATCTGTTAACAAACATAATTAAAGCATTGATTACCAGGGACCGTAAGTCAAGGCCAACATCAGTAAGATAAGAGCACCAGTCAAGGCAGACACAAGGGTGGTCACGCAAGAGGACCAGTTGAAGAGCGACTCATACCAACCCTGAGAGTGTTCTGTTTGGTTGTATGGTTGTTTTCCATAGAGTGTCTTTTTGACTAAGGTTATGGAATCTTTGACCACCCCTAAGTGGTCAACATAAAAACATTTCTCATGTAAGGCAACACAGAGTCTTCCCTGCTGGAGGAAGAATAAGCCTAGGCCTCTTCTGTAAGTCTACTTCTGTCAGAAAGGATGAGGAATCCTGCAGGGCTGTGGTGGACTTTTCTACCTCCTGTATCTATTGCCATCCATAGGGCCTCATAATTTTTATCTTGGCGTATTAAGGCTGAGGTTCATATAGTAGCAGCTCTGGCCACCCCTTCACCAAGGAGAGAGTCTAGTAACACCGTGGAAATGGCCACCCTTTTACTCGATTGTTTGGAGGTGCTAGTAAGTTGATGACATCCTCCCCAGAGTAATAAGTCATTTTAGGTATAAGCTGTACTAAACCATAAAAATCTTTAATTGTATTTACAACTAGGCCATAAACATATGGAGTAAGCCCTGAGGTACAAGAACACCAAGTGGTCTCTGGGGGTAGCATGTATCCTGTAACGGTAGGGGTTACAGTTGCAGTTGTAGAAGAGGGAATAGACTGAGGGTATCTTATTTATTTATTTAATGTATAGGTGCTGTGCTGCATTTACATCTGCCTGTCTGAAGAGGGCATTACATCCCCCTATAGTTAGCCACCATGTGGCTGCTGGGAATTGAACTCAGACCTCTGGAAGAGCAGCCAGTGCTTTTAACCGTGGAGTCATTTCACCAGCCCATCTTATTTTTAATATAGAATCCCTGTCCTGTTATTGGCTGTAGGGTCAGGTTACCTCTATCTGGTTGTTATTTACATCCATAGTCTGTGAATAGTCTGCAGGGATAGCTATTCCTTCATAGTAAGGGGACTGGGCATTTAGGCATAACCAATAGTCCTGTGTTAAGTAAGTCTGGTTGGGAGGAGTTAAGAGCCTGGAAAGTGGATTCTAATAGCTGCAGGGGTCCTGACTCAGGTGATGAAGTGGATAATGCAGAAAATAGAATGGTTTTAGGAAGTGTTTGGTTAGATGAAGTGAGATCTTGCTGGGCCAAAAGGGTGGTAGGACCTGATGAGGCTGGGAAGAGGCAGACATTGTGGGGGTGGTTAGTTCTACCTCACTAATACCTTGTTGGGGCCTAAAGAGACGATGCTCACAATGCTACATTGGCACAATTGAACAGTAAATAGGAGTCCTAGATCATAGCGAGAGATGTAAGGTCTTAGTCCCCAGTGTCTTACCAGCAATACAATCAGCCTTCTTGCCAGCTGCCATGAACTTAATGACAAGACTGTTGTATCTCCCCCCAGGGGTACCCAGATAGGAAGGGGGTTCAAAACAAGGTCTGCAAGTCTCTCTTCTAGGAGGCTGGTTGTCTCTTCTTATGTAGAACACTCTCCTAATGTCTGTATCTCCACACTGAGTCACAGTGATGAGGTCATCTGGGGGGGGGGGCTTTTAGCTTATCTACCCAGTAGATTCGAACCCCCATGTCACACAGAAAAAGGACTCTGGACCTCTATGTTTGCTCCGCTGGCTCCTATCCCAAGAGTGCCCCAAGCAGACGTAAAGGCCTGAGACCCGTGTTCCTTGGGCCCTGGGTGAGTTGCAACCATAACCAAGAGAAGGATGTTGATCCAAAGGGGTCTCATCTCTCATCTACTAAGTCACAAAGATCTTCATAAGATCAGGGAACCAGGTGCTTAGGGGAGCTTAGTGGGAGATAGAGCTGACAATCTTAACTGTCTGAGCATTAACTATCTGCCAGGTTAGATTTAGGGGATAGTGGGAGCGAGTGGCTGGTGCAGCAAAGTGTAAACAGCAAGCAAGCAGGATGAGGAGCGCAGGAGTCCCAGTTCAGCGGATCAACAGGATGTGGGGTAACCTTTTATAGTTCTTGTGGCAGTTCATCTGGAAGCCTCTTTCTTTGGGACCTCAAATGTTGGATTGTCTCTCTCCTGGCAGGCTTAACGTGGGAGTGGTATATCCACTTCCAGGACCTATCCACCTTAACAGCCATCAGTGGGGTTAGGATCACAGGGTGGAGTCCTTTCTAGTGCGGTTCCAGAGTCTTGTGATTATGTCTCTCAATCTAGACTTTGTCACCTCGTTCAAAGCAATGATTTCCAGACATGCCCCAGAACCATAGAGCAACCATGCTGCATGTCTGAGGATGGGTCAGGTAGCAGGGTGGCTGGGTCTAGGGCCCATGATGGGTTATATCTTATGTGAGGGGGATTCAAAGGTAGAGCCTGAAAGTGTTCCTGTCTGGCATTGGGCAGCCACTAGCTGGGTGGATTCTTGAGGGTCTCCTCAATAGCATGGGGGGTGGTGATAACAAGTTCTTGACTCGTGGTTATTTTGTCAGCATCCTTGACTAGCAGAGCAGGGGCAGCTATGGCAGCAGGCTGGCCATCCTTGGGCCACCAGGTCCAGCTTCTTAGATAACTAAGCCACAGGTCTTTTCTAAGGTCCCAAAGTTTGGGCGAGAACCCCCTTTGCGATACCCTTTCTCTCACTCATCCACATACAGGTGGAAAGGTTTTCGAATGTCCAGAAGGGTCAAGGCCTCCAACAAGGCTCTTCTTAGAGTCTTAAAAGCCATGTCCATCTCAGGGGTCCATTCTATTTTGTCTTCTTGGCCCCTGGTGGCTTCATATAAAGGTTTGGATATCTCAGTGAACCCTGGCATTCAAAGTCTACAAAACCCGGCAGATCCTAGAAATTCCCATACTGGCCTTCTGGGTTAATGGAACTGGAATACTAGGGATGGTTTGTCTCCAGGCATTCAACAGCATGCACTGGCCCCCCACTACTCCAGAGATTCCTAGCAGAAGTCCCCAAAGTCTGGGCAGGAAAAAATCGACTGAGTCTTGCCCAACATCAGGCCCCAGTTTTAGTTCAATTAAAAGCTGGGGCTACCCCACACCGAATCAGACAATATCCCATGCCCAGAGAAGCCAGAAGAACCCTGTGCCCCTCCTGTGGATCAAGGTGTCAGGTGTCAGCTAGTGCTCCAGCATCAGGCCTGAGGGCATGCTTTCTGCCATAAAGGCCATGGATTCTAACCCTCTGAAACTATAAGCTCCAAATAAATGCTTTCCTTGTAAATTGCCTTGGTCATGGTGTCTCTTAGTAACTATAGAGAAATAACTAAGATACCTTGGGAAATTTTTGAGCTATTTTGTTATTCTTTGAATTTTTTTCCTTTGAGTTTAGTTTGGGGTTCTTTTGAAATTGTCTTTCTCTGTAGTGTTGACTGTCCTGGAATTCTCTATGTAGACCAGGCTGGCCTCAAACTTACAGAGATTCACCTGCCTCTGCTAGGTGGATTAAAAGGTGTTCACCACCCATTTTGGGTGTTATTTTAAAATTACTTCAAAGGCAGGCTTGTAGACCTACATGGTGAAAATGAGAAATCACTCCCCACAAGTTGTCCTCTGACCTGCGCACACACGAGCACACACACACACACACACAGAGTCAGCTGTGGTGACATATATCTATAATTGCAGCACCTGGGAGGTAGAGGCAGGAAGGTTAGGACTTCAAAGTTATTCTTGACTACATTGGGAGGAGTTCAAAACCAGACTGTGCAACACGAGACTCTTGTCTCAAAAAAACAAAAACAAAAAAACAAAACAAAACAAAAAGCAACCAGAAAGTGATTTTAAGTAAAGTATGTGATTTAAATGTAATCACTCAAAATTACATTATCTTTTCATCCCTTATCAAAGAAACTTCTTTTTGTAACAGAAACTATTAAGGAAAACGACAACCAATCAAAAGGCAGAGAGCCAGAGAGCTCTCTGGTGGCTAGCCCCTGCTGATACAGCTACGGCACAACTCCTGCACCTACCTAGGGCTCCGAGATCATTGCAGAAGAGAAGGAGGAGGATTGTAAGAGCCAGAGAAGCAGGAAGTTTGCTGTGGGAATTGAGTCTTCTAGAAATGGCAAAGACATTACACCCATGAAATCTCATTAACATATTTGCCTATACAAACCTGAACAAAACCAATGGACATGGATGAGCGATTTGGGGTACTCAATCCTAGACAAAGAATTTCAGTCAACTAAGCAGGAAGAGTAGTCTTCCTCAGAGGAAATTGCCCCCTCACCCCGCTGTTTATCCACCACCAAGTGGTCATCCCTGAGATCATACAGATACAAGTAACATTATACCGACTAAGGTTGAGGTTGTATTTATGAACAAAGAAAAAGAGGCCATGAGTTTGGAAGAGGACAGGGAGGGGCTGGAGGGGACACTGGAAACATTGTAACCATAACTTCAAAAGATGTAAAAATTATAAGCCAAACACAGTGGTGCACTCCTTTAATCCCAGCACTCAAGAGGCAGAGGCAGTGGATCTCTATGAGTTCCGGGCCAGCCTGGTCTACGTAACAAGTTCCAGCCAGGACTATGCTGTGGAGCCCTGGAGGCCAGCCTGGTCTACCTAACAAGTTCCGGCCAGGACTATGCCGTGGTTCCAGCTCTCGCCGCTTCCTTGAACTCCAGCGGCTGACTCCCTCTTCTGGGGGGATCTCTTAGGTGCCCACAGACACAGACGCACAGAGACACACATATACGTGTGAGGAAAACCAAGATAAATCTTTAAAAAATATGCATAGACCCGTAACTACTCACTACCCATAAGGCTTCCAGACGGTTACAAGGGATGAGAGTCAGTGCCGCAGCCAAGATGTCCTCCCTCCTTCCTCTTATCCGTCAGTCTTACTTCATGCTTGGCCGTTAGCCTCCGGTGTGTCTCCAGACTTGCTGTTTCGATCCTTAATGTTAACCCTGCCATTTGTTTTGTTTATTTGTTTGCTTGCTTGTTTTGTTTTGTTTTTCCAAACACGGTTTCTCTATGTATCCCTGGCTGTCCTGGAACTCACTCCGTAGACCAGGCTGGCCTCAAACTCCGAGATCTGCCTGCCTCTGCCTCCCAAGTGCCAGAATCAAAGGTATGTGTGCTGCCGCCGCCGCACACCTAGTCTGACATTTGTTTTAACTGGTGTGCTAGAGGGCTTTATGTCAACGTGATACAAGCTAGAGTTATCTGAAAGGAGGGAACCTCCATTGGGAAAATGCTTCTATAAGATCCAGCTATAGGGAATTTTCTTCATTAGTGATTGGTGGGAGCCCATTGTGGGTGTTTTGACTTCTGGGCTGGTGGTCCTGGGTTCTATAAGAAAGTAGATTGATGCCGGGCGGTGGTGGCGCACACCTTTAATCCCAGCACTTGGAAGGCAGAGGCAGGAGGATTTCTGAGTTCGAGGCCAGCCTGGTCTACAAAGTGAGTTCCAGGACAGCCAGGGCTACACAGAGAAACCCTGTCTCGAAAAAAAAAAAAAAAAAAAGAAAGAAAGAAAGCAGATTGAGGGATGGAGAAACAGCTCAGTTGTTAAGAGCACTGACTGCTCTTCCAGAGGTCCTGAGTTCAATTCCCAGCAACCACATGACTTACAACTATCAGCAATGTGGTCTGATGCCCTCTCTTCTGGTATGTCTGAAGAGAGCAATGGTGAATGCATAAAAGAAATAAAACAAAAACAAAAAGAAAGCAGAATGAGAAAGCCATGTCAAGCCAGCTGGTAAGCAGCACCCCATCATGGCCTCTGCATCAGCTCCGGCCTCCCGACTCCTGCCCTGCTTCAGTTCCCGTCCTGACTTCCTTCAATGATGAGCAGTGGTATGCAAGTGTAAGTCAGGTAGACCGTTTCCTCCCCTTACTGTGGGCGTGGTGTCTCATCAGAGCGATCACAACTGGGGTCTTGACAGGTGCGGTCACTAACCCTCATGGCCTCCTGCAGAACAAATGCCATTGTCTCCATATCAGAGTAGAGAACAGCCTCCGATCACAGTCGAGGTGAGGGGACCTCAAGGCCTGTCCACCTAATGGTCATAGTCTTCTGCTATATATTATAACCTTAAGTTTGTGGTACGTATTATTTTTAAACTTTTACCCCATTTTTAATTACTTGTGGGCACATGTGTGGGTGCGTGCATGCCATGGCACACTTTTGAGGGTCAGAGGATCCTTTGAGGGTCAGTTCTCTCCTTCCACCATGTTCGTCGTGGGGACTGAACTCCGATCATCCGGTTCCATGGAAGTGGCCCTCCCTCCCTCGCTCTCTGAGCCATCTTGCTGGCCATTCCTATTTCTTCTTATTTCTATGTTGTCATTTATAACTCATTTTCAAATGTTGTTGGGTCCTACAAGTAGACCTATTGCCCTTTTGCAGATGCTAAAAAGTGCATTTTATAGATTCATCATGACAATGAGAGAGATGTACACTTGGGAGATCCTGGTATTTCTGTGAAGAGATGACATGATTTGGGGGCTGTTCAGACATGGTGAGGTAAAGAACCACGTCTGGGTGTTCAGCCTCTCCTCGCATGGCTGCTGTTCTGAGAAGGAGCCTAGGGTAGGGATCCAGAAGACCTGAAATTGGTCGTGATCTAAATACACCTGCAAAATGTTCTCTCCTCCTCCTCCATCTCCTCCCAGGGCCTCAGTCTCTCTGTTGTGGAGGGACAGAGCTAACCAAGGTGACTTCAAGACTCTTTCCACTTGTGTTAAGCCCCAATTGAGTCACTTTTGCCTCTGAAAATTTGGGGGTGTGGGGAGCAGTGACTTCCTCATTTTGGTTTATTAATAGTAAATAAATTGCCTATCGTCCCAGCCCTTAGAAGTAGAGGCAGGAGGACCAGAAGTTAGAGGTCATCCTTCATTACAAAGCAAGGTGTAGCCCAACCTAAGCTACATGAGACCAGTCAAAAACCACAAAAATTAGCTGGACAATGGTGGCTCATAATCCCAGCACCTGGAGGGCAGAGGCAGGTGGGTCTCTCTGAGTTCGAGGCCAATGTGGTCTACAGAGTGAGTTCCAGGACAGCCAGGGTACAGAGAAAGGCTTGGGGGAAACAAAACAAGAAAAACAAAACAAGCAAGCAAACAAAAAACATAAGAAGTTAAGAAATTAAGAGCACTGACTGCTCTTCCAGAGGTCCTGAGTTCAAATCCCAGCAACCACACAGTGGCTCACAAACATCTTTAATGAGATCAGATGCCCTCTTCTGCTATGTCTGAAAACAGCAACAGTGTACTTACATATAATAAATAAATCTTAAAAAGAAGGGAAAGAAATGAAAGAAAAGCTATGATATGATAGTAGCTGGTTATTTTCCTAGCATGGTGTGTGATTGGGCTGAACAGAAAGTGAACAGAAATAGCATAGTAACTGATCTCTCCTGGATGAGCGAGCAGATGGGGAAGGGCACTGAGATAGGTAAGAATTAAACAGGAAGGCAGGACACGGTGGGGTGCACCTTTAATTGCAGCTCTCAGCAGACAGAGTTCAAGGTCAGTCAGGAATTCAAAGGGAGAACCTGTCCAAAGAAAGAAAAGAGAGAAGAATTAAAAATGAGTTTTCAATTTATACTACATAATGACAGAATACAAAAGTTCTTTAAGTGGAACAGAATGGAAGACAGAACAAATGAAGGAAAAGAAAAAAGACAATGGGAATAGAAATCAGGAGAAAGAAAGACATGGGGGTGGGGTTGTCCCGCAGTTGAGAGTACTTGTTCTTGCACAGGACCTGGGTTTGATTCCCAGCACCACGTGGTTACTCATTCCAGGTCCAAACCCAAGATTTCCACATTGTGTTCCGACTTTCCAAGTCACATGTTGTTCGCTAAACATACTCCAGCTGTTTGCTTCTGAGGCCCTGTGAGGTGGCTAAAAGCTTCGGTGCTGTCTCCTTTTGTAATCCTGACTGCGGCCGGCAGATGGCGCTCTTCCCTCCCTCCCTCTGCTCTTCAACCTGCTGGATTAGAAAAACTTTAGCTCAAAGACACCAGAAACCAAAGTACACTGGGAGCCGGCTGCTTCTGGAAAGAACTCACTAAATGTAAACTCCAAAAGGAAAGATTGAACAGTCAATTCCCAGTGAGTCAGTTCTTAATGTCACTGTTGGTGACATTTGGGCTGCTTAATTCTATGGTGTGTGAGTGTGTGTGAGTGTGTGTGTGTTATTTATTGAATAGCTACTTATTTACTCAAGCTCTCAGGATAGATTGATGAGCAAGATGAATCCACATTCATGGACTTTTCTGTATTGTGGTGGAGAAAGACAATAAATGAACAATCACATAAGAAACTTTTTAGTAATAATAGTAATAGGCCAGATGTACTGGCTCTCATCTAGATTCCTAACATTTGGGAAGCTGAAGCAGGCTGTGAATTGGAGACTAGCCTGGGTTTTGCCGTGAGTTCCAGATGAGCCTGGGAGACAGAGTGAGATCCTGTCTCAAAAAAGCAAAAACAAAACCAAGTCAAATGTGGTGACATGTGCTTGCAATCCCAGCCCATAAGCTATGGAGGCAGAAGTCTAAGGTCTTCCAAAACAACAGCAAAAACCCAAACAACTACAATAAATGTAGGGAAGAAAAGGCTTAAGGGAGGCCTGTGCTAGGCTGGGAGCAAAGAGGTCACCAGTCCTCCTGTTCTTGGTTCTCTGCTCCTTTACAGTGTGACTTTGTATCAAGAGGTGAGTCTGTGTCCCTGCCTTTGAATTGCCATTAACCTTGTGACCTGCTCTAAGCAAGAGACTTCACTGGACGCCGGGCAGTGGTGGCGCACGCCTGTAATCCCAGCACTTGGGAGACAGAGGCAGGCGGATTTCTGAGTTCGAGGCTAGCCTGGTCTACAGAGTGAGTTCCAGGACAGCCAGGGCTACACAGAGAAACCCTGTCTCAAAAAACCAAAATAAATAAACATAATATAATATTAAAAATAAAATAAAAAGACTTCACTGGCAGGGAGTAATGTCACTTGTCCTTGGCCACATAGACCATACAGGTTTACCCAGACATACAGTAGGAGGTTAACCTGTCAGCTGGGCCAGACATCTGTCTGCGTGATTTCCCCACCTTCCTGAGCCGATACAGGCTCCATCAGCAGTACAACTGACTGAAACACAAAAGTGACCCCGGGCAAGACCAAGTCCACCTAGAATTAATGAATTCAGAAAAAAAACAGTTGCTTAGAGCAGATTATCGTGCAGCAGATACAACAGACATGAGGCCCTAACTTGACCCAGGAAGTACATCAAGAAGGCCTCCTTGAAGAAATCGGGTTCAAGCAGGAACCTGAAGGGTAGGTAGGAGTCAGCCAGGTAGCATGGGGATGAATCCAGGCAGTGGAGCCAACAATAGCCTGAGTGTTTTGATGATGTATGACTGAGGACCCAAGTGGAGACTGTGCAGCATAGGACGGTGTGAGGAGAGAGACAAGCCCGGTAGTGTCTGATGAACAGAGGGGCTTCACTTTCTACCCACCGTGGGCCCCCTTTCCCAACCCAACCTTTAGGTTTTACCCCATTCTGTCAATCAATGAGCCAGCTTCGTCGAGTTCATGAATTTCATCCACTGTGTATGTTGAAGAATTGAAAAGTTGAAAATAGAGATCGATATTAACCTGCTTTCCAGATGCCTGGGCAGGGTTAAGTCACCGTCTTCTGGGGGTCAGTGGTAAGAGGATGACAAGGCTGAGCACAGGGAAAATGTATTTTTAATAGCTGTGGTGACCATCAGGGCTATTAGGGCCCCATCTTCACTGGTCTACACTCATACTTAAATGGAAATTTCCTTGAAAAGCCCTTTCTTTGCATAATGGGAAGGCAGGCGTGTCCAATTCCATCTCCCTGAGGAATTAGCCCCAGCGTGTAATCTGATGCCTCCTCTTCAGTTCTTCTCCCAGGGCACCCCAGGCCTGTGTACCTTCCCCACTTCCCAGTATCTCTCATCCCTTTTAATAAGGTTCCCCTAATAAGGATGCCTCACAGCCCAGGTCACTGCTAAGAACTCTACAGAAAGAATTAATTGAGCTGACATCACTGGAGGCTCAGCTCCTCCTGTGCCTAAGGAAGGGGGAACTCCCTTGCAGGGGCAACAAGCTGAGTTTGATCACCACAAGCTCCTGTTAGGCAGGCCAGACAGCCAGAAAAGCCTACATTCATATATCAAGGGCACTGGTTGCTCTGCAGAGGAATGGGGTTCAGGTCCCAGCACCCACATGGCAATTCACTATCTGTAACTCCAAAGCCTTTTCTGGCCTCCTCAGTACATTCAAGGGCACACACATACACATAAAATAAAATAATGTTTGTCTTTTTGTTTGGTTTTCTCAGACAGAGTTCCTCTGTGCAGCACTGGCTGTCCTGGAACTTGCTCTGTAGACTGGAGTGGCCTCAAACTCACGGAGATCTGCCTACTTCTGCCTCCTGAGTGCGGGGGATTAAAGGTGTGCACCACCACTGCCTGGCAGTTGTTTTTAAATTCCCTTTAAAAAGCAAAGCAGAGGAGAGGGAGACTGGGCCAGACCCCTCGCAGATGAGCTACCTCACCTTTCTCTTTATCCTGTCACTGTCCCCAGCACAGGAAGGCCCGGGCAGTCGTATTAAGTACAAATGAGAATGTCCACTTGCAGTAATAAAACAAGCAGCCAGGCGTAGTGGCACACATCTTTGATCCCAGCACTCTGAGGGGCAGAGGCAGGCTGATCTCTATGAATTAGAGGAGGCCAGCCCAGTCTAAATTGCAAGTTCCAGGACAGCCAGGGCTACTAAAAAATTAAAGTCTCATAGGAAACTATAATTTGCGGGCAGGAGGATCAGAAGTTTAAGGTCATTTTTGAGTACCTTATGATAATAGTAGGGTATATGAAACTATCACAAAGAGAAAATAAATAAACTATGGCTTGTTAAAAGACTGACAAACATCACAAGCTCTATAAAGTTAGAGGGACTGGGAAAATAGCACAGAGAAAAAATGCCTGGCTGCCCTGTGTAAGCCCCTAAGCTCAATGCACAGAACTGAAATATAAGTTTAGTTCTCACGACATTTTTTTTTAATTTCTGGTGGACCTTTATAGTCCATTGCATCTGTATTTTATTCTGCCTTTAAAATTAATTTTTATTGAGATGAGGATCAAACTCAGGTACTTGGGTATGCACTTTAGCAACAAGCTAGATCTCCAGCTCTGCCTCGCTTTCCCCAGAGGTCTCACTGTGTAGCCTTACCGGCTCCTGAACCCAACCTGCCGTCAATGCTGCGGCAGCAAGCAGACGAGTTGCACATGCTCAGAGTAGTCTGCTACCTCGCCCATTTTGTTTTATTTTGCTGTACAAATATTCAAGAGTATTTATGCTTAAAAAAAAAAAGGATGGTGTCAGGTGCAAACGAAACTCCATTTCCCAAAATTCTAAAAGGCAGGAAGGACAAATGGCTACCTGTGGCACCTACCAGCGTATCAAAGCACTTGCTGGCCTCTGGACTCCCTTATTGTCACAAGTACCTGTTCCTCCTTTCAGAGTCCACGCTAGCATCTGAGCTCTTCTCACCTCTCCCCTCCCTAAACTCCAGTCCACAGGCTCCCCTCCCCCAGCTCCCCACACTGCTCACTATCACCGCATTTTGGCTCCATCCTCCCTCCTTCTCTCTCTGCTTCGCTCTGTTCCCCCCTTCCCCCCTCTTTCTGTTACTTCTCTGGTACCATGTCTGCCCACATGCCACCAAGTTTCCTGCCTTGACTATACCAGACTAAACCTTTGAAACCGTAAACCAGCCCCAATTATATGTTTTCCTTTATAAGAGTTGCCACGGTCATGTGTCTCTTCACAGCAATGAAGCTCTAAGACACAGGGTCTCACCATGAAGTCTTGGCTGGCCTGGAATTTTATGTGAATTGAGATGGGAACAAACTCACAGAGAGATCTGCCTGCCTCTGTCATCCACGAATGCTATTATCAAAGGCATGAGCTGCCACATGCAGCCAGTTTTGTGGCATTTTCGTAGTAGCAGAAAGAGACTCGGAGTCAGAGTGCTTTAAAATATACTGGGGAAAACATTGAGTATTTAGGCAGCAGCAAAGAAGAAAGCTGCAATCTCTGGGCGATATCTGCTGACATTCTTAGCCTTTGGGTTAGTGGATGCTAAGGATCTGTTGATACATTCCAAACGCCTTTACCCCTTAGTCACAACTATGTAAGGTCACACACACAAGTGGACAGTAAATGGCTACTATGGAAGCCTAAGATAGCCAAAATAATTCAGCACTGGACTTATAACATTCCTGGTCTCTACAATCACAGAAGTTCTAATCATTCAGTCAGCCCTGCACACAGGTAGTTTAATAACAGGAAAAGCTGTTTTTCTGGGAACTTCGTCTTCCCAGTGAGTGAGTCCTACGAGCTGAGGAAGACAGCAGAGGACACTCCAAGCCATGTGGTCATGTGGGCGTGAGGAGCCTCTCTGAGAAGTGAGCAAAGCTCACATGTCTGAAAGTCCCAAAGTCTAGGCAGGGCAGCTCAGACCCAAACTCTTTCGCTGGAGTCAGAGAGAAAAGTCATTCACGTCTGGACATCTTCAGTTCAAGTCCTCCTTCAGGTGTGAGCATCTTCATTTAGCCTAGAAGGCCACCAACAGGAGCTGACCCCTTGAGGGCTAAGAGGGCAGCATGCCATGCACACAGTGCACACACAGATATGCACGGGATTTAGCTGAGTTCAGGTCAGGAAGGAAGCAAGCACAGCGCATTTCACCAGCCTCCACGGCCCACCTGCATGTTAGAGGCTAATGAAATACTCCTTCCTGTCCGTCCTGCTCTGCCTTCTAAGCTATGGCTGGTTTGAGGCTGACCCAGGTCTCATAAAGGTAGCCAGAGTTTTAGGGGAAAAAGACTCAAATGTGGCCACATGTCCCCAAGTGCTAATTTTTAGGAAATGAGTAAAATCCAAAAGCAGAAAAGTAGGATTCACCCAGCACCTCCACGTTAAGAACAGATAAAGAGACACATAAAGGACAGAAAACTTAGACCAAGCAAGTGACCCCAAATCTGGCTTCAGCATATTGGCAGGAGCTTTAGGTTTAAATAAAGGAAAAAACAGGCAGGGGCTGAGAGGTGTGCGCTCTCCTTGATCTTTGTCCCACCTTAGCAAACTACTCAGAAGAAACCATACTGCTGCAGGAAGAGACAAACTGGCTCTGGGGGACTATTTCTGCTCTGTGGTGCAGAGTCAATATCATGGAGGGTTACCCTCAGCTGAGGGGTGCTTGGCTCCTGCCACCATGAGGTGTCCCGTCCTAGAATCTAGAGTACCGGCGTGGAGCAATGACCTACCTCTGTACTTGAGCATCGAAGATGCTAGCTTAGAGAGACAGACGCTCCCTGGTGATTAATGTGCCTATGCACAATAGGATGAGGATCCAAAGTAAAGGAGAAAGGCATAAACAACAGGAGAGACGGCAAACCTTTCCAGTTATTGTGGCCCCAAGGGAGGAGTAAAAAACCTTTAGTTTTTTTTTTTTTTAAAAAACTTTTATTTTTTGTGTATGGGTGTTTTGCTTACATACATGTACGTGTATTGTGTGTGTGCAGTTCCCTCAGAGGCCAGAAGAGGGAGGTGTGTCCTCTGGGATTGGAGTCACAGGCGGGTGTTAGTCACCACATAGGTGCTAATAATCAAACCCAGGCCCTCTGAAAGAGCTTTGAGTGCCTGCAACCCACAAGCCATCTTTCCAGCGGCAAGAAGGTTGTTTTATTACATTTTTACACAAGCAGGCACTTTCCAAGCAGCACCTGTGTGAGGTCAGAGGACAATCTGCAGGAGTCAGTTCTCTCTCAGCCGTGTGGACTTCAGGGACTGAACTCAAGGCAGCGGGCTTGAAGGCAAATGCTTTCTTTACAGCTAGGGGGTCTCCATCCAGTTGTTTTTGTTTTTTTTTTTTCCTTCTCTGACAATTAAAGAACTAAAAGTCAAGCCAGGGGGTGGTGGTGCACACCTTCAATTTCAGCACTTTGGAGGCAGCGGCGAGTGGATTTCTTTGAGTTTGAGGCCAGACTGGTCTACAGAGTCAATTCCAGGACAGTCCGAATTAAAAGTTAGAAAAGATCCCAGACACTGAAGAACAAATGTTATTACAATCAAAGAAGTACAAGTACATACACACACACACACACACAGACACACTCACAAGCACGCACACAATAAAGCACACAGAAAAAAAAAAAGACTCCCCATAGATCAGAGCGGGGACCGGAGTGCTGGGCATCTTAAGTTGTTTTGGTGGCTTGAGACAGGTCCTCTTCCCCTAATTGAGGTTCATCAGTTTAAACAAAGGAAAGGAAGCCGATAGAGCACCTCTTTATGTAAACACGCTCAGGACCAGCCTCGAACACACTAGACTAGCCACGATCTGTGGTGGGTCCTACGGGCAGGAGAAAAAGCCCACCATATCTTTGACTCAAGCAGGACTATAAAAACTGACAACATGACTGTTCCATGATGTGATTAAGGAGGAGGTTTTTATTGTAGACATGAGATGGAGAGCAGTCAGAGGCGTCTGGAAAAGGTCCAGAGTAAAAAAAGAAGACCGAACATGGTCAGCAAACTGGACATGGACAGGGCTATCTGCAAGAGAGAGGAGAATGACAGGGGAGAGAGGATAGGGAGAGCATAGTGAGACAAGGAAGAAGGAGAGAGAGGGAGAGAGAGAGAGGGAGAAGGAGAAAGGGAGAGAGAGAGTGAGGGAGAGAAAGGGAGAAAGGGAGAGGGAGAGAGAGAGAGGGAGAGTGAGGAAGAGGGAGAGTGAGGGAGAGGGAGGGAGAGGGAGAGTGAGGGAGAGGGAGAGGGAGGGAGAGGGAGGGAGAGGGAGGGAGAAGGAGAGAAAACATACTGAGAAGCGCAGAGTTATAAGGAGAATGAGTGAGCTGAAGGGAGTTTTTAGGGTGGGGAGGTGAGAGAGGCAGGACTCCATCATGGACTCTGAAACGTGACAGGTGCTTGTGACACTGAGGGAGCCTGGAGGCACCACAGGCAGCCATGTGCCCCTTCAGTCAGAGGTAAAGGGAATGACTCTGTTCCTGAGGAATGCTGGCTTTTATCTAACCACTCAAAATCTCCGATAGTCCAGGTTGGGCCGGTAGGACTGCCTTTTGGAGTTTGGGAGAACTGGAGTTTCCTTTAAACCTGACAAAGATGGGAAAGAAGAAACTGGGAGTTTTCCATCTATATCACGCATGCTTATCTGTGGCCTCTTCCCCTATGCGACTGCACATCAAGGATCTGTCCAAGTCTTAGTCCCTCCCCTTTACCTGCTGAGCCATCTTGCTAGCCCAGCAAGGCAGTTTTTAAGTGTGTGATATAAACACATCTCTACAGTGCTAATACCTACACACGAGTGACTTTCAAACTTCCCCAAGGAGTCAGTCAGTAGTAGATGACAACATCTCATCACCCCAAGGAAAAGAAAACTGAGTTATCATCTTTTTGCTCATCATTCAGTGGTTGTGTGAGCGCATGCAAGCCCCAACTGTATGTCTGTCTAGTTTTCTGTAATCCTTCCAAAAAGTTGGGGAGGGAGATGTTGTTTTCTCCCTTTAATGCACAGGAAACCGAGGTTTGAAAAAATTAAGAACAAAGGCACAAAGCCAGTGGGCAAGTCTAGTTTGGCTTTGCACACCTGTCATCCCAGCACTCAGGAGATAGAAGCAGAAGATGGTGGGTTCCAACCTGGACTACATAATTAGACTCTGTTTTGAAAAAGAAAAAAAAAATGTCAGTAGGTGACCGAGCCAAGATCTAAACCCAACCAACCACCCACACTTATTTCCAAAACCTCAGGCAGGGAATGTAGCTCCGTTAATGAGCCAGTCCCAGCACTGCGTACGTGTGTGTGTGTGTGTGTGTGTGTGTGTGTGTGTGTGTGTGTGTGTATGCAACCCCAGCATTCAGAAGGTAGGAAAAACCAAAATTTAAGGTTGTGGTTCCAAGCTTGAAGCAAGCCTGGCTTATCTAAGATCCTGTCTCAATGAAACAAACAAACAAACAAAAATGCCCTTTAAATCAGGATGTTTCCATTTAAATTAACCCTTTGTAGTAAATAGTAATGGTGGTCTAAGAAATTGAATCTCAGAGAAATTTAACAACTATGCAGTAATCAGTCGTATTTATTCCTTTACCCCATTACCTCTCTGTTGGCTGATCACCCCTTATTTACTGACCTCAAACAACCTGTCATTTGCCAGGCCATAGCTGGATAGGGCCTTTCTTGTTCATTAATGTGCCCAGTATGTGCCTGTCTGGCACGTACCCTCGTTTAGGCAGTGCCTGCTAATTGAAATCCCTAAGACTGCTTCTCTCCTACCTATTCTCCACTGACTGAGGCAGGGTTGGGGGTAAGGGTGGGGATGGGGGTGTCCCTCGGGTACAGAGAAGTATGATGACCTCAGATTGGGCCAAAGGCAATAACTGTTGCTGGGAATTCAGCCTGAGGTAGCAAATAGAAGGCCCCAGAGCAGGTCTGACTCAATCCCATAATGGAATGTGACTCAGATAAAGATTTATCTGTCTGTCCTCGGATGTGGGACAAAAAGGTCATTGTAGAATCAGGGAGGGCTGCCCAGAGGTGCTGCAAAACCTGACCTGTTGGAAGGCCCCGGGGAAAGTGAGGGTATGCAGAGGTGTTGAGGTGCACTTGACCCAGATTCTCCAGAACTGGAGAAACAGGAAGGAGAGGAGAGACTGGAGAATACATCAGTTCAAGCAGACAGAGCATCAAATTCTAACAACATTTAGTAGTAGTAGTAGTAGTAGTAGTAGTAGTAGTAGTAGTAGTAAAAATAATAATAAGACTATTTATTAGGCACTATGCTAAGCCTCTAAGTGAACTAGCCCACAAAGCCTTCACAAATAACCATCTGGACGGTAGATGCCACTTACCACTTTATTGAACAGGAATTCAGGAGAGGACACATACGTTACCTGCCCAAAGTCACACAGTTGCTAGAGTTGGGAAGCTCAGATGCGCACCTACCTCTGACTGACTAGGAAGCTCTCCAACGGAAGTGAAGGGTGACTGGCAATGTCCAGCCACAGCCTCGCTGAGGACCTGAATCTTGGTTTTCATGCCCCTCTTCCTGGAAGACTTCCAGACTTGAATAACTGCAAGTTTCAGCCTCCCCGTTGCCCCAAAGGGACCAAATGAAGCCTAAAGCAAGTTGATCTGACCAATCAGGAGCAGAGGGGCTACCCAGCCACCCCCACCTCCCAACCCCCAGGGGATGGCTTCTCCAAAGGCAAAGTGCAGTCTGGCATCCTGCCAAGTGCTCTCTCCCCCCACCCACCCCCCAGCTCCCTTCACAGCCCCCCTACTCTCTCCCTTTTCAGTTTTTCAACTTTACTTTCCAGATTCCCGTCCCGCTGGTCTCCTTCATTCAAGAACACTTCTAAGTACTCATTGTTAGCAATGGCCTGGGGAATCACCTCCCTGGCTGCCAGAGAGAATCTGTACAATACAATATTAATAATAGCTTCCACTTACTGAGCCAGCCACGCTTCCTTCATCTTGAGCAGGAAAATGCAGGTGGAGTGAGCAAAAGCTTTTATGTCTATCACAGGAGACAAGTTAGACAAGGGGAGGGAGCTGGTATTTCATGAACTTTGTGATAGGCCCAAACCCAGACAGGAGGCAAAAGGCATGCTAACAGAGACTACGGACTCCAGGTTCATAAGGAGAAGCCTGAGGCCATCTACCATGCATTGACAGATAAACTAATTCTCCAATTAGAAGCTTCATTTACAAAAAAGCAAATATTAAGTCCTCAGGCCATTGTCATTGCTCTTGGTGGCCCTAGACCTGCTTGCTGCAAGGTACAGCACGCTTCAGTGGCAGGACAGAGAAACGAAGCTGGAACTGACTTGAAGACACTCTCCAGGCCGGTTCTCCAGGCTGGCTGGCTTTCATAGCACTGGAAAAGGCTATGCAGGCCACAGAGGGAGGAAGGTCATCAAAGGTATTAACTAACGAGTGGTGAGCCCTGACTACCACAGTACTGACCTGCCAGGCAAGATGTGCCTGCTGCTGAATAGCGGCACGAAGATGTTTGAGATAACTAACCACTCTCTGATTGGATTTGGGGTCTGCTCCACAGGAGGGAAATTTATTTCTGATTGTAAATCTATCCAAAAGCCTGAGTATCTACTGAATATTAGTGTGTACGCCCATAGATTAGTGCTGCTCTTAACCTTGGCCAGATAAACTCCTTTCCTCAGTGGGCAGCATATATACAGAGACTTATAACTGGCCGAAGTGTGAGAAAACATAACTGTTGAGTGCTCTACCCTAAAAAAGGCATTTCTGTCACCACTGTGCCTCCTCCTTCTGATAGAAGAGGAGGCAGAGGACAGGGAGGACTGAGGTGAAACGATGTTCTCTGGACATGACTGCTGTACTCATGAACTCACTGTAGCTGTGGTTACTTGCAAGACCTGCAGAAGGTCAAGTCAGCAAAATCAGTCAGCATTCCAACAGACACTGAGTTACAAGAAAAAAAGGAAGAGAGGCCAGAAGGCGATATAAATTTAGGTATAAAGGCAGGTTCACTGGTCCCAAGGAACAAGGCCATGGAAACAGGGAAGTTGCTATGCAAAGGGAGACAGAGAAGTAGGGAAAGAGAATGAGAATGAGAGAAAGATGTGTGTGAAGGTGTGTGAAGGTGTGTGTGTGTGTGTGTGTGTGTGTGAAGCCCAGCCCTGGGGCTGGAAAGTTCAGCATAGAGTGTGGGGTATGTTAGTCATGACCTGTAGCAGGTAGAGACTGAGGGATGCTGGGAGAACATGGAAGCCAGGCCTGCTTTGGTATGTTAAATATGCGACTTAGCCATTTGTCCCGGGTCTGAAACCCAACAGGAGGTGGGAAGGGAACAAGTTGTATAGTGTACAGGGAAGTAGATGGCAACACTTGGAAAGTCAGGACCACATGTAGCCCAAAATGGTCTCCAGTATGTAGCTAAGGATAACCTTGAACTTCTGATCTTCCTGCTTCCATCTCCCAGTTCTGGGGTTACAGACATAAACCACCAAGCCTGGTTCATTCAGTACTGGGAGTTGAACTCAGGGCTTCTTCTACGCCAAGTAAGTACACTGCCAACTAAGTTACATCCCCCTCAAACATTTAAAATAATTGAAACTTTTATCTTCTTGTTTATATTTTTTGTTTGTTTTTTGTTTTTTTTTTTTTTTTTGCTTTTTGTTTTGTTTTGTTTTCAAGACAGGGTTTCTCTGTGTAGCCCTGGCTGTCCTGGAACTCACTCTACAGACCAGGCTGGCCTCGAACTCAGAAATCCGCCTGCCTCTGCCTCCCAAGTGCTGGGATTAAAGGCGTGCGCCACCACGGCCAGACCCTCTCCTTGTTTTAATAATACCCATTTAATTGGTTTTTGTTGTTGTTTATACTTTTTTAATTTTTGGTTGGTTTGTTTGTTTGTTGAGGTCTCATTTGGAAGCCCAGACCTGTTTAGAGCTCACGGAGCTCAGGTTGGCCTCAAACTCACTGAGATCCATTTGCCTCTGCCTCCAGGATTAAAGGCGTGTGCCACCGGCACAGGCTGGTGAGTTTTTAAAGGCCTAGTTTCACCACACTGTTGAATGACTTTTTTATGGGGAGACATCTATTCACTCCAAATTGGGAGAGTACTCACAGAAATGAGTCTGTTGAAGTCTAGCATGGTGGACTTACTTAAGGAGCAGGAACAACTCACAGGCAGATATACGACCCAGATATACAACAGGAAGGCCTGCTGGGCAGCGTGTTAGGCGACTACGCCACTGAAGAAAACCACCCTCAGCGTAGATGACCCACAAAAAACTACATCACTGACGATTACCCTGGAAATCTAGAGACAGCCATGCCACCAAAGAGACTCAATCTTGTCAGCTGTTTAACACTTGAGTAACTGGGAAGGACTGAAGCTTGTGAACTCTCTCCAAGTTCCACGAGCCTCCCCTCCATCCAAAAGGGAGTGTTTGTTTGCTTTCCAGACAAGGTCTCATGTAGCTCAAGCTGGACTCAAACTTGCTATATAAAATCAACCTTGAAACAATCGGTGGGGGTGCACGCCTTTAGTCCCAGCACTTTGGAGGGAGAGGCAGGCAGATCTCTAAGTTGGGACTGAAGCTTGTGAACTCTCTCCAAGTTCCACGAGCCTCCCCTCCATCCAAAAGGGAGTGTTTGTTTGCTTTCCAGACAAGGTCTCATGTAGCTCAAGCTGGACTCAAACTTGCTATATAAAATCAACCTTGAAACAATCGGTGGGGGTGCACGCCTTTAGTCCCAGCACTTTGGAGGGAGAGGCAGGCAGATCTCTAAGTTGGAGGCCAACCCATTCTACAGAGCTAGTTCCAGGACAGCCAGGGCTACAGAGAAACCCCCGTCTCAGAAAAAGAAACCAAACCAAGCCAAATAAAGACAGCCTTGAGTTTCTGATCTATCACTCTCTCCTAGGCGCTGGCATGCTGGCATGGGGCTTACAAGGAAATCTTAATAGGTTTGATCTACTGAAGATCTTCTGTGGGTGATCACCAGTGAGCTACTTCAAGGCTACTACATTCATGTCCAACCCTGAGGAAACAGACACATGACACTCATACAGGGACAAACTACTTGGAACCATTTTAATAATAGTAAACCATTTCATGAGTTCTCACCTGGCGTCTCACAGTCCCCATAGAAGCTCCTAGGCGTACACTAAAATCTCTTGTCCTTCTTCTTTGAGATAGGGTCTCACTATGTAGCCCTGACTGGCCTTGAACTCTCAGAGATCTACCTGCATCTGCCTCCTGAATTCTGGGACTAAAGGTATATGTGACTGTGGCTATCTTAAATATTTTATTTTTATTTTAGTGTGTATCAGTGTGTGTGTCCTATGTGAGCCCGAGGAAGCCAGAAGATGGTGTCAAATCCCCTGTAGACGTTGTGGATGCCGGGAACCCAATTCAGGTCCTCTGAAAGAACAGTCAGTGCTCTCAACCTGCGAGCCATCCTTCTAGCCCTTCACTATTATTCTTGTCTTACAAGTGGAGGAACTTTAGGCTAAGTGAGAGTTAAAGTCACAGAAACTTGGACTGTTTGCTGCAAAGCTGTGCTCTTGAAGGCCAGGAAGGGGGGTTATGCCATTGTGGTAAAAATCGGCTCTCAGCTGCAAAATTAGCTTTAAACCCTGACCTCAGACACATTTGTAAGCTGCATCCTTCCTAGGATGGATTTATGGCAGTGACTCGTAGGAACCCACAACAACCTGTGAGACAGTGAGGGCCGGCTCAAGTGAAGTGCCTATTCCTCCAATGCTACCGGACTCCCACCTTGAGCTCTAGGGTGTGGGGGCTTAAGGTCCGATCTGTAATCTGTGGTCACCCTACTATCCCACACGGGTTCTCGATCCTGGTTTCTGGAAGCTTTGCAGATCTGGGTGGTTAGAAAGCTTCTTCCCCTGGGCATGTGACAGGAGTCTTTAATCTCAGCACTGGGGAGGCAGAGGTGAATAGATCTTTGTGAGTTCCAGGCCAGCCAGGATGACATAGTGAAACCCTGTATTTAATACAACTAATTTTTTTAAACAGGAGTTTTGGCCATGATGGCACATAGCTTTAATCCCAGCACTCAAGAGGCAGAGGCAGGTGGATCTCAGAAGTTTCAATGCCACCATGGTCTACATAGTGAGTTCCAGGCTAACCAAGGCTACATAGAAAGACCCTATCTCCAAAAACAAGAAGGAGGAGGAGGAAGAGGAGAAGGAGGAGGAGAAGGGGAAGGAGGAGGAAGAGGAGGAGGAGGAGGAGGAGGAGGGAAAGGAGGAGGAAGAGGAGGGAGAAAAAATTTCTCTCCCTAATTTTTACTCCAGCCTGTGTAACGGCCCCCAGAAAACTACCACCCCTGAAGCCCCTTTGCAGATGATAGGAGTTGGTACCCCTCAAGTCCAAAAAGAAAAGCAGAACAAGAATTTCTGGTTCTGGGGGAAACTGTCTTTTACATTTGGCTTCTTTTCCATTAAGATCGAAAGTTGCAATTCAATCAAGAGAAAATTGCCCTCGGGACCATTGAACAGACATCTTAGTTCAAATCAGGCACTGAATACATGTGTCAAAAGTACCTCACACTCTCGTTCATTGCCAGCCAAGTCTCAGGGGGCAGCCCAATTGATTTGGGAGCGTTCAGTCAGACCTAATGTTCAGTGTGCACATCTTCTGTTTATTGTAGCTGCCCGGCCAGCCATCTGATTCCAAGTTCAAAGTCCCTGTTCCAATGGACAAGATGAATCTTCTATGTGATAAACAAAATACTCAGGGATAAAAGACTCAGGAACAAAAGACTCAGCTGATGTCCTCCCGGATGACCTAGCTGAAGAGACCAAATGCACAAAAGCATTCCTTGGGACTTAAGAGTTGGTAAGAGAACAGCCGGCAAACACCTGGCAGGTGTGGGTGCTTGACGTATACTAGTTCAGTACATTGTGACAACTCCACCAGTGTTCCAGTTCGCTTTCTGTAACTGGGATAAAACACCAGACAAAGCCACCTTGGGGGAGGGAAGGGTTTATCTGGCATCAGCCTCTCTATCACGCACAGTCCATCATTGAAGGGAGTCAGAACGGAAGCAGGAACAGGCAGGAAACTGAGGAAAGCTGCTTACTTACTGGCTTGCTCCAGGCTCAGACTCCTTTCTTATATAAAACAGGATCTCTTCCTGATGGGCTGCTGCCCCACAGGGGGTAGGGCCCTCCCACACCAATCATTAGTCAAGAAAATGCCCCCACGGACTTGCCTACCGGCCAGTCTGATGGAGACATTTGCCCCACTGAGATTCCTTCTTCCCAGACAGCCCTGGCTTGTATCAAGTTGACTAACAAACAGCCCCAGGCACAACCAAATAGGGCAGACGCGTACCACCTGTTATAGGTGAAGACAATACTCAGCTATGGAAAGCAGAGCTTTGAAAACCCAGTAAGCACTTATGAGCAGGGGCCATGGGTGCATTATTACCTTCAAAACTAATTTCTCTCTCATGCTGGGCATGGTGGCACATCTGTAATCACAGCACTCAGGAGGCAGAGGCAGATGGATCTCTGGCCAGCCTGGTCTACCTAGTTAGTTCCAGGCTAATCAGGTCTATATGTCAAAACCTTGCTTGTCTCAACAATTAGTTTCTCTTAGAGGTTACTGCAACAAACTCTCTTTGTTCTCCGTGTCAGCTGATTTCATTTCAGTGACCACAATATCTGACAGAAACCACGTAAAGGGAGGAAAGATTTATTTCGGCTCAGAGGGTTTCGGTCTCTCCTAGAGGAGAGGGCAAGGCAGAGTAGTTCAGTTAGCAGCAGGAGCAGCAGACGCACGTGGCAAAGCGGCTCGCATCATGGAGGCTCAGGAAGCAAAGAGGAGGGCGAGGACACAGTCCAGCAGGGTCTGAGGCCCCACTCCTAGTGGCCTACTTTCACCTGCTAGGCTCCTCCAGGATGAAAGAGGCCACTGCAGGGGACCTAACATACAAAACATTAGCCTGGGGGCCAGACAGACGTCTCAGCGGTCATCAGGAACGTTGCTCCTGGAGAAGGGACTCGGTTCCATTCCCAGCCCTACATGGTAGCTCATAATCATCCAGACTCCAGTTCCAGGAGATCCAACAGTCATGCGCACAGTGCACATACATGCATGCAGACGGTAATTCACACACATAAACATAAGTTAACCAGAAAGGAAGGAAGGAAGGAAAATGTGGACCTGTGAGAGACAGTTCAAATCCAAACCACGATCTTATCGTCTTGTGCCAGTCCCTACCCCACCCCCACCCCCCTTTGTCAGCCAAGCTCAGCTAGAATGCAAGGGAGCTTGGAAATGCAGCCTGGTCAGGGGTGGGACAGGGTTGGGGGATAGGATGGACTCCTGTAACATAGTAACCTGAAGAGAGCTATGGATGTGAGGGCAAACTGGTGTCAAGTTTCTATTTCATAAAATGACTTTAACTCAATGGGCAAATATACAGAAAATGTTAGCACAGTCCCTGGTATCTAACATGACGGCAGCTATAGCTCATCTTTTTCCTAGCTGGGAAAACCAAGATTCAGATTAACAGATCTGTTCCAGCACAGAGGCTGGGCATCTGGAAGGTCAGGGCAATCTTGAGAAAGTCAATTCTTTTCTTTCAGCCTTAATTCTCCTTCCTAGTCTTTGGATTGCTAAGGAAATTCACTCTTTCTGCAAATATTTACTGAGCACCCGTTGCTTCCAGGTCCTGTGCTGATAAACAAGACAGACACACAGTCCTCACTGTGCTGGGGTTAACGGTCTGGTGGGAAGAAAGGCATGCAATTAAACGCAGGTGACCATATAGTGGCATTGGTAAATGCCGCAAAGAACCACGTGCTGTGAGGGAGGAGGAGGTGGTCTGGTCTAGTCTAGGGAGGTCAGGGCCTTGTGACCTGAGGCGGATCCTAGCAGAGCTAGCAGCCCCAGGAATCGCCGCAACCTGAGAAGCTGAGACCGGCAGGGACCACGCCTCACAAGCTCTCGGAAAGACCCGGGCCTTCGCACCAGGGCACCAGGGCACCAGGGCACCAGGGCAGGTCCCTATCGTAGGTCCCAGGCCCAGGTTCCCCGCCCTGGGCCGCTGCTGATCCTGCGCGCACTAATGCGTATCGAATTTTCGTTGACTTGGCCCGCGCAGAGTGTGCAGCGGTGGCGCTGCCAGAGCCTCCTAATCCCCTTTGCATCGATCCCGCCGCTAATGACATAACCTTCTCCTCTAATTAACTGACGACTGCATTAGCGGCCAGCAGCTCGCAGCCCGCCACCCGCCGCCCTCTCCCCTTCCCCTCCTCCTCACCCCCCCCACCCCCGCGCCGCCGCAGTGCCGCAGGCTAAGGGTACCAGAGCAGTTGCTGCTCTAACTGGAGTCAGGTCCGCGCCCAAGAGGGGCAGGATATTAGTTCAGGATTGGGCCAACTTTCCAACAGCTACTCGTGTCCTTGTTGTTGCTGCTGTTGTTGTTTGCTGTGTTCCAACACTGGGCGGAGCACTTAACAGACTTTAGCCTATGATTCATTATAATGACTCAAGAGACACATAGTGGAGATTGGGGTTGGTAGGAGGAGGGAAAACACAGGTACCACAGATGTGGAGTAAGTCACTGGGAAGGCGGGGCTTCCAGCCCCATTCACCAACTGGACTCCCAAGTTAGTGTGGTAACCCTAGGAAATCCCTAACACTGTTATTCTGAGGGTGCTTGGTAGAATAGCAGGCAGATAACTGAGCACTCAGTAGCGTGAATGTTGAAACTTCAATTGTGTTTCTTCTCTTTTGCTTTTCCTTTCCAGGATGGTCATTTCGCGGAAGTGGTCAAGCTTTTGCTTCGCTTTGTTCTTATTTAACTACATTTTACTTCTTTTGTGTCAAGAGGGGGTCGTGGGTGGGCCACAGCAAGTGTGGAGGTCAGAAGATGACTTGCCAGAGCTGATTCTCTCCTCCCACCATGTAGGTCCCCAGAACTGAACTCAGGCCTTCAGTTTAGCAACAAATGCCTTTACATGCTGAGCCATCTTGCTGGCCCTTGCTTTATATTTTTATCATTTATTCATTTTAGGTGTCTGTGTGGAGAGTCGAGGATAACTTGCACCAGCTAGTTCTCTTCTTCCCCACGTGGGTTTTCCCAGAATAGGGTCGTCAAGCTTGGCAGCTGGTGCCCTTACCTGGTGCACCCTCAGGTTGGCCCTGGTTTTGGTTTTGAATCAAGATCTCCCTGTGTTGTTGGCTTGCAACTTTTGATCCTCCTGCCTCAGCAACTGGAGTGCTGGGATTATAGACATATATATATGACAACATATCCAGAAAGTGGTTATGTTTTGGAATTCCTTAGGTGACATAAAAAACAGAGGAAGTTGTCTTGCCAAACACAAACACAGAGTCCCAAATTTTGTATACTTTACAATCACTATCTCTCTATTTATCTCTATTTGTCTCTGCCTCACTGCCTCTGTGTGTGTGTGTGTGTGTGTGTGTGTGTGTGTGTGTGTGTGTGTGTGTTTGTGCGTGTCTTATTTTCTGAGAGAATCTCAAGTAGCCTGAGCTGGCCTTGAACTTCTGACCTCCCTGCAGTAACCTCCCAAGTACTCCAATTTCAGTCCTAAAATGTAAAAGTTTTTGAAATCTCTCTTGGGACTGAAGAGATGCCTCAACAAACAGTCCAGGGTACCAGCTGCTCTTGCAGAAGATCTAGGTTTGGTTCCCAGCACCCACCTAGTAGCTTAGAATCATCCTTAACTCCAGTTCCAGAGAATGTGATGCTGCCACCAAGCACCAGACATGCATGTAGTATACACACACACACACACACACACACACACACATATATATGTATATGTATATATACATATATATATATATTCCACACCACTGGGGTGTGGGAGAAACTGGCTTAAAGTAGTTGGTGGTATTGCTCTAGCGATGAAGAGATGGAGACAGCAAGCCTGGAGACCCTCTCTGTTCATCTGCCACCTCTTTCTTTTCCCTCCACTCTCTAGGAATCTCTCTTGAAGGAGAAGCCTGGATTTGACATCTTTAACTCCAACACTGAAGTAAATACTAGACTCACTATATCTACAGACAGTGTTTCCCTTCTTTGACAAGGGCCCATCCTTCTTTAGATGGGGACTGAAGAGCACCAGGGTTAAGCTGTTGGCCCAAACCCCCTCAAGCCGGTGAATAGCGTTGCTGAGTCTCAAATCCAGATCAAGCCAGATCCATTTTCCAATGTGCCCTTATATTACTGAGTGTTTGAGCCTCAAGGGGCCTGTGATCCCTGACACCCAGCCTGTCATTTCTGAGGAACTGAGTACTTGATTTGGGAATTCGTTTCTAGATTCCCTCACCATAGACCTCCCCCTTTTCCCCACAGTGGGGAGCCAGCTTGAGTGAGATGGTTTCTTTCAGGGGTTACAAGGGGTCTTTGTGTTAAGAGGGCAGAGACAGAATTGGCCTGGGGCAAAGTTGGGAAACAGACAAGTCTCTTAAGGGCCAGGCTCACCCTCCTTGGGGGCGGGTGTGGTGAAATTACTCCCTTCGTATCCTCTCTGACAGGCTTGTTCCTAAGGCCTCAGCCCTCAGCTCAGCCTGCCCTGCATGTTTCTTCCAAGATGATTGTACCACTCTGAGTTCCTGACGGTCCTCATGCCTCTGAGAGTCTTTTATTATTAAATATTTTTATTTTGTATTTGCTTTATTTACATTTCAAATGTTATCCCCTTCCCTCATTACTCCTCTGAAAACCCCCTATCCCATCCTCCCTCCCCCTGCTTACCAACCCCCTCCCCCACTTTCCTGACCTGGCATTCCCCTACACTAGGGCATCGAGCCTTCATCGGAACAACGGCCTCTCCTCTCATTAATGTCTGATAAGACCATCCTCTGTCTGCTACATATGAAGCTGGAACCATGGGTCCCTCCATGTGTACTCTTTGGTTGGTGGTTTAGTCCCTGGGAGCTCTGGGGGGTTCTTGGTTGGTTCATATTGTTGTTCCTCCTGCAGGGCTGCAAACCTCTTCAGCTCCTTGGGCCCTTTCTCCAGCTCCTCCTATACTCAGTCCATTGGTTGACTGTGAGTCATGGGTATTTTGATCCCCCTTCCAAGAAGGATCAAAGTATCCACACTTTGGTCTTCCTTGTTCTTGAACTTCATGTGGTCTGTGAGTTGTACCTTGGGTATTCTGAACTTTTGGGCTAATATCCACTTATCAGCGAGTGCATACCATGTGTGTTCTTTTGTGATTGGGTTACCTCACTCAGGATGATAGTTTCTAGCTCCATCCATTTGCCTAAAAATTTTATGAATTCATTGTTTTTAATAGCTGAGTAGTACTCCATTGTGTAAATGTACCACATTTTCTGTGTCCATTCCTCTGTTGAGGGACATCTGGGTTCTTTCCAGCTTCTGCCTATTATAAGAGTCTTAAGATTGCATGTGCTTTCCCGCTAAGCAAAGAACATGTGTCCAATACACACTACAATGATTAGTGTTGTGGCTCTGAGCATGAGTGAATCTCAGATACTTGCTTCTCCTTATAAGAAGATAAAGAGGGGTGGGAGAGATGACTTAGTGGGTAAGAGCACTGACTGCTGCTCTTCTGAAGGTCCTGAGTTCAAATCCCAGCAACCACATGGTGGCTCACAAACATCCCTAATGAGATCTGACTCCCTCTTCTGGAGTGTCTGAAGACAACTACAGTGTACTTACATATAATAAATAAATTTTTATTTATTAAAAAGGCATCCCTTCCCCCTGAGGGACCAGCCACAGATGGTATAGTATAGAATAGAGTTTATTCAGGGCATGGGAAGGGGAGTTAAGAGGGTAGTAGAGGCAGAGAAGGGGGGGAGAGAGAGAGAGAGACAGAGAGAGAGAGACAGAGAAGAGGAGAGGAAAGGAGAGGAGTAGAGAAGGTCTACAAATAAATGTCCCCACAAATAAAACCAGTGGAAGGCTGCTGAACCTGCCCAGAGCTCCCTACTGAGTCTGAAGACTGGAGTTCAATCCCAAGACCCACAAGAAGGATCGGGAGTACCAACTCCTAAACGTTGTACTCTGGCCTCCTCCACACATGCACAAGCACCCAAACACATGTAAATAAAGACATGCAATATAATAATTTGTTAAAGCCCAGTGTAGGTATTTGCTCTGTAACCTAGGGCTGTGAAGGCAGAGAATACAGGATTGATGGGATTTGCTCCAGGCAGCAAGAGTTCCTGTCTTAAAGGAAGAATGCGGACAGTGGGGGAGCAGAACTGACACCCCCTCTGGCCTCTTCAAGCAAATCAAAGCAAAACAAAACAGCTGGGCAGTGGTGGCGCACACCTTTAATCCCAGCACTTGGGAGGCAGAGGCAGGAGGATTTCTGAGTTCGAGGCCAGCCTGGTCTACAAAGTGAGTTCCAGGACAGCCAGGGCTACACAGAGAAACCCTGTCTTGGAAAAAATAAAAAGAAAAGAAAGTGGGATAAATATTCACTTTATTTTATGTGTATGTGTGTTTTTGCCTGCATGTATATACACATGAGGAGGAATTTGGGTCCCCTATAACTGGGGTTATGGGTGGTTGTGAGCCACCATGTGATTTCTAAGAACTGACCCAGGTCCTCTGCAAGAGCACCAAGAGCTCTTATCTCTTTAGCCCCAGATTTTAAGTTTTGCTACCATTATTTTTCAAAGAATGTAGAATTGATACTGAAATTTTCTCTCAAATTTGGTGGGTTTCCAAAGGGTGCTAAGAAGGGACAATCCAGGAGGCAGCTCCACTTTGAAGGCCCACACAGACAACACTTTCTAGTGCAGTGTTTGAGCTAACATTTACCGAGCTTACAAAGAATAACACCTCTCACTATTTGTCTGTCAGTCTACACCACAAAACTTGCTAATAACTCTAGGCTGCCCTACTGCCTGCCTTAACCAGCATACAGCAGGTGCTTAGCAGGAAAAGCTCCAAAGTCAACAAAGTATGGGTAGCCCAGGGTCTGGGATCAAAGCCCCTATGACTTCAACTGAACAGAGATCCAGCCAGCCTGTGGCCAGCCTGTGAACACCCCTCTGTCGGGGACAGGGGGGCTCCCTCATTGTTGGCCCTGTTTTAGCCCAGACACAGGCTCATTTCATCCTTTCACCCTCACAGGCCAAAGACCTTTGCTCTAGGATGTGAAGGGTGAAATGTCACGAATCTCCCCATGACCAGGAATACCAAGTATGCCAGACCAGACTTCTGCATACCAGCTGTCCTGGACCCCTGCCCCTTCCACAAGGCCTCGCTTGTGTTCTAGTAGCCCTGCCACACCCTGTGCCCCTCCTCAGGGACAGAAGGGACAGGAAGAGCTCTCACTGAACTCCAGTCACAGCCAACCACTCCATCCACTCCCTCAACACTTCTGAACCTTTCTGGCCTCTGCGTTTGTGCCTCTGCTCCCCTGGCTGCCCTTTTCCTTATGTCTGAAAACAAATCCTATTCATTGTTCAAGCCCAGCCCTTCCAGGAAGCCTTCCCTGCACCCTGGGAAGAACTCCCTCTGGCTGAGCCGGGGTTCAGATCCTATTTCTTCTTGTAAGTCAGGCTATGGAGTCTCAGTCCAACACTGGACATGGGGGAGTCAGGAAGGTTGAGTTTTGATGCTGTAACCTTGGGTAAGTTGCTTGGCTGCACTGGACCTCCTGGAAAAATTGAGAAGATAAAGTAGGATAATTATGAAAATTAAATGAGATAATGCTCATTGTGCCATTAGCTCGGTGCCTTGTACACATTAAACTCACAATAAATGTTAGTCACTATCCTTGTGTCTGTTTTCCCCCATCCCCATCCACAGTATTCAGATAAGGCCTTGACCAGCTCAATATCTGAAAACAGATTCTGTTTTGAAGGCAGAATTTTATTGGAACTAATCTCTTAGATTCCAGATGTGAAAAACCTTCCTTCAGAGAGAAACTGCCAAGTTGTGAACATTGCAAAAAAACAGAGATCCCAAGAGAGGAGTAAGGACAGACCTGTAGGACGACCTCTCAGATGTGCTCTGGAGAAGAGGACAGAGTGACTGGAGGCTTACAAATCAAATGCACAAATACAGGGTTTTTGTTTTGTTTGCTTTTAATTTCGTTTTGAGATAAGATCTCAGTACAGGTCAGGTTGGCCTGAAACTCTTTTGTAGACCAGGCTGACCTTAAACTCATGGAGATCACTTGACTTCTGCCTTCCAATTAATATGTAGAATTAACAGATGGGATTAACGTGTGGGAGTAAAGGCATTCACCACCACACCTGGCCTCAGATTTAGGTTGGTTGGTTTGTTTTTGAGACAGGATTTCTTTTGTGTATCCCTGGCTGTCCTGCTCTGTAGACCAGGCTGGCCTGGACCTCACAGAGATCCACCTGCCTCTGCTTCCCAAGTACTAGGATTAAGGGCATGTAACACCACTGCCTGGCTCAGATTTACATTTTAAAGGAAGAAAGGATTTGTTCTGGCTCATGGTGTGAAAGTAGAGTCTCTTGTGGAAAGGAAGGTGTGGCGTTGTGAATGTAAGACAACTGGTCCTGGGACAAAAATACATACAAGAGGAGAAAAAGCAGCAGATTTGTTAGTATTTACATTTATCAGAGTTCATAGGAAAGGAAAGAAACAGATTTTGGAGCATCTATGTCTGTTTTGACAAAAGGCAGAGGATGTGCACAATGGATGAAGGGACTAGGTAACTATGGGAAGCTAATGAAGCTGCAAGCTTCATCCGTAAAATCGATTATGCAAATTCATCTTGACGTTAAGTCCTCCTTTTTGATGATTAGTGTAGCTTTTCTGGGGCAGGAGAAATGGTTCAGTGGTTAAGAGCACTTGCTGCTCTTACAAAAGATCCAGGCTCAGTTCCCACCACCCACATGGTGGTTCACAACCGTCCTTAACTCCAGTTCCAGGGGATCTGATGCCATCTTCTGACCTTCTCTAGCACCAGGCATGCATGTGGGTACACAGACATATATGTAGACAAAACACTCGGACACATAAAATAAAAACAAATAAACCTTTAAAAAATTCAACAGTAGCTTTTCTCTGGGTGTAGGGGTGCACATCAGCAGTGCCAGCTATCATGGCGGGGGGGGGCGGGGAGAGGAAGAAGGAGGAGGAGGGAGAGGGAGGAGGGAGGAAGGAGGAAGGAAGGAAGGAGGGAAGGAGGGAAGGAGGGAAGGAGGGAGAGAATGTAAGCCAGGTCTGGTAGTACATGCCTATGATCCCAGAACTTGGAAGGTGAAAGCGGAAGAACTGGAGTTCACGGTCATTCTCCAATACACAGCAAGTCTGAGGACATGCAGGTCTACGTGAGACCTTGTTTCAAAAAACCTCAAGGGGGAAGAAAGGTACTTTTCTCGCTCTGGCGCGGGGAAGGCACCATCTTTGAGGGGAGGCTTATGCCTTGCTCTCAGGAGATGAAAGAGAACTCTTCCCATTTCTGTTCTGTTGCCTCCTGCTCAGTGCAAAAATAACCTTATTTGTGGGCAGCACATTCACTTTGCCCTCCTCTTTGATGGCCAAGACCAGGAATCCAGCCAGCCTTCAGTGATCTCCACGTCTCCTGTGCCTGGCAGTACCCTGTCCAGAAAAGCCAGTCCTGACAGTGAGCCCCACTTCTCTCATGGATAGAAAGTCAGTAGGCAGAGAGGGGTACACAGTGGAAGGGGTCTCCTGACTCACCAGTGCTGTTTCCCTAAACCCTGTTTGAACTTCCTGGGCCTGCACTGGTATTGGTTAGACCCCTTGCACAAAGTAATTCTAGTAATTCTGTTACTTACAGTCAAACAACTATTGAGAAAGATACTGACTTTCTTTTCTTATATGACTTATTCCAGGGTCTCTTGGGATCTGAGCTACAGAATCAGTGTTCTATTTTCCGTCCTGGAGCTCAGATCTTGAAAAGGTGTCCTAAGTCGACTTCAGCCAGAATCTGGGCACGATTAATAGGAGGGTCACCCGAGTCACCTTACTACTGTTCGAGGTGGCCTACAGATGTCTTTGCCAGAGGCAACGATAACAATGGCCATCATTTATTCAGTGTCCATCCTGTACGAGGCACTGAATAATAATAATTTCCAACCTTCAAAACCTCTGGGGAGATAGATCAATTGGTGAAGTACTCAGTGCAAAAATATATGGAACTGGATTCAGATTCTCAGCATCCACATTAAAAAAAAAAAAAAAGCTAGGCGTGGCAGCATCTAGCCATGGGTGGAGCAGGAGGATCCCTAACACTTGCTGGTCAGCTAGTCTTGATAAATCACGGAGCTCAACATTCAATAAGAGACCCTTTCTCAGAAATAAGACAGAAGCCAGGCATGGTAGCACACACCTTTTATCAGGCACTCTGGAGGCAGAGGCAGATGGATCTCTGTAAGTTCAAGGCCAGTCAGGGCTACAGTAGGACAACCCTGTCTCAAAACAAAAGAAAAACAGACAACAAACAAACACAGAAGTCTGCTGCCCCTTGACTGGCACTTGGCACTCGGCACTCAGACCTGCTGCCAGGAGCCTGCCACATCATGCTACCCAGAAACTAGTCCAATGGCATTGACCATCTCAGCCAGCCATGATACCATTAAGAGCGTCAGCCCAGCCAATGTGCCTCCACCTGATCTTGGCTCTGGGCTGCGGGCTGGGAGAGTGTCTGGTTGTTTACCAGGAATTTGGACCTTCTTCAGAGGAAAGCACAGATGACCTATTAGTCTAATTCAAGCACTTAGCAAGGAATGACTGTACCATTCACACCCTCAGGCCCAGGCTAATGGAGCCAAGGCAAATGGAGAGGCTTTGACTGCTCAGAAATCTCCCTGGGAGGAGAGAAAGAAGGAAGGCGGAGACCCTGTGCCCCCACTGGAGTTTGCAGGGAGGCAGCTTGGCTGAGCATTTCCTGGGCTGGGCAGGCTATAAGGATACAAGAATGTGCAGGGAGAGGCTTGCCTATTCCCCCACCACTCTGGCAGTGAGTGAGAGTGTGTGTGTGTGTGTGTGTGTGTGTGTGTATGCGCAAGCGCGCGCATGGAGTATGCATGTCCACTCAGAAGATAACTTATAGGAATTGGCTCTCAAATCCTACCACCCAGGGATCAAACTCAGGTCATCAGGCTTGACGGTGAGCCCTTTACTCCTTGAGCCATCTGCTCTTCAGAGAACTGGGTTTTTTTTCCCCCAGATGGAGGTTCACATTGCTTAAAAATCTAATTCCGGGAATCTGACCTCTTCAACCTTAGTAGTACCAGGCACGTATGTGATGCGCACGTAAGCAAAGACTCAGACATATAAAATAAAATACTTTTAAGTAGAAACAAACAAACAACAAAAACAATGGCTGGGATTTGCCTCAGTGATAGAGTACTTACCTAGCATCGGAGAGGCTCTAAGCTCAATCTTCAGCATCACACACACACACACACACACACACACACACACACACACACACTCCTATATCAGAGATAAATGGAAAATGCTACGGTTTGGATCTGATTTGTCTCCATGGAAAGTTTTGTTGGTGTTTAATCCCCATTGTGAGGTATTCAGAAAGTGGAGGCCAGGCATGGTGATACACAACTCTCCCAGAATTCGGAAGGCAGAGGCAGGAGGATCTCTGTGAGTTTGAAGCTAGCCTGGTCTATATAATGAATTCCAGGACAGCTAGGGTCGAATAGTGAGACGCATAGTGAGACTCTGTCTCATCCCCTGTCCCCAAAAAAGAAACTGGAAATAATCCAACATCAGTATTTAGAGGTGGGGCCTTTGAAAGGTGATTAGGTAAAATCAATAAGGGGGTGCCCCCATGATTGAATGTTGGTGACAAGAGAGAGAGAGAGAGAGAGAGAGAGAGAGAGAGAGAGAGAGACAGAGACAGAGAGAGAGACACAGAGAGAAAGAGAGACAGAGACAGAGAGAGAACCAGAGGCTGAAGCAGGAGGATTGTTAGGACTTCATTGCCAGTCTAGGTACATAGTGACCAGTGTGACCAGCCTGGGCCACAGTGTGAGATTCTATCTCAAAATAAAACAAAACTGCTGTACATAGCTATGCATGCCAATAACCCCAGCACTTGGGAGGTGGAGACAGGAGGATCAGGATTTCAAGGTCATTCTCAGGTATATTGTGAGTTTAAGGCCTCCTGCGCTGTGTGAGACACTGTCTTAGATATTTTTCTACTGCTGAGATAACTTATAGAAGTTATCTAAGCAACTTATAGACTAAGGCAACTTATAGAAGAAAGAGTTTGTTGGAGGCTTGTTTACAGCTTCAGAGAGTGAGTCCATGACCATCTTGGCACAGAGCACGGCAGCAGTAGGCAGGGGACACTGGAGCACTAGCTGAGAGCTTACATCTGATCTACAAGTAGGAGGCAGAAGGAGCTAACAGGGAATGGAGTGGGATATTGAAAGCTCAACTCCCCCGCCCCCAATCCCACCTCCATGACACATTTCCTAATCCTTGAATAGTTCTACCAACTGTGGACAGAGCATTCAAATATATGAGCCTATGGGACCATTCTTATCTAAACTACCACAGATCCTGCCTCAAAAACAAACCAAGCCAGGCATGGTAGTACTCCCTTTGGTCCCAGCACTGGGGGGCGCGGTGGGGGGGAGAATCTCTGAGTTCAAGGCCAGCTTGGTTTAGAGATTGAGTTCTAGGACAGTAAAGAATGCAGAGAACCACTGTGTCAAAAAAAAAAAACTCAACAAAACAAAACAAAAACAATATGAATTTATGGGGGGACATTTCAGAGATTACGCACATATAAGCTAGTATGGCTGTAGACTTTGGGGGGAGGACTTCACATTTAAACCACAACACAGCAGGACTGAAAGGTTGACTCATCAGTTAAGGGCACTTGTTACTCTTGTAGAGGACCTCCCTTCTGGGTTTGGTTCCCAGTATCCATATGGTAGTTATAACCATCTATAACTCCTGTTCCAGGTTCATATATATGTATACATATGCATATATGTGTGTGTATATATGCAAAACATTCATAAATATAAAATAAAAATAGATCTAAAAATAATTTTAAACTACGACAGAGGATTAAATGAATCAGTATAAGCTCAATAAATGAGGGTTGGTCTCATATTTTTTTTTTTTGCTGCATTTATCACTCTGCACACTGTTGTTTTTCCTTGACTGTCTTCTCTGTGTCTGAACACTTGTGTATGAGAGGTTTGAGACTTGCCACCTCAGAACCTCTTCCATCCTGCACAGTGTCTTACAGAGACAGGGCTGATTTGATGCCCTTTGAAAGAGTGACTGAATGAAGCCGGGCAGTGGTGGCGCACGCCTTTAATCCCATCACTTGGGAGGCGGAGGCAAGCAGATCTCTGAGTTCGAGGCCAGCCTGGTCTACAGAGTGTGTTCCAGGACAGCCACGGCTATACAGAGAAATCCTGTCTCAAAAAAAAAAAACAAAAACACAAAAAGAATGAATGAATGAGCAAACTGATATCTCTGTAAATATATTCTTCCAAATATTCTGCATGGGTAGATATTTCTTTACTCCAGTAGGATTAAATTCCCTAAGAGCAAGAAACAGCCTCTGCTTTCTTCTGGGTGTATTATGATCTAGAACAGACCAGTCACATGAGGGACCAGTAACTGTTGTGGCTGACTAACACACACACCTACCCCATCCCCCAAGCAGCAGATTCCAAGCAGCAGATTCCAAGCGGCAGATTCCAAGCAGGATCCCAGAATCACCTGGAGCTGGGATAGACACCATCTTGTACTGACACTATTCTTCCAGCTCTGTCAAGAGAGGCTGAGAGACTTGCCTGAAGTCACACAGCAGTTAGCAGTAGGGCTACTGTGTCTCTTCCTCACACTGTCAGTGCCCTTGTATCTGTGCACACCACTAATTCTGTAAAAACTTAGCATTTAAGGAAATCGGGAAAGACCAAAATCTTAAGTCAAAATGTTTAATCATGATGGAGGGACTAGGGGAACTTGGGGACAGTAGTAGGAGTTAAGCAAGACCCGAAGACTTAACCCTTCATGCCCAATGTTCAGGACTGCTCAGTAGAGCAGTCAGGACAACAGGTTTTTGTCTCTTTCAGAGGGACGTGGAGACTGGAGCACCAGCCTTCCTCACAAAAGGAACGTCTTTCTCAGCCGCCTCAGAACCCTCAGCCTGTCTTCCTGGTGAAGGCAACAGGGAATGACTGATTCGTCAGCCCCTAGGTGGTCCTGGGAAACAGGAAGAAGCCCTGGAGGTGAGAAGCTAATCACCACCAGGATATAGGGCCAAACTGGAATGACAAAGTCCTAAGGACAAGCATCCTGAGCCAGAAGCAGGGGTAAGGGAGGTTTGAAAAATAGCCACTCAGGATCTGAAGGGCCACATCTGGATTGGACAGGGTACGCAGCGGGGGCAGGGGGATGCCTGCTTGGTTCCGGGTTGCCGCGTAGCATGCTGCATCTTCTTCCGGAGGCTGGCGTTTTCTCTCCCATTACAGGCTGCAAGTCAGTCTGGGTGTGGTGGAGATGACAAAGGACCCTGAGGAAGCCCAGCTACCAGAGGGTCTGCAGCAGAATCAAGGAAAGGATGAAGAAAGAAAGAACAACGGGTAGCCTGGGTTGCGGCCTCAGAGCGGGGTTGCTGTTCTGTGGAAGAAATGGACCAATGTCAACTCAGAGGACATCCCTTCATCATGTAAGCCTAAGGGAAGCGCCATGACTGTCCCCTTCCGGTGACATGTGCTTTAGAGATCTCTAGTACTCACGGCTTATATGCCTGGTTTGTATTTTCTCCAAGCAGTGCAGTAAAAGCATGAGGTGTGTGACAGAGGAAGCCCTACCTGCTGCTGCACCACTGAAAAAGTAGAGTCCACCCAGTCCTGGGAGAGGAGTTGTCTGTGGAAACGCATCTTAGCTGCAATAGCCTCCACTAGGCAGAGGAGAAAAAGAAAAAGATTCTCAGACTCCCAAGGCAAGAAGAGGAATGCCAAGGGTCCTGGCATCCAGTAAGAGTGGAATATTGACTCATTCGCTTGCTACTTCGAGTTCTTGGGGCTTAGACAAGTTGATCAAGTGGCACGGAGGTCACTCTGGGAGAGGGAGAAGTGACAGACGAGGAGAAAGGTTCAGGTGGAGGGATGGAGGGCTAGGCCCAGAAGAGGGATGCTTGACTGAAGAGATGGACCTAGCTACAGGGTCTGGGTGTAAGGGGAGCATACGCACTGAGGCAGGGGTTCTGGGAGAAGGACCTTTCCAGCTGTTCACACTCGTCCTGCAGGTTGCCACTGCCTCGGCAAGTGCAGCTTAAGGCAACAGTAGTGTTGACCTTGCTGATGAAGTTTGGGGTCATGGCCGTTCCTGTGGGAGAAGGGAGGGTCTTCAAGGGCTAGGCAAAGTCCAACTCCAGCTTCCATCTTCTTCCGCTTATCTCGGACTATCCCATCCTGGGTTCAGTCTCAGAGCTGACCGGCCTATTGGCTCTCTACACACGCCCCAGCCTCACCAATTAGCCCCAGGTATGCCCGCAGACATCTGGACTGCTCAGTCGCACAAGTCCCGAGGATATCCATGGGATGACAGTGGGTTTGGAAGTCCATCAGGCGTGATCTGGAAGAAAGGAGGTTTCCAGGGTCCCCACTGAGGATCTGGACTTGGCCAGTCCTTCAACTGGCCACGCCTGTCTCCATGCCAGCCCCTCCTCTGCCTTCAGCTACCCCCCAGCTCCTCCTCTACCTTCAGCTACCCCTTCCCAGTTCAGTTAGCACTGCCACCGCCCCACAGCCCATCACTGTGACTGTGAGCTCCACAAACCCTAGTTACTTGATCGCAAACAGCTTTTTTTTCCTGAGTCTCCCTGACCATAAAACAGAGAAGACCACAGCACAACCAGGCTGACTTTCAGGAGGATGAACATCAAGATTCACATATGGCATTCAGCATAGCACCTGGCCTACATTAAGTGTTTAGTGAATGCCTGATACTGTGTGATCATTAACATTCATCCTACATTAGGTAAGCTGGTTTCTTTCTCTACTTGTTGCTGCAATAAAATACCCCAACAAAGCAATTTAGGGGAGAAAAGGTTTACTTTAGCTCACAATTCCAGGTTACCATCCAGCCTAACAAGGAACCCACGGCAGCAGAAACTGACTAACAGAAGTTAGCTGTATCCATCACGAAGAGGAGGGACAGGGTGCACTCAAGCATGCTTGGACTTAGCTCACTCTTGTTTTATGTAGCCCAGGACCCCAAGCCTAGAGAATACTCACAATGGTGATCCTCCCATTACTGTAATTAAGTGCAATCCCCAGGGCTGAAGAAATAGCTCAGCAGCTAAGAGCGGAGGCTGCTTTTCTACAGGACAGGGATTCTTAAAACCACATGGTGGCTCCCAACCATCTGTAACCCCAGTCCCAGAGGACCAAATGCCCTTTTCTGGCTCCCAGGATACCAAACATGTACTGGTATACATACATACATGCAGTCAGACAAAATACATATAAAATCAAATAAGTAAATCTTTAAGACAAACAAAGCCACCTAATTATATCAGTTATCTTTAGGTGCTAAAATTAGGAGTATGCCCTTCTATATATATTTCTCCAGTTTAAATTACATTTTGTCTTGGGGTAAATTGCTTACTTCTCTATTACTCATACTCAACTAGGAACCCCTTAAAGGCAGGGCTGGTATTTTCCTCATTTTGAAATGTGTAAGATGATAAGAATGGCTGGAACAGGAATCATTCGGATTGCAGAATGGGTAAAGGACTAAGTTACAATCCTGCCCTCCAAAGCCAAATTAGAAATCTGACTCCAGCCGGGCGGTGGTGGCGCACGCCTTTAATCCCAGCACTTGGGAGGCAGAGGCAGGAGGATTTCTGAGTTCGAGGCCAGCCTGGTCTAAAAAGTGAGTTCCAGGACAGCCAGTGCTACACAGAGAAACCCTGTCTCAAAAAAACAAAAAAAAAAAGAATTACGTGGGCTGGAGAAAAGAAATCTGACTCCAGCCAGACCTGGTGGTACACACCTTTAATCCCATGCAGAAGCAGACAAATGTCTGTGAGTTTGAGGCTAGGCAGGTCTACATAGAAGTTCTGGATCAGCAAGCCTACATAGAAAGATCCTATCTCAACAAAAAGAAAAGAATAGAAAAAGAAAAAAGAAAGCCAAGTCTCTACCTATAAACCTGGACACACTGTTTCACTTCCTCCTTCTATGATTCCCTCATTTGTAAACTGAAGATGATACAAAACAGTCAAAGCAACTGTCTTACAAGATTCTTATGAGGCTTGGACAAGTAAATACTAAGTATTTAAAACATCGAGTCCTTAAGAAGTGGCTGGAAATGTTAGTGTTATGATTGAGAGCTCTGAGTATAAGCTTTAAAACAAAGATTCATTGATTTTTCTGTGTGGCCGTTTCCCTGCCTGGATGTATGTGTACCACGTGTGTGCCCTCTGCCCATGGAGGCCAGAATATGGAGTTGGATCCCCTGGTACTGGAGTTACAGATGTTGGGAGCCATCATATGGGAACTGAATTCAGGTCCTCTGCAACAGCCTCAGGTCCTCTCTACATACAGACATCTCTCTCTAGCACTTAACCTGGGCCTTAAGTGACACGTCTGTCTGACTTTTGAAATAGCTCATCTTGCCTTCATACTTATGAGGTGAGATACATACCATATGTAAAAGAACTCAAGACACAAATGTGCCTACTTTTGTTGTCTGGATAGAAAAATGTCTGGCAGGAAATGTTCTCCAGATTTTAGTAACAGAATATTGAATGATGTTTTAGCATACATATTTTTGGATTTTTTTATTAGCATAAATCAATTATTCATAGTAGTGGGCTTTGTAGTGACATTTCTATTACACCTTTAATTTTTGTCTTGAGACAGTCTTGCTGTGTTTTCAAGATGGTCTTAAATTTCCTCCTGCCTCGGGTTTATAAAGTTCTATCAGGTTTTCTGCAAAAACTAGTATGACAAACCGATGCTGTGGGATTCTAGTCAGAGAGTTACATGGCTCAGAGGGCTCCGCCAAGTGCAGAAGTCCGAACACGTGCTCAGGGAGTGTGGTGCTTGTCAAGAACTTGATTTTAGGGGGCTGGAGAGATGGCTCAGAGATTAAGAGCGGTTAATTCCCAGCAACCACATGGTGGCTCACAACCATCTGGAATGGGACCCAACACCCTCTTCTGTACTCACAAACATAAATAAATCTTTTAAAAAAAGAGAGAGAACTTTATTCTGATTTATTTTTAATTTTTGTATTTTTTTGAGGCAGGGTCTTACATAGTTCTTGCTGGCCTCAAGTTCAGAATGTATATGAGGATTTCTTAAAATTCCTGATCTTTCTCCCTTGGCTTCCAAATGCTAAGAGTTGAGATGTAAGCCACTATCCTGGCTTGGAATTTTATTTCTTTTTAAATTCTTAGTGTTGTGGCTTTTTTTTTGTTTGTTTGTTTTGTTTTTTGAGACAGGGTTTCTCTGTATAGCCTTGACTGTCCTGGAACTCAGAGATCTGCCTCTGCCTCCCAAGTGCTGGGATTAAAGGCGTGCGCCACTACACCTAGCCTTCAGTTTTAATTTTTAGTTAATTTTTCCCTAATTTACCCAGGTGGGGATGGTTGGGGTGCCACTGTGTGTGTGTGAGTGTGTGTGTGTGTGTGTGTGAGTGTGTGTGTGAGTGTGTGTGTGTGTGAGAGTGAGTGTGTGTGTGTGAGTGTGTGTGTGTGAGTGTGTGTGTGTGAGTGTGTGTGTGAGTGTGTGAGTGTGTGTGTGTGAGTGTGTGTGTGAGTGTGTGTGTGAGTGTGTGTGAGTGTGTGTGTGTGAGTGTGTGTGTGTGTGTGAGTGTGTGTGTGTGAGTGTGTGAGTGTGTGTGAGTGTGTGTGTGAGTGTGTGTGAGTGTGTGAGTGTGTGTGTGAGTGTGTGTGAGTGTGTGTGTGTGTGTGTGTGGTGGGGGTTAGCATTCCTTCTAGGCTCCACCTAACAGTTACCTGGCAACAGTATACCTGGCTTACTATAACAGGGGCTGTTTGGCCCTCGCTCTCTGCCCTTCTCTCTCTGGCCTTTTCTCCCTCTCCCCTGCCCCCTCTTCCACGTGTTCCTGGCCAGCCTCTCTTCTATCCTCTCTCACTATGTCTCTGTCTCTCTCTCTCCCTCTCTCTGTCTCCACTCCCTTCCCATCTCCTCTTCCCATGCCTTAAATACATTCTATTCATACTATAGCCCTCGTATGGCTGGGACCTCGGGCTAAGGGTTGCCTCTGCATAGGCCCGCAGAGGTGCCTCTCACCATACCTGACTCCATCAACACATCCTTGGCTCTTCCTCTGTTTTCTAACAAAACACAATGGGGATGAGAGGACAGACTTCTGGGGTTCTTCTCACCTCCCCTTTGTTGAGACAGAGCCTCGTTTCTGCAGCTGTCTACTTCTGGCTGTCCCCAAGGGTCTGAGGAGTCTCCTGTCTCTGCCTCCAGTCCTAGGACTACTGGAGCTACAGAAGCAAACCACTACATCCCGGTGTCTCCTAGCAAGAGGCAGAGGCAGGCAGAGGTCTGAGTGTGAGGCTAGCCTGGGCAACCTAGTGAGTTCCAGGACAGCCAGGCCTATGTCGTTTCACAAACAGGAAGAAGAACAACAAAAAGAAAAAGAAAGGAAGAAGGAAAAGTTTCTGGAGCCAGTGAGATAAAGCCAGTTATCACCAAGAAGCCCGAACACCTAGTTCCTCCCTCTTTGTCCACAGCCTACTCAGTGGAAGTGAGTTGACCTTTGACCTCCACAGGTGCACCCCCTTCACCCCACTAAAGAATGAATGAGCCAGCAGGACAGTGGTGGCCTTTAATCCCAGCACTTGGGAGGCAGAGGCGGATTTCTGAGTTCCAGGGCTATACAGAGAAACCCTGTCTCAAAAAAAAAAAAAAAAGAAAAGAAAAAGAAAAGAAAGAATGAATAAATGCAGACGGTTTGTTGTTGTTTTTTGTTTTGTTTTAGCTAGGGTCTCATATTGTGGCCCTGGCTAGCCGGGAACTCACTAAGTTGACCAAGCATTTAGAAGGTAGGGGAAAGAGAATCAAAAGAGTTCAGGACTATGTGAGACCTTGTCTAAAAACAAAATAAAGTGAAATAAATTAGTGTCGTGGCCAGAAGGGGTGGGGCATCTTTATAATCCCCCACACTTAGGAAATTGAGGGGGAGGGAAGCTTGGGTCACAGGATGTAGTGGACAACCTGTGCTACAGGAAGGAAGGGAGGGAGGAAGGGAGGGAGGGAGGGTGGGTCTCACAAAACATCTTAGGAGAAACAGCCCGTGGGCTCCGGGTTCCGCGGGGAATCAGGGGACAGCCAGACCCAGATACAGGGGTATGTTGCGTCCCCCCATCGTGCCCACCCTCCAGGCACCTGCACAGAGGGTCTGCGCGGCAGAAGCTCCGCAGATCCAGGCAGTTGGGGGCCACAGAAGGGAGGGCGCAACTGGGCGCGATGGTGTTGCGGCGGCGCTCCCCACAGCCGGCATCTTCGGGTGCGCAGGGACACAGCAGCAGGCCCTGAGCGTGGGACTCGGCCGCCTTCTCAAAGAAGGAACGCAGCTGGGCCAGGCAGAGGTGACGCTGGCAGTGGATCCCCGAGCATGCCTCCCCGTAGGCCTTGCGCAGGCGGCCGCACTTGTCGTTAAGAGTACACAGCGTAGCAAATTTGAGGCAGAGGTCCGAGTCTGTGGGGAGAGTAGCAGCAGTCGCCAAGCAGAATCTCACTAGGAAGCCCAGCAAAAACCCCTGATGTGACACGTAGTTGAGGTGGCAGAAAGGAAGGACCATCCCGGATCAAGCCACTCCTACCTAACACTTCTCTCACAAATTCTACCTGGTTCCCGGTCTGTCTTCATCTTGTTTGGTAAAATCACCACCACCACCACCACCACCACTACCACCACCTCCACCGCCACCATCATCGTCATCGTAGTCGCTGCCGCGTCATCACCATCATCATCATCACCATGCACATACATCTAACACCCACTCATTTATCTAGCATGCAGGCAGCTGACAGCTCAAAAAACAAAACAAAACAAAACAAAACAAAAAAACAAAAACAAAAACGTGTTTCTGGATGCTATGCAGTGAGACCTGATGGTGAGAATCACAAATCGGAAACTCTGCAACCCTCCAGAGAACTTCCCGACTGCTAAAACAAACCGCATATGACCAAATTCCACTTGCTATTTTGTTCAGGGTTTTATTTGTTTGATTGTTTTTGCTTGATTGTTTGTTTTTGAGGGGGGCGTGGTTTTTCCTTTTTTTTAAAATTGTATTTGTGTGTTGTATATGTGCATGCATGTGTAAGTGTGAGTGTGTGTGTGTGTGTGTGAGTGTGTGCATGTGATGCCATGAAGCAGGTGTGGAGTCGGAGTTAAACCTGAGCGAGTTGGTTCTCTTCCTCCGCCGGTCGGGTCCCAGGTGGGTCCTTGGCGGCAAGCACCTTACCTCTGAGCCATCTCATTTGTCCACCATTTGTGGAGACAGGGACTCATGTAGCCCAGACTGGCCTTGAACTTCTCACCCTCCTCCCACTCTAGCCCTGCCCCCGAGTGCGGAGGTTGCGGGTGTGAGCCGCCATGCCCCATTTATTGTACTGGGTGTTAGGTTCCTTGCCCGCCTTTCATTTACTGACTCACGAAAATTCTAAACTTCAGAAACTAGAGTGGTATTTTTATGTGTAGGGTTGTTAGGCCAGGCTTTGTACATGCTATGCACACACCACTGAGCTACAGCCCCACGCTTCTGAGGATGGTTCGAGTAACATAATCCACCAACAAACAAACAACCCAGAATATTCCAGCAGCTGTGGTTTTAACAGGTTATTTCCTGATTCCTCCTCATGGGCTGACTATGGGTTTTCCCTCAAAATTCCAGTTCTAATATACATAATTGACAATACTATAAAACTCAATACAATTTCTAAGTTTTAAGCTGGGTCTGGTGATGCTGGTCTGTAATCCCCACACTCAGAGACATGGGCAGGTAAATCTCTGTGAGCTGCAGGCCGGTATGGTAAGTTCCAGGCCAGCCAGGGCTATATAGTGAGATTTTGCTTAGAAAAAATAAATAAATAAATAAATAAAATATATATATTCACCCAGGGATATACTCATATAATTCTAGCACTCAGATGCATAAGAATATGGAACAAGACTTCAAGGCCAATCTGGACTATATATTGAGACCCTGTCTCAAAAATAAGAAAAATCTTAAAATCTAGTGCCAATATGTAGTCTTTTTTTTTTTCTTTTTTGATAGGTAGCTCAGGCTGGCCCAGAATTCACACTGTAGCTGAGGATGACCTTAAACTCCTGATCATCCTGCCTCTACTTTCTCAAGAACTTGGATTCTCATGTTCTCAAGAACATGGACTACCACACCCAGCTGTACACTGTGTATTCTTTCTCAATTAGTTTGCAGCCTCATTGTCCTGGGGATAAATGCATCACAGCCCTTGCTGGACTGATGGTTCCCACCCTGAGTGACCCCAGTAGGGAATGAAACACTTGCTACTTTTTTTTTCTGCCCAGCACTTCACCCGCCCCATTGGAATGGTTGATAACAAGCAATTTTGTAGTCCTTGGGGACTTTTGAAAAACTGCTTTACTGGCTGCCTTCAATGTGGGTAAATACTCCATTTCAATGTGTTTTTTGTCGTTGCTGCGCCTACACACCCTTCCTGAGCACTGGGGGCCCTAATGGGCTCTGGAGGTTTCCCTAGTAATGGTTGCTTGTTGATGACTCCTGTGAAAGTAGACCACACACCACGGTTCAGACTTCCATACTAATGCAGCAGACTAGAAACTTCCCCTAAAGCCCCCTCGGTCTGTGCTCTGCCAAGGACCAGTCTCTGCTTGGAGAGAGGTTCTGAGAGAAGGGGTGTCTGGGAGCACCGAAAACAAATGACTCAAAGCCAAATTGTGGGTCCAAGCTGGCGGACTAGGTTCTGTTTAAGACAGCTTTCTGTGTTCTGCTTTCTTTGGAGATCTCCAGACAGCTCTCTCTATATATATCAACATCTCATACCCAGCCCTTTGATTCTTAGCAGACAGCAAGCACATTTTTTTTTTAACATTGCAAATGAGTTCAGAGGTCTGCCTGCCTCTGTTAAGCACAGAAATGACCGTTTCTACCAAGCCTGGGCCTAACCTTGCTCTGTCTAGGCCAACCCTGAACTCAGGAATCTGTCTGCCCTTGTAAGCATAAAGAAAAACTTAGCTGGGTGGGATCTCCTTCGATCCCTAAATCTCTTTATCTCCTTAGTCTTTCTGACACATTGGTTCACAGGGAGATCTCCAGAGACAGCAGAACACGGAGAAAGTAGTCTGGAAAGCTGTCTCCAGCAGAACATAGTTCGTCAGCTTAGACCCTCCACTTGACTTAGGGCCTTTTGTTTTCACTGCTCCCAGACCCCCCTTCTCTCAGAACCCCCTCTCCAAGTCAAGGCTAGTCCTTAGCAGGTGGCGCTCAAACAGTGACTGGGAGAGGGTAGGAAAGTTTAGTTTGGAACGGATTTCACTGAGGGTGTCATAACACCCCTCTCCCATGCAAGACAGAGCTGGGCAAAGGAATGAAGATTTGGTAAATAAAAACCAAATTCAAAAGGCAGAGAAATAGATGTTAAGATTCTAAAACAAGCAGTTACTAAAAGAGATGTCAAGAGGTACACAAGGCTTTTTTGCAAGTTTTCTTTGTGTTTATACAGAAGGTTAATCCATTGTTCCCTGAAGAAGGGTCATTGAGCCCTGACACGTGGTGAAAGGTTGGCAAAGACCTTCACAGGTAGATACAAACCCCCAGGGTGAAGAAAGGCCTGAGCATGCTCTATCTTGCGGAGCACAGTTGAGCGAGCCTTAGGGACGGAGGCGGCTGGTGATCTGTCTCACTCTGACTTGCTCCGATTAGATCAGTTCGGGGTGAATAATGCCTTTACCACAGCGTCACCAACAGCCCCCTTGATGTTGAAGGCTTTATGGCTAACCTTGCTATTTCTGAAAGTGGAGCTGAATTGGAAGAGCCCCACCCCCCATCCCGGAGTGCTTTAGATTCAGAAGAGGGGGTCTCTAATAACGAGAAGTGGCCTCTTCTCTTGAAAAGCACTACCAGTCACCACAGGACTGGCAGCAGGTAGCAAAGGCTTGCCTCTCAGGAGAGTTTTTGTTGTGGAAAATGAAGTATGAGGAGGAGGTCAGAAAAGAATTGTTCTTCAAGAGACGAAAATGAGGATGCGACATATCAGAAACTGATTGGAACAGGGGCATTTTAGACCCTAAGGCACAATTAAGAATATCAAAAGAAACTTTGGCTATCTCACACCTTGCTATTACTGCCTGGAGGAAGTTACCCTCTTCTGGGTCACAAACCTTGGCTTTGGCAGACATCAGCCAGGGCAGAGAAGAAAAGAGAAGATGCTGACTCTGTGGCTTGGCTAATGAATGCAGTCACAAAAAACATTTCCTATTGAAGAGGTGGTAAGTGTATTGTTGAGACAATTAGCCTGCAGGAGCACCAGTGAAACCTGCAGGAGCACCAGTGAAACCTGCAGGAGCACCAGTGAAACCTGCAGGAGCACCAGTGAAACCTGCAGGAGCACCAGTGAAACCTGCAGGAACACACACCAGTGAAACCTGCAGGAGCACCAGTGAAACCTGCAGGAACACACACCAGTGAAACCTGCAGGAACACACACCAGTGAAACCTGCAGGAACACACACCAGTGAAACCTGCAGGAGCACCAGTGAAACCTGCAGGAGCACCAGTGAAACCTGCAGGAGCACCAGTGAAACCTGCAGGAACACCAGTGAAACCTGCAGGAACACCAGTGAAACCTGCAGGAGCACCAGTGAAACCTGCAGGAGCACCAGTGAAACCTGCAGGAACACACACCAGTGAAACCTGCAGGAGCACCAGTGAAACCTGCAGGAACACACACCAGTGAAACCTGCAGGAACACACACCAGTGAAACCTGCAGGAACACACACCAGTGAAACCTGCAGGAGCACCAGTGAAACCTGCAGGAGCACCAGTGAAACCTGCAGGAGCACCAGTGAAACCTGCAGGAACACCAGTGAAACCTGCAGGAACACCAGTGAAACCTGCAGGAGCACCAGTGAAACCTGCAGGAGCACCAGTGAAACCTGCAGGAACACACACCAGTGAAACCTGCAGGAACACCAGTGAAACCTGCAGGAGCACCAGTGAAACCTGCAGGAGCACCAGTGAAACCTGCAGGAACACCAGTGAAACCTGCAGGAACACCAGTGAAACCTGCAGGAACACACACCAGTGAAACCTGCAGGAACACACACCAGTGAAACCTGCAGGAACACACACCAGTGAAACCTGCAGGAACACACACCAGTGAAACCTGCAGGAACACACACCAGTGAAACCTGCAGGAACACACACCAGTGAAACCTGCAGGAACACACACCAGTGAAACCTGCAGGAACACACACCAGTGAAACCTGCAGGAACACACACCAGTGAAACCTGCAGGAGCACCAGTGAAACCTGCAGGAACACACACCAGTGAAACCTGCAGGAGCACCAGTGAAACCTGCAGAGACCTGCTTGGAACTGCAAGACGTTCTGGAAATATTACAGATTTTGTCTTCTTCTATGCTGACTTTACACGCCATTGCAAGGTCTTGAGATGGCGGCAGCTTTCCAGTGGCTTCCCATTTCAAAACGGGACCTACAAATAAACTGTGGACAGCCTGGGAACATAAGCCTGCTAACACCCTCATGGGCAAAGCAGAAAAGTGCTATGGGCCAGGCAGATGCTGCCCCTCCTGCTACATTGTGCCCACACTGCCAGAAAGGTTACCACTGGCAGAGTGAATGTAGATCTGAATTTCACAAAAAATAGCACACCACTTCCCATTAAAGGGAATTGTCCTCAGGAGGGAAACTTTCAGGGGACCCAGAACCAGGCCCCTCGAATAATGGGGGCCAGCAGGAATCCTTTTACTCCAATCAACCAAGGATGCCAGTCGACTCCCTATGTTGGGCCACCCCAGGGAGCGCCTCAGTCATATTAACTCCTGATTCTCAGGGATACACATGGGGTACACGGTCCATCGCCCACAGGCACAGTGGCAGAAACACTATCTCCCTAGGAGGGATACATGTAATTCCAGGAGTTATTGATTCTGACTACACAAGAAAAATAAAAATCATGTTGCAGCTGCCCACAATAATAGTTTGGCTTCTTGCAGGACCGAGGGATGCTCAAGTGTTGTTGCCATTATGTGTTAGGGGTCAGTCAGACAAACTCAGCTTCAAGGAATCTGGTGCTTTGGGTGGAAGAAGTAAAGAAAAACGTACTTTTTTAAAAAAAAAGGAGATAACAATAAATGGACACGTTATCAAAGGCCTTTTGGATTCAGGAGTGGATGTCTCTTGCGTAGCTAGCAAAGACTGGCCTGCAATTCGGCCCTACATCCTCTCCCTCCACACTCGAAAGTGTGGGACAAGCCTCCAGTGCTGCTCAAAGCCCAGCCGTTTTGCATTGGGAGGAACAAGGAAACAGAGAAACTTTTATATGACACCTCTCTACCCTTTACACTATGAGGTCAGTCAACTGGGAGCCTTCCTGCTGACTCCTTCAGATCCTGTCATGAAGCAGATGCTAAAAGATGGGCTTTGACCCTCATAGAGGCCCTGGCAGAAGGCAACAGGGCATGCTTGTGCCCACTGAGTCACAGCAAAGAAAAGATAGGGAAGGACCTAGCCCCACCCCCCCAACCCCCCCACCCCCGGCAGAGAGCCACCAAGCATTCTCTTCCTGTTTTACTCTTCCCAGGTTTGCAGAGGGTGGCACAACATGCCACTCACCGACCTGTGGTGACACACAGCCACGGGACACACATGCAGGGGAAATGGGACCTGCTCAGCCCAGCCATTCGAGCAGTTGGAGAAGTGGCTGGAGCCGGCAGGGGCAGAGCAGGTCCCTTCCCATCCCTAGGCAGACACAGGTGACATCTGTGCGGCAAGGACCTGCCAGGCAGAAAACAGAGGGTGGAGTCCCGCTGCTGTCAAATCGGAATAGCACAGCTCATCCAAAACTTAAAAATTCCATGCTTCTTTGTGTCTAAAATCTGTTTAAATGCTTGTTCTTCCCTTGTAACAGGAACACCTGAAACAATGTTCATGCCTTTTAACCCAAAATTGTTTAAAACGTTTTCAATTTGTTTAAAAATTCTTTTGAGCTTCAGAAAATCTTGGACATGGAGTAAAAAAAACCAAAAAACAAAACAAAACAAAAAAACTTAGATGGAAATAGGAAACTGATTTATCTTTTTTAAACTTAAAAAAGCCGGGCAGTGGTGGCGCACGCCTGTCTCCATGCCAGGCTCTGCCTTCAGCTACCCCTTAAAAAAAGTTTTTATAAGCTTTAAGGACTGCACTCAAATCTACTACCCACAGGTCAAACTGATTATGTTAATAACCATTACTCAATCCTTTATTAATAAAATAACAGTATCTACTTAAGCCAGTTTCGTTTTCATGGACAAGCTGTTTCTGCCTGTCCCAGGTACATAATTAACATGGTTTCTTCTTCCTCAGCTAGCTCCTCTTCCTTCAGCAGGTGAAATAAATCCCAGCTCTTTCCTCTGCTTTCCTTAATGCAGCACAGGTGACTTCCCACTTAGAGGATTCCTTCTGGGTCCAAGATTTCCCTAACACCCTTGCCTCTTTTCTAGGCCTGTAACGACCGACCGACCGACCGACTGACCGACCGACCGACCGACCGACTGACCGACCGACCGACCGACCGACTGACCGACCGACCGACCGACATGCTTCCCATCAAGCTGTTACAGGCTTCCCATGCGCAGCGCCCCCTCTCCCCACCCCATAGTGACCACTCCACAGGTCTGTTGCTATGAGGGAAGGAGGTTTCTTTTGACCAGTCATCAAGAGCACCCTGACTCTCCTGATGGAGCAGAGGAGGTCCTGGGAACTCTTAGTTGTCTGCAGCCGGTTGACCAGGAGAGCCCCACGCTGCGTGCAGCATCTGAGGAGACAGCCAGAGCTTGGCGTACTCTAGGCTGGGTCTCACCCATGATGCCATATTTCCTCGGGGGAAGATTGCCCTTCTCAGCCAGATCTGTTTATAGAGGCTTTGCATAGGGATCCCTTGACTCTCAAGAGATCTAAAAGATTTGTTACAGCTTCAATATTAGGGATCACCCCGATATTAGGTGTGACTTCTAATTTTACTTTATCCACTACATCTTTGGTTTTAAAGAGAGTCACACAGCACATCATGTAGGCCGGTTATTCAAAATGTGTCAATAGCACTCACGATCCAGGAGATGATTGACAGGGGACTTCAGGATAGGCCCAATGCTGTAAAGGAAGCAGTCCTATCTATGGGAAATCAAATTCAAAATATTAAGATCAGGCTCTTCAGTGTGATGCCATCCATTATTCCGTTGGGTTTGTGCAACCCCCTTGGAATATAACACCTCTGAACATGGCTGGTTTAAAGTTCACTTTCATTTAAAGGGGCTTTGGTACAGTTCTAATTTGGCTATGGATACGGATTCCCTACATCATAGGATCATGGATATTAATAACTCTAGAATGGGTACACTTCCACTGAGGAAATGTCTGCAGCTTCTGCCCTTGCTGTATATGAGCACACAGCTTCGTCTTCCTGGACGACTTTGCTGATAAATGGAGGAGTCGAAGTTGGTTTATTCTTACTGGTTTTGTTTCTCCTTCTAGTTGGCATCAAGCAAGTCAAACGCTCATGATCAACATTTGCTCCCTCAAATTAAAAACGAAAGACAGGGAGATGTTGGATCTGGCGTGGTCTGTGGTCTTGGTGGTGGTGGAATGACACGGTTCCTGTCCCCGGGACAGGGCCAGCAGGCGTGGGCCTCCACGAGTGTTGATGGCTGCTGTGGGCATAATAGTGTACGTATTCTACATTCCTTCTTGAAGGAATATCCTCTCAGTTAAGGTTAATGACTCCATGATAGTCAGAGGAGTGCGGGAGGCGAAGGTGTGACTGTCTTAGCAAAATGGTAACATTGGGACCTTCAGGACAGTCCTTAAGACTGTGGAAAAGAACTCTAAAAGCATGAGTTCAGGGCTGGAGAGGTGGCTCAGTGGTTAAGAGCACTGACTGCTCTTCCAGAGGTCCTGAGTTCAATTTCCAGCAACCACATGGTGGCTCACAACCATCTGTAATGGGATCTGATGTCCTCTTCTGGTGTGTCTGAAGACAGCTACAATGTACTCATATATAAAATAAATAAATCTTAAAAAAATAATATTTAAAAAAAGCATGAGTTTAAAAGTATATAATTTGTCAACTAAGCAAAATATAATGATGCACTGTGAATTATGAGGGGCTTCACGAATCTAAAGGAACAGAAGCAACTGTGCTGTGAGCCAATGTGTCAGAAAGCTATTAAGGAAGGAAATAAAGAGATTTAGGGAGTAGTGACCCCTCACAGGAGATTCCGCCCAGCTAAGGTTTTTGTTTATGCTCACAAGGGCAGGCAGATTCCTGAGTTCAGGGTTGGCCTGGGACAGAGCACAGTGAGACCTAGGCTTGGTAGAGATGATAATATCTGTGCAGTGTTAAAAATGAGCTTGCTGTCTCCAGAATCAGAGGGCTGGGTCGTGATGCTGACCCACAGGATAATCAAAGGGAGCCTGGAGTAAATAACTGGATTGATGTGTATAATGAAAGACCCGACTTATGATCTACAAGAGATGGACTATCCAGAGAGTGTTTTAGAATAGCAAGAGTCTCAAGCAGAACATACAGCTGTCTGGAGATTGCCAGAGAAAGCAGAACACAGAGGGAAAGCAAGCCGGAAAGCTATCTCGAGCAGAACCGAGTCCGCCAGCTCGGACCCACAATTTGACTTTGAGTCATTTGATTTCGCTGCTCCCAGACACCCCTTCTCTCAGAACGCCCTCTCCGAGCCGAGGCTGGTCCTCCCCCAGAGCCCAGCCCCAGCCTCCCTCCCCATCCTCGGCTGGTCCTCCACACCTGGTTTGAGCATGCTCAACTTGCTGAAATTCACTTTCCAGGGCTTGCTGGTCACCGTGTCTTCATAGGGTGAGACATCCAACTCGTAGTCACCTAGAGAGAATAGGGAGTATGTGAAGGCTGAGGACAAGGACCTTCGAAGGGAAGGGGGGGATCTGAACATGCTGAGTCAGACTGCAACGCCCTGTATGGCAAAAGGAAAGATACAGCCTCTTCTTACTTAGAGCTGCAAGCCATGCAGAGATGGGAATCCAGAGTCCTGAAGACATGGGTTAGGTCGGATGAGCACACTGGATCCTAATCTCACGCATGCGCGCGCATACACACAAACACACACACAGTCACACAGGCATATAGGCATACATGCACACACACACACACATGAACATACACACACACAGGCATATAGGCACACATGCACACACGAACACATACACACACAGGCACACATGCACATGTCATTTCATCCCTCCTACAAGACTTTGAGTTGGTAAGAAGAAACTAAGGATGAGGGCTTAAGTGACTCACTTGGATTCACATTAGCTTAATAAGAAGGAGAACTGGGCTAGGCATGGTACTGCACAGTCACCACAGTGCTCTGGGACAAGGCCAGCACATCTCTATGAATTAGAGGCCAGCCTGGTCTATATAGCAAGTTGCATACCCACCAGAGCTACATAGCAAGTCTTTGTCTCAAAGAAAAGGGGTGGGTCTGTAGGTGGGCTATAAAAATCTACACTAATTCTAGAATTTAAGCTCTGAAGTATAGACATTGCCTGTGGGCGCACAATCAAGCAAGGAGATGCTTTCTCTTTTTTTTTTTTTTTTGGTTTTTTCGAGACAGGGTTTCTCTGTATAGCCTTGGCTATCCTGGAACTCACTCTGTAGACCAGGCTGGCCTCGAACTCAGAAATTCACCTGCCTCTGCCTCCCAAGTGCTGGGATTAAAGGCGTGCGCCACCACCGCCCGGCTGAGATGCTTTCTCTTGATATTAGGGAAGAGCCAGAAAGGACTGTGTCCTAGGCTTAACAACTGTCCGTGGAGACACACGGCATAGCACAACAATGGAAGTGAGTGAGGCCAGGTACTGGGCTGGACCAAAAGGAGAAAAACTGGGAAGAAAAGTCACAGTGACCTTGTACCCAACACATTTCTCCCAGTCACCCCATCCTGACAGGGATGTAATTAGGTTATAGCATGGCAGGGGCTCAATAAATGCTAACTAATTAATCCAATAAATAATAATAAATGTAAATCAATCAGACTGAAAGAAAGAGGTGGGCTTGCTGGGTGTCACCCAAGAGGCCTTTGTGAATGCATCTTGAGGACTGGAAGAACTTGGGTGACGTCACAAAAACTGAAGAGGATGGGCTTTAAGAAAGGAAGACCTGGAGCTCCTAAAGGGCAAGCAGGAGGTGGGAGAACCCCAAAGTGCCTCTGGGAAACATCAAGAAGAGAAGTGGTTGGGCCGAGGAGTGGAAGGCAGGAACTAGGAACGTAGCAGATGGTGACATCACTTCCTGTCACCCAAGCCTGTGGGAGCATCACCCCTCCCACTGTCGCCATGATACATCTGTCTTAGGGTTTTATTGCTGTGAAGAGATACCACAACCAAGGCAACTCTTAGTTGGGACAACATTTAATTGGGACTGGCTCATAGCTTCAGAGGTTCAGTTCATTATCATGGCAGCGTCCAGACAGGCGTGGTGCAGGAGGAGGAGCTGAGAGTTTTGCACCTTGATCCAACTGCAGCTATGAAAGGACTGACCCTTCCACCCTGGGTGGAGCTTAAGCACAGATTGAAAGCCCATCCCCACAGCGATTCACTTCCTCCAACAAGGCCACACCTCCTAATAGTAGCCCTTCCCTTGGGCCAAGTGTATTCAAACCACCACAATTTCCATGCCACCTGTGAGAAAAATACACATGCTCAGCCCACTGGTGTCAGGCTGGGCCACGTGACTTGCTTTGGCTGATGGAGTTTAGGCAAAAATGATGTCAATCACCTTGGAGCAGAAGTTTTAAGAATTATTACATGGTTCTGCTGTTCCTCTTTTCTCTCTACCAGTCTGGATCTTCCGTGAACCAAAGGTAGAACAAAGACAATGGTTGGAAAGCTGGCATCAGATGTGACACATGAGCAAGAAACACATTTTCCTTTTCTAAGGTCAGTGGTCTGGTGAGTACTGTGGGGAGGGCTGGGGGTCCTAATGCTCGCACAACAAGGGCAAGGCCCTGGGTTAGATCCCTAGCTCCAGAAAAGGGAAAAAAATTCAACTAGGAGGAGAAAAAGAAATCGAATGCATTTAGTATTTGGAAATAGATTTCTATGGTAATAACATTTTTAAAATGTGTGGCTTTGCTTTGTGATTGGGCAGTGGGAGGTAAGGAGGCTGTAGAACAGCAGTCCCCATCCAGGGGCAAAGCCCTTGGTAACATTGTTACCTGCAATGGCTGGGAAGATGATACGGGGGAAGATGATGAATGAGCTTGTATTTTCAGGGGATGAAGCTGAGACAAAGGTTTATTGCTATGTATTGATTGTTATTGGCTGTGACTGGCAAGGTGCTGTAAGACTAATAGAAGCTCAGAAAAGAACTACCCAGTTTGACCTAAAGGTAGGGAACTAGCTACTTGAGAGGCAAAAGCAAAAGAATTGCTTAAGCCCAGGAGTTCTAGACCAACCTGGGCAACATAATGCAACTCACCTCCAATAACAAGAACAATAATAATTGAACCTTGGTCAGTTAAAGTACTTCCAGTGCAGGTATGAGAATCTGAGCTTGGATTACCAGCACCACATTAAAAGCTGGCCATGGGGCTGGAGAGATGGCTCAGAGGTTAAGAGCACTGACTGCTCTTCCAAAGGTCCTGAGTTCAAATCCCAGCAACCACATGGTGGCTCACAACCATCTGGAAGGAGATCTGACGCCCTCTTCAAGAGTGTCTGAAGACAGCTACAGTGTACTTACATATAATAATAAATAAATAAATCTTAAAAAAAAAAAAGCTGGCCATGGAGGCCTTAACAGTACTGCAGTATAGAGACAGGCAGATCAGTGGGATGTGTCTGGCCAAATCATCAAGATCCAGGTTTAGGAAGAGACTCTTGTCTCAAAAAATAGAGAGAGATAGAGGAAGATAATCTGATATCAAGCACTGGCCCACTGGTCTCCAAACATACACTCACACATACACTCACATACACACACACTCACACTCACATACACTCACACATACACTCACATACACACACACTCACACTCACATACACTCACACATACACTCATACATACACTCACACACACTCACAACACACACACTCACACACATTCACATACACTCACATACACATGCTCACACACATGCACAACTGCTGGCCTACACACACATACATATAGACTCATACACATCTTACACACACACACACACACACATAACCGCTGGCCTCCAAACATACACATATACACTTACAGGATTAAGAGATGCAAGTTTCTCTCATATTCAGCTACAGAAGAAATATAAAACTGGAAAGGTTTCAGAGGTATAAGGTTGGTGATAACTCAACTGGGAAGAAGAACAAATCAAACCTTAGGGGTTCCCTGCCATTCACTGGGATCTCTCAATTGAAAGGGGTAAGCAGTAAATCCTGTCAGTTGGACAAATGTACTCAGGAGAAAGAAGTAAGGAGATTACAGCTATGATTCTCCCATGGAGTCTGACGAGGGCATGAGACTTTTTTGTTTTGTTTTGGTCAGTTTTCTGGGAGAGCATTTCTCTGTGTAGCTTTGCATGTCCTGGCACTCATACTGTAGACCAGGTTGGCCTTGAACTCACTGAGGTGTACTTGTCTCTGCCTCCAGAGAGCTAGAATTGAGGGTATATGCCATCACACCACCACCCGGCCAAGGCAAGGAACTTTTAATTAGGTTGAGAAGGAGATACACATTTTAAATTGTGGGAAAGGCTTCTGGGCTCATGAGATGGAAGAAATAAGAAATATAAAAAGCAATTATGTGTTGTTCAGCCAAGAACTACCAACTCATATTAAAAGAGACTATGAGACAAAATCCCCAACACCCTTCAGGCAGGAAGCAGGTTGAGAATATTACTCGGTCCCCAAGGAGGCCGCAGTCTCTAGTGCCCATTTTAACCAAGGCCAAAGAGAATAATAGAAAAACAAGAACCTGGCAGAGGGCTGGGCCAAGAGCCCTAGAGAGCAACGGCCTGGGCAACCCCAGAGCTATGGAAGGCAGTGTTCCTCATGCTAGGGAAGGGGCCTTCCCACATCAGCTGTGAGTCCGCATGCCCCACCCAGTGCCTGCCATCCATCCCTTTCCTCAAGAGTTATTTGTGTCTCAGTTCTGTTCCTTTCCGTGGGCACAGAAGGCAGGTGACTTGTCCTTTCAATTTACGGGTTTCTAGATCAAGAGAAGTCAGATCCAGACCCAGCAGAGACAATTCCATGAGCCTGGACATGTGCCTGTGTTCTCAACACTCCAAGGTTGAGGGCAGGAAGATCACACGCCTGAGACCAGCCTGAGCTTGACCCTTGTGGGCAAAACATAAAAGTGTCCAAGTGCCACAGATGGTGTTGGATCCCTAGAGCTGGAGTTACAGTCATGAGTTTCCTCCTGAGTGCTGGGATTTGAACCCAGGTCCTCCGGAAAAGCAGTCAGTGCTCTTAACTGCTGTGCCAACTCTGGAGCCTTCCTCCCTATCCCTACCCCTACCCCTTTTTGGGGGAGACAAGGCAACTCTCTGGCCTGGGACTCATCAAGCAGGTTCGGCTGTCTGGCCAACACATCCCAGGGATCTGCCTATCTGCTTTTCCACCACTGGAATTACAAATATCACTTGCCCATTTGTGTTGGTGTTTTATGTAGGCTCTGAGATCAAACTTAGGTCTTGCTGGGCAGTGGTGGCGCACGCCTTTAATCCCAGCACTTGGGAGGCAGAGGCAGGCGAATTTCTGAGTTCGAGGCCAGCCTGGTCTACAGAGTGAGTTCCAGGACAGCCAGCTATACAGAGAAACACTGTCTCAAAAAACCAAACAAAGCAAAACAAAACAAACTTAGGTCCTCATGCTTGTAAGGCTGTCTGAGCTACCTCCCCAGCCCTTTTCAGTCCTTTTTGTTTGGAGTTTTGTTTCTTTGTTTTGTTTTGTTTTTTTAACATTTTATTTATTTATTTTATGTATGTGAGTACACTGTTGCTCTCTTCAGACACACCAGGAACGGGCGCCAGATACCATTACAGATGGTTGTGAGCCACCATGTGGTTGCTGGGAATTGAACTCAGGACCTCTGGAAGAGCAGTCAGTGCTGTTAACCACTGAGCCATCTCTCCAGCCCCTGTTTGGAGTTTTTATGTTGTTGTTTGAGAGTCTCACTAGCATAGGCTATCCTCAAATTTGTAGGGAATCCACCTACCCCAGTCTCTTGGGTGCTGGGATTACAAGCCTCTCCATGCTCACCTATGGAAATCTTTTTTTGTTACCACAACATAGCCCATTGAAAGCTGACTAGTAAACTGAGCAGTGGTGGCACACGCCTTTAATTCTAGCACTAGGGAGGCAGAGACCGGTGGATCTCTAAGTTTGGGTGAGGCCAGCCTGGTCTACAGAGTTCTAAGACAGCCAGGACTACCCAAAGGAACCCTGTCTAGAAAAACCAAAAGTTAATTGATTAACTAGGTAATTAATTAAAAAGCTGACCAGTGGAGACAGGGGTCTATAAAAAGAGACAGATATGGATCTTCTGTCTGGCTCCCATGAGCCTTCTTTCTTGAGGTCTCCTGACTGGTTAGCAATAGCCTTTCTGTTAAAGACTGTAATGACTGTTCTCTCTAAACCAGTCGATTCCATGGTTTTCTGAACCTGTTTATGGGTTGAGACTCGTTCCTCATTTTCTCTCAATATCCTGTTCAGGAACTCCTCAGGCTGGAAGTCTCCCAGGTTTAGAACTTGTGAAGACAAAGATACAAGTAAGAAAAGTGGATATAAGGAGCCAGCAAAATGGCTCTGCAGGTAAGAGCACTTGCCACCAAGCCTGACAGCGGGCATTTGGTTCACAGAACCCACACAGTGGAAGAAGAGACTCAATCCACAAAACTGCCTTCTGACCTCCTCATGCGCACCCTGGCATGCATAGGAAACATATCTGCACATATGAGTAAATACATAATTTTTTGAGACAGGGTTTCCACATGTTGCCCTGACTGCTCTAGAAGGAGCTCTGTGGACCAGGCTGGCCTTGAACTCAGAGACTTGTCTGCCTCTGCACCCCGACTGACAGGATTGAAGGCATGTGCCGCTGTGCCCAGCTGAAAATGTTTTTAAAAGAAAGATAGAAATAGGTATAGGAGAGGGCAAAGTTTTAAGGAACAAGAAGACAGTGGCAAATTGTCCCTCCATCTCTTACTGACTCCATATGCAGAACTCATTTATCCCCATAAAGTACCCATATGGCCTGTCCTACATACACCATCCAGAAATGACTTCCCCAAATCCACCCTCCCTGCTTAGCTCACTGTAGGACAGTGGCCTTACCAAGACTTCGGGCAGGGTGAACGGTCCAATAAATGTCCAGACACGTAGCTTGGTGCTTCATGCGCCGGTGGCACCTGCAGTCTATCAGGGAGCTGTTCCTGAGTTGGTCTGCGGCCTCTAGGCAGTCTGCAGACATGGCAGACTCCTCTAAGGGCAACGACTTGCTTAGACCGGAGGTGCAGGAGCCCAGGTGCTGGTAGGCAGCCTTGCAAGCGGGGTTAGCCTCACATTTCTTTCTGGCTTGGGTACAGCTGTTCACAAGCCTGTTCTCTGAGGGAAGGGAGTTTCCTGCAAAGGCAGAAATCAAGTGAGTCCACAAAATCTGTCTGGAAATACTAAGTCATGAGGTAGGGTAGGGGAGATTTCTGATGAAAGCATGAGAAAATCTTAGGGTACCACAAAAGCCTTTTAAGAATAAGTGTGGAGGGTGCTAAAGAGATCAGCAGCTAAGAACACTGGCTGCTTCTTCCAAAAGACCCAGGATCGAACCCCCCCAGCACCTATATGGTGGGTTCAAAGCTATCCATAACTCCAGTTTCTGGGGATCCATCACCCTCTTCTGACTACCAAGAGTACTGGGCACATGTGGTGGGCAGATGTACATGCAACTAAAATACGCATATACATAAAAATAATATATATGCATCCTGAGTTGCTACACACACACACACACACACACACACACACACACACACACACACAGTGTGAATTGGAAAATCTGCAGACATTATGATATATATGAAGCAGACAAGGTCCAAGAGGAGTTGAGGACGGGAAGAAGTTGTTCAGTCTCTAAGGAGGCAGAGAGGCCAGGTATTTGGAAGAAAACTTAATGATCCTTCCAGGCATGGGAGAAGAGCGCCCTGGGCTGAGTCATACCACAGGCAGGGTTTCCATCATAACCAGGGTTGAGAGTGTTATGGGAGGACCAAATGAAAGTCAGCAACAACTTTTGAGTCTTTTGTTTGAAACCCCTCAAGGTAGACGGGTAAGATGGCTCAGTGAGGCAAGGCGGCTGCCACCAAGCCTGCTGACCTAAATTCAATCCCTAGGACCACATAGCGGAGAGAGAAAGCCAACTCTCAACAGCTGTGCTATAGCAAGCACCCTCACGCCCACAGTTAAAGTGTGTGTGTGTGTGTGTGTGTGTGTGTGTGTGTGTGTGTGTGTGTGTGTGTGTTGGGGGGTGATCCACTTATTTGTTCAGAAATACCAAGATCGGTTGCAGCTCAGTCCTGGAAGAAGCTCTTGCTTCTAGGACTTAGTGTCCCTACTATGTGTCAGGGCACATCATTTCCTGATAGCTGTTTAAAGCGGTGGTTCTCAACATGTGGGTTGAGACCTCTTTGGAGTCAAATGGCCCCTTTACAGGGTCGCATATCAGATATCCTGAATATCAGATATTTACATTACAATTCATAACAGTAGCAAAATTACAGTTATGACCTAGCAACAAAATAATTTTATGGTTGAGGGGGGTCACTCCAACATGAGGAGCTGTATTAAAGAGTTGCCTTATTAGGAAGGTTGGGAATCACTGGTTTAAAGTCACTATTTGGGGTTGGAGAGATGGCTTAGTAGTTTTGAGCACTGGCTGCTCTTCCAGAGGGCCTGGGTTCAATTCCCAGCAACCACATTGTGCCTCACAGTCATGTGTAACTCCAGTCCTAAGGGATCCAACACTCCCTTCTGGCCTCCTCCAGCACCAGACAGGCATGTGGTGCATAGACATACATGCAGGCAAAACAACTCATATACATAAAATAATAATATAATCTAAAAGTTAAATGTCCTGACCCTAGGACACTTTTGAAAACTTAAGTGAAAATTTTAGCAGTCATTGTTAATTCTGCCCACCCAGTGCTATCATAAGTTCAACACGCCCTGGTGCTTAACAAGCTATCTGGAATCTGCCTGTCATTTTCCTTGACCAGGTCTCCACACGGGCCTCCCTGGTTGTATCTTCCAAATCCACTCTTTCACATCTTCTGGATACAATTTTGAGTAAACCCCTTTTGTAGCTAGAAAACCTTTTACTAAAAACCTTTTATTGCATATCAGATATCCCGCATCTCTGATATCTGCATATTCACACTATACAAAATTTACCTTTCTTTAAAAATCTTTATTATATTTATGAAGGACATGTGTGGCATAGCACATGTGTGGAGGTCAGAGGACAACTCACAGGGTTTGGGCCCCTCCTTCTACCATGTAGGTCCCAGGAATTGATCTCAGGTCCTCAAGCTTGATGGTAAGGGCCTTTACCCACTGACCCACCCAGCCAGCCCCCAGATTGACCTTCTTATTTATTTTGTGCATATGTTTGCCTTCATGAATGTATGTGCACTGTGTGTGTGTGTGTTGCCCATGGAGGCCAGAAGGCGAGGGCAGGGGTAGGATATCCTGGAACCAGAGTTTGACACGGTTGTGACCCTCCATGTGGGTACTGAGCACCAAAACTGAGTTCTCTGCCAGAGCAGTAATGAGCTTTTAACCACTGAGTCAAGACTCCAGCTCCGCATGCTTAACTCTGGGGGGAAATTATCAAGTTCTCTTCCACAGAAGCTATGATTTTAGATCCCTTCGATCAGCCTACAAGGATTCTAGTTCTTCCTCAGACTTACCGAGTCTTGTTACTGTCCACTTTTATTTTGTTTTCTCTATCTATCTATCTATCTATCTATCTATCTATCTATCTATCTATCTATCTATCTATCTATCTATTTGGTTTTTTGAGACAGGGTTTCTCTGTGTAGCCCTTGCTGTCCTGGAACTTGCTCTGTAGACCAGGCTGGCCTTGAACTCACAGATCTGCCTGCCTCTGCCTACCAAGGGCTGGGACTAAAGGCTTATACCACCAAGCTGGGCTTTGAAAACCAGTATCATATTGCTAACATCAGAGATCGGTTTTGTTTTCAGTCACTTAATATGTGCATTTTTTTTCATCTTGGGATATATGTATTGATGTGGGTACGTGTTTATTTATTCATATGGCATATTGCCTATGTGACACACACAAATGTAAGTGTCACATGCACATATGTACACACACATGTGGAAGCCACAGCAGGACATAGGGTGTCTTTCTTGTTCTCTGCCTTGTGACCTTGCTACAGCATCTCTCACTAGGCTAGAGGCTCACCGTTTTGGTGAGGCTGACTGACCAGCAAGCTTTCAGCATCTGCCTGTTTCTGTCCTACAACACCAGGGCTGTAGGTATACATAGCTGGGCAGATTTTTTTTTTTAACCTGTGAATACTAGAGATTTAAACTCAAATCCTCACACTTACCAGGCAATCAATGTTACCTACTGAGGCATCTTTTTTTTTCTTTTAAGCAGTTTTTCTAAGTGACCCAATGTACCAGCTCAAGCTGGCTTTGAATTCTTCACCTCCCTCCTTCCTCAGACTTCTGAGTTCTGAGATCACAGGTATAAGCCACTGCACATGACAGTTTCTTTTGCTCAGTCAGACATTAGTGAAATTTACCCACAGTAGTATTTGTCAATAGCAAAATCCATGAAAGGTGACAATAATTCTGTCACTTATTAGCTGTGTGGCTTTCTATCTTTTTTTCTTCTTTCTTTTCTTTAAATAAGAGTCTCATTCTATAGCCCAGCACAGGCTGGCCTAGAGACAATCCTCTCAGGGGTGAACCATCATGACCATTTAAAAGTCCATGTTTGTTTTTTGAGACAGGCCCTCAGACTCTCTATACAGTGGAGGATGACCTTGAACCTCTGATACTCCTGCTTCCACCTTCCAAAAACTGGGATTACAGGAATGCACCACCATGACCAGTTTAGAAACCTTGTCTAGGCAAGATATCCTTTTCTATCAAGCCATGAAATGACTGCAGCCTGTTATTTGACCTCCACATCTGTGCCCTCCATTCCATCAAATAAGTAAACAAATGTAAAGGATGAAAAGAGGAGGAGGAGGAAGAAGAGGAGAAAGAAGACGAGGAGGAGGGAGAGGAGGAGGAGGAAGAGGAGGAGGAGGAGGAAGAGGAGGAGGAGGAGGAGGAGGAGGAGGAGAGCACCATAGAGATGGCCCAGATCTTAAGAGAGAACAACAATGTGCGTCTGGAGAACCTGATTCCCAGCATCCACATCAGACAGCTCATCACCACTTACAACTCCAGATCCAGAGTATTCAAGGCCCCTTTCTGGCCTCCACTGGCACACATAACACAGAGATACACACACCTACCTAAATAATGAAATAAATCTTTTTAAAAATTTTAAAAGAAAGGAAATAAAAGGGGGAAGGGCTGGAGAGTTAGCTCCAGCAGCGGATCTGTGCTCAATCCCCAGCATCCATGGTACTGCAAACACGGTAACGTCACTTCCAGGAAATCACGCGCCATCTTCTGGCCTCCTCAGAAACTGCACACAGTGGCACACAAACACTTTCAGACAAAACACCCATATATATAAAATAAAAGTCTTATTTGATAACTATTTTTTAAAGATTTGTTTATTTATTATATATAAGTACACTGTAGCCGTCTTCAGACACACCAGAAGAGGGTGTCAGATCTCATTATGGATGGCTGTGAGTCACCATGTGGTTGCTGGGATTTGAACTCAGGACCTTCGGAAGAGCAGTCAGTGCTTTTAACTGCGGAGGCATCTCTCCAGCCCCTTATTTGATAACTTTATATGTGTAAAATGGGGGGCAAAGCTCTTAAATTTCAAAAATATTTAAGGAAGGCAGGAGATTTACTTGTGTGTGTGTGTGTGTGTGTGTGTGTGTGTGTGTGTGTGTGTGTGTAAAACGTGTGGTGCATTTTCCTAATGACCAAAGACGTTGAACAAAAATGAAAAAAAAGCTTGCTAGACATGTTAGTGCATACCTTTAATCTCAGCACTTGGAAGGTGGAGGAAGGCAGATCTCTGTGAGTTTGAGGTTAGTCTGAGCTACACAGTGAGTTCCAGGACAGCTAGGACTATATAGACCTTTTCTTAAAGAGAAAAGGAGAGAGAGAGAGAGAGAGAGAGAGAGAGAGAGAGAGAGAGAGAGAGAGAGAGAGAGAGAGAGAGAGAGAAAGCAGGCAGGCAAAGCAAAGTGAAGCAATCTTTACCAAAAGGGGGTCATGGATTTAATCAAGTTGAGAATTTTAGAAAATTTAAAGAGATACTTATTACAAATAAATGTGGGTCAGTGGCTGATTGAAAGAAATATCATAGGTTTCAGTCTCATCTCAATCACTGAACTAAACTAACACTTAACAAAACCAAATGTGGAGTCCTAACCTATTCCAAAGAAAAAAGCTCTCTCGGGACTCTTCCTGAGCCCTGGTGGATTTAGCAGCTTCAGGTCACAAAGAACTTGAAAGACACTTTACATTTCAGGAGAAAATGAATAGTAGATGTCGCTTCCCAGATTTTGAAACATGGGCTGAATCTAGGGCAAGGTCATAAATGTATACAACGCACAGATGTTTGCCTTAATTGACACATATGTTCTCTCTTCCGGCCTGGTGCTGGGACACTGAATCTAGGGCCTTGCTCAGGTGAGGCAAGGGCTCCAATACTGAGCTGTAGGCCGTGTTCTTCTTTTCTTCCTTTTTTATCTAAAGTTCTACGCTGACAATTGGAAATTGAACACAGGGTCTCACCTAGGCCAGGCAAGTGCTATCACAGATTCTTTTCTTCCTTTTAAATATTGTTTATTTGTGGTTTTTCAAGATGGAGTTTCTCTGTGTAGCCTTGGCTGTCCTGGAACTCACTCTGTAGACCAGGCTGGCCTCGAACTCACAGAGATCCGCCTGCCTCTACCTTTCAAGTGCTGGGATTAAAGGTGTGTATTACTGTTGCCCAGTCTCTTCATTTATTTTTGAGACAGGGTCTTCCTAGGTAGCCAGGACTGGCTGGAACTTGCTATATATAGCTCGATTGCTCTAGAACTCACTATGTAAACCAGGCTGATCTTGCCAAATGGACCTGCCATTCATTGTGTTTCAGCAGTTAGTGAGGAAGGTGTTTAGCGTTTGTCTCTGACCCTAACGTGCAGCCACGTGTCAGGAGCGGTGGAGTGTCCTGGTGCAGCCAGGCCAGACGAGGAGCGCTAAGATCACAGATGTGGGCGACCACACCAACTCTTCCTCAGTCTTTACCTACTTTGACCTTTTAAAATATCTTTTAGAGACGTAATCAGAGGCTATTTAAAAGCCAGATAAGCCAGGCATGGTGCAGGCCTTAAATCCCACCACTCGGGAGGCAGAGGCAGGTGGAGCTTTGTGTGTTCGAGGCCAGACTGGTCTATACGAGTTCCTGGACAGCCAGGTCTGGGTGTAGAGACCCTGTCTCAACAACAACAACAACAAGAAGATGCTCCCCAGCAGGCAGCACATACCCTTTCCCAGCACTCAGGCTCGAGAGGCAGGTGTTCTCTGAGAGTTCGAGACCAGCTATGGTTACATAGTGAGACGCTGTCTCAAGATGAAAACGTTAAAAGCCAGACAACTTCATAGTTCTATACCAAGGTGTCCCAGTTTCTCTTGAAAGAGTGAGTCCACTCAGGCTCCATGCCTATAATCTCACTTCCAGAGTTAAGTGATGGCAGCCCCCTTTAAGCATGTTGTGCCTTTTCTAACTGGTCCTAACTGGATTCGTTAGAGAACGATGACATCTTGTCAGCCCCTGCCTTGAACACGTGAGCCTCATTTGTTCCTCTCCAGTGTGGTTCCTTGCATGGATACCCATTTATGGATGAATGAGCCAAGAAAAGGAACAAGCATGGAGGGATGTGACCAGTTGAGCCTAGCTCAAAGTCAGAAGCTTTACGTTGGGCGTAGGGTGAACAATGGCGTGCTTTACTCAGTCGTTAACAACTCCCTGTTGGTCTTTGCTCATAAACAGCACTTGGCAGCTACTGGCTGGTAGTGGTATGTGATGTGTGGCGTGTGTGTGTGTGTGTGTGTGTGTGTGTGTGTGAGTGTAGTGTATATGTGTGTTGTGTGTGTGTGTCTGAGTGATTGTGTATGCTGTGTATGTGTATCTGTATGTGAGAGTGTGTGTGACATGTGTGTGTGCATACATGTGCACACATGCACGCATATGTGTACCCTAGGGCCTCATAAATGATATAAAGTGATTACACTTACACCGAAGCTCCATCCTCAGGCCCTGGGAAGGCTGCTTGAGCAGAAATCATAACATATTATTGTGGAATGAACCTTCCACACAGGCTAGGTTGGTTGGTTTTGTTTTTTGTTCCCCCCCACCCTCCCCCCGACCCCCCTCTACCCCCCACCTCAGCTTGAGCTCTGGCAGGAGACCCACAGTGAGCCTCCAAGTGCTTTCCTCATTCCTAAAGTCTTCAGCATTCTTTCCATGGATTCTGGCCCTTAGGCTTCTCTTGCTTGGGGTAGGTCATCAGGCCCTGAACTATTTAATGCCACTGTGGATCCCTTGTCCCCTGGGGAAGGCACTGTGCTGGGCACCTTGCTGGGGGAAAGCCATACGGCCTGATAGAGAGTCCCCTACACTGACTCTGTGGGACTCCTAACGGTGGGGGTGGGGCTGCCTCTGAATCCTTTGCCTGCTCTTGGGACTCTTTTCCTCCTATTGGGTTGCCTTGTTCAGCCTCAGTCTGAGACTTTTGCCTTGTCTTATTGTGTCGTGCTTTGTCATGTTTGGTTGTTTTCTCTTGGAGGCCTGCCCTTTGCTGAAGGGAAACGGGCGTGGGGTGGGCTCAGGGGGAGAGAAAAGGTAGGGGACAGTTGAGAGGAGAGGAAATTGTACTCAGTTTGTACATTGTGAGAGAAGAATCTATTTTTCAATAAAAAAAAGTGTATCAAATGGATTTTGAAAAGGAAAAAGAAAGAAACAAAGGAAGAAAGAAAAAAGAAAGAGGGAAAGATAGAAGTCCACAAGTAAACAAACAACAACCACCCCCTGTACCGTGAGCCTAGGGATTGTAGCTCAGTTGTGTACTCTGCTAACCCAACACCTCTGGTCTCATCCCCACACATAAAATAGGAGGGTGTGGGGGCACACATCTGTAATCCTATCACTTGGGAGGCGGAAGCAGGCGTTCAAGTCATCTTATACATAGCTAGTTCCACGACCGGGCCACTAAATGAGACTCTGTCTCCAAAATTAATTAATTAAAAAGCATATCCCAGTGTAGGAAGAGAGCAGGTTGGCGGTAAACTTCTGGACAATAAATCCAAGTGATGAGCTTCGCAATTCTAGGCAGTTTACAAGCCTACTCTGCAGCAAGTCTATGCAAATTCTTTACTTTCCTACCTAGTTTCTGCTTCCCTTAAGAGGTAGAGAAGAGTTAAAGGCCACTCAGAGCCAGTGGCAGGCTCTGATTAGATTCTCCTCACCTCCTGGGGATACTGACTTGGTAGTGCCCTGGCTATCGGTTGTCCCATGACTGCCTTGGAGGCACCTCAAAAGAGAGAAGTATTACCAGGGACAAGGAGCCGCTTGGGTGGCCAGGATTTCCTGGGACTCCACCTACATGAGTCCAGTCCATATTCTTGTATAGTGTTGGAAACCATCCCCTTTCTGACACTCTGGACTTCCTAAAGTAAGAAGTAGTGTCTCAGACTCGAGGGACAGAGGAACGCGACCAGAAGGCAGCTAGCTGCACCTTTATTAGCAGCTGGCAACCTGTGCCCCATCAACACTCGCCACCGCCTGCCCTACAGCCCCAGGGGTTTCTGAATGACACTTACCTGCCCCAAGTGGCAGCCACAGCGACAGCACCAGTAGCAGGATCACCAACGGCGGCGGTGGCCGGCTCCGGGAGGGCCCCATGGCGGGTGTGGACGTCCGGGACGCCGCAGAGCTTTGCTTGCGCTGGGCGCCGCGTTCCCCTGCCTTGGTGCACGGGACTCGGCGAGCTGGGCTTGCTCGGCCGACACCTCCCACCGCCGCCTCCCGCCCCTCCTCGCGGCGCCGCCACTCTCCTACTAGGGTCGTGGGCACCGCCCTCCAACTCTGAAGCTCCAGGCAGCATCGGGCGGCTATTACTCTGGGACCCAGAGTGGGATGAGACTTTAAGGCCGCTTGGGGTCAACAGCGTGCGACACACACACACACACACACACACACACACACACACACACACACACACACACACGATTGCTGCTGAGTGTCTGTCAGAAACAAAGCACCTCTTTCTGACCCCCTCTGCCCATCCAGGAACAACAAGCTCCACAAATGAAATACTGTAACAAGGCTTGAATCAACCAGGCGTGGTGGCCCACTCCTGAAATCCTCGCGCTCGCTTGCGAGGTGGATCCTAGATTGCTGTGAGTGGATCCTAGCCTGACCTACGTAGTGAGTTCTAGACCCGTCTGGGAACAAACCAAAGCCAAACCAAACCAAGAAACCTTGAGCTATCACCAGAGTATCTTGTTTTCGTGTGTGTGTGTGTGTGTGTGTGTGTGTGTGTGTATTTGCACATCTATTATCTCATTTGTCCTTAAGTATTTCTAAGGGGAAGATTTTATTATAAAGATCAAGATTCTGAAAACTGGTCCCACACTGGTGAAATGACTGAGGAGCATAACCAGGGCGGATCTCAGGAGTTTTGCTAAATCATGCTACTCCAGAATTAAGCTCCTTTCACCTCTGAGAGCAGTCGAAAGGATATTCTGTCTACTCTGTCGCCTTCTTCCCCCAATCCCAACTAAACGGAGTAAGCGCTGACTAAAACCAAAATGTAGCCGGTTGTAGAGTGAATGGACCAGCCCAATACGCAGGATGAGGCAGGACTACCAAAAGTTCAAAGCTAAACTAGTCTGGACTAGAGACCATGACCCCAACTCCCCCCCCCCCATCATATCCTACCTCCTCCCACCTGCAGTCACTCAGGAGAGTGACTTGAGACACAGCACTTCCCTGCCCATTGTCAGCTGATGAGAATTTGTGAGCAAGCTACTGTCCCAGGATTAAACTAGTTAGGAAGGCTGTGTCCCGAAAGCAGCCTGTCACCTATGAGGACGTGGAGAATTATTGGGCCTGAGCTTCATTCCCACCAGCTTCCAGAGCAAAAACTGTCCTGGAAAAATTAGAACCAAAGAGTGGCGAAAGAACGACAAGAGCAAAGGGTAGCGTAAGAGGAGGGTTAGGCCCCTAACCCTCCCCCTCCAGTACCCCCACCTTCCACAGACTGGCAGAGGGCCAAGAGGGAGGGTATTGTGAAGCAGAATATAAACCTGAGATTTATTGGCCGCTTAGTCTGAATATGGCCGTCCTGCTGTGGCCTCTGGGGGGCATTTGCAGATGTAATCAGCCCAGAAAGAAGAGTCATTCCAGCCAGGGGTGTAAATCACCCTTCACAAAGCTGGAAGAGAGACATGCGGCCCTAGATAAGGAGAGGACTGAGTGGCCTCTGTGCCCTTCTCTCCTTTCTCCTGCCCAGCGGGGAGTTGGCTCCTGATCTGTAATGCACTTTAAATGGAGTTTGTGCTGCATTTTAATCTCTATCTGCCCTGCCAGTTTACAGGAGAACTGTGAACGTGAACATCTGGCTCCCCAGCTGTTCTACAAGGCCTGCTTGCTCCCAGCTCCGCCCCCATCCGTAAGTACCCAAGCCTTCCGTCCACTGCCATCAGGAAACCTGCAGCCGGGGAGCTGATGGCCTCAGCAGTTCACTTAATTCTTGAAGGAGTTTCAAAAAGAATTTACAAAGCAAAAGGGAACAATTTTCAGGTGGTTGGGATGCTAGAAATGAGCCAGGTACCAGGAACTCACCAAGATGTCAAAGGGTAACCTGTTCCCCAGCAACCAAGCTATGTCCAGTTCATTGCAGAGAAGTATCAAAAATATCTTTCCATAGAATGAACCAAGAATCTTGGCTCTGTCTGTCATGGTGGTCCGTATACACATTTAATCCAAGCACTCACTCAGCAGGCAGAGACAGGTAAATCTCTATGAGTTTAGTGCCAGTCCCCTTCTACACAGTGAGAGATGATCTTTTTTTAAAAAAAATGCAGGAACAAGGTCAAGCAGATTGACTAGAGCTTCCAACTTCTACCTGAAGAGGCCAGCCTTCTATGGTAACAAAGGAGGTACCCGAGGCATTATTTCTGTCTGAGCTTACCATCACTGGGCTTTAATGAGGATTGGTAACCGAGGTTAGAGAGGGTAAAAGAAGCAATTAAATATGACTTTAAGACCAATGTTAACAACCTTCGGGCATACTCTCTCCCCACTAACTCAGACTGCCAACAGCTGCTAAATATGTGGCCTAGACTGGGAAACTTGTACGTAACCATAAATGAGCCAGTCGTTTCTAAGAGCCATCATTCAATGTCTTTTTAGGACTGACTAAATGCACAGCTTTGGCTGGTACAAAGTGATTAAGACACAAATCCAGCCTTGGGAGGCTTCATAATCTACTGATGATGCCCAAAGGTCCAAAGTCCCCGTGTCTTACTGCACTTTCATTTACAATGTTGATTTTCTCCTCTTCTGATTAGGCTAATGGATTGTGTCTCCCGTCATCTACGCCACCCCCCCCCACACACACACACATTGAGCTTTAATTTCTAAGTTGAAATGACAGTGTGGTGAGCAGTTAAGAGCACACACTATAGGACTGCCTAAGTTCAATGGTCTCTCCAGCACTCGCAGGGTGACAATGTCAATTTTCTGTGCTCCATTTCTTCATGTGTAAAATATAGGACAATATATTATAAAATGTTTATGAGAGTTAAGTACAAATTAGGCATGGAGTTCAGCAAATGCCCTCGACAGAGTGAGCACTGAACAAATTGTCTTCTCTCAAGGGGAGTACAGAAGTTAATTATCCTATGAATTTTGCTAGGTTGCACCACCTGACTGCTGATTTTTTGTTGCTGTCTGGTTTTGAGGCAGGGTTCCAAGTAGCTCAGGGTGGCCTTCATCTCCATTTGTGATTGAGGATGATCTTGAACTCCAAATTCTCCTGTCTCCACCTCCCAAGTGCTCAGGTTACTGGAGTAACACATCATACCTGACTTTACCTTTTCCTTTTAAATTTTATTTATTGTTATTGTGTGTGTGTGTGTGTGTGTGTGTGTGAGTATGGGTGAGAGGGTACCACGTTACATGTGTAGAGGTCAAAGGACAACCGACTTAGTTACCTTTTTATTGCTGTGGAGATACCATGACCAAGGTCTCTCTTCTATAAGTTTGTAAGGGCTTACGAGTTTGTAGGGGCTCACAGTTTTAAAGGGCTACAGTCCATAACCATCATGGTGAGGAGCATAACGGCAGGCAGGATTGATGCTGGAGCAGTGGCTGAGAGCTGATATGGTGAGAGAATGATGAGGAGACAGAGAACTAAGGAGGAATGTGGTGAGTTTTTGAAGCCTCAAAGCCTACCCCAGTGACACACCTCCTCCAACAAGGCCACACCTCCTAATCTTCCCATACAGTCCTACCAACTAGGGACCAAATATCCAAACAAATGGGCCTATGGGGCCATTCTTATTTAAGCCACCACAATGACACTCAGGCATTTGCTTCTTCCCTAGTGACCCTCCCTGGTCAGGCTTGCTATGCAAGTGCTCTCACCTGCTGAGCCATCCTGTTCAGCACCCCTGTCAGTTTGGGGGTTTATTTGTTTCTTTTTTGAGACAAGCTTTCTTTTTTTTTTTTTAAAGATTTATTTTATTTATATGAGTACACTGTAGCTGTCTTTAGACACACCAGAAGAGGGCATCAGATACTATTACAGATAGTTGTGAGCCACCATGTGGTTGCTGGGACTTGAACTCAGGACCTCTGGAAGAACAGTCACTGTTCTTAACCGCTGAGCCATCTGTCCAGCCTGAGACAAGGTTTCTATGTGTAACTCTAGCAATCACTCTGTAGACTAGGCTGGCCCTGAACTCAGCCTGCCTTGGCTTCTGCTGGGATTAAAGGCATGTACACCACCACCTGTTCTTGTCAGTTTCTTAAGGGCAGGGATTCTGTCAAGTTTAAACACTAGGGGCGCCAAAATTCAACAATTCTATATAGACACGTTGAAGGAACTGCCTTTATTTTTTCCTAGACAGGGACTTTCAATGTAGCCTTGGCTTACCTGAAACTGGCTATCTAGACCAGGCTGGCCTAAACTTGCAAAGATTCTCTTTCCTCTACGTCCCGAGTGCTGAGATTATAGGCATGTACCACCTTGTCTACCTTGTGGTACTCTGGATAATATTTGCCTGAACTGAATGAGAAATATGCCTCCCACTCTATGTTCCTAATAAGATTAGCCAGGTACTGAGATGAAACTGATAACTACTCCATTTTCCGGCCAAGAGATCTCCATTCTTTACTACCTGACAAATATCAGGTAGTTAAGCCCACCAGTGAGAGCTTTCCCTACACAGCCAAGTGCTTTAGTGTCTGCCCTTGCCCTAAGCCACGAATGAATTCTCAAGAACCTACGAATGTAATACGGATTTAAAGCTTGATACATCACTCACTCCCAAAAGCCACATTGTTGTCGGAAACAGCAAAACCCATGAAGTAGGAGAGGGTTATGAGGGACGAGTAAGAGGAAGAGTAATCAGAATGTACTATAAGTATGTATGGAAAGCCAGAGAACAAGATATTTAGATTCTTATTAATACTGCATAAAAACCTGGAAACAAGTGAACAAAACACAAAGGGTTTATTTAGTACTTGTGTGATCTTTTTTGCTTAGTGTGTGTGTGTGCGCACGCGCGCGAGAGAGCGTGCATGCTTGAGGCATGTTGTCTCAGGTTGCCCAGGCTACCCACAAATTCACTAAGTAGCCAAGGATGATCTTGAGCTTCCAATGCTGTCTCTACACCCGTTGTGCTGGCATTATAGCTGTGCTCAAACCCAAGGCCTTGGGAATGCTAGGCAGCCGATGGAGCTACATTCCGAGCCCCTTTCCCTTGTGAGACAGGATTTCACCCAGGTTGGTCTTAAACCCAAAGTGAAGCCACGAATGACCTTCAAGTCCTTATTGGGATTACAAGTGTGCTACCATTCCTGCTCTCATACTAACTCAGACTAGAGTTCACTATGTAACTGCTTGGCCTCACACTGTGGGCAATTTTTTTTTTTTTTGCCTCAGCCTTGATTATAGGTGAGTCAACATGTGGGGCAGCTATGTGGCATTGTTATCCTCTTTGTTCCTCAACTTCTCTCAATAGAACTGTTGTAAAATAGTTTGTATGTGTGTGTGTAAATGAGTTTCAAAAGTATGTAGAAAGCAGCTGCTATTTCTTTGAATTAAACAACCCAGGCTCAGTAAGTGGGAGATGAGAAATCTTGGGGCTAGCGAGATGGCTTAGAAGTTGAGTACTGAGACCTCTTACAAAGGACCCATGTTCAGTTCCTAGGATTCACATGGGGGCTAGAACTCATTTGGGCTTCCGACAGAAATGTGTGTGGCATACACACCTATATCAGGCACTTACATACACACAGAATAAATCCCAGGAAAGTTGCTCACCCATCCAACACATGCTTTTAACTTATAATGTTCAATACTCGGCATTGTGCCTTTTAGACAAGTACCATTTTTCACAAAGAAGATAAAGTCCTAGCATCTTTCTTGTCAGGCTAACTGGGAACTTCTGCTCGGTCCTGTGTGGGCGTAACCGAGGTGCAGTACAGTCGTCTGTCCTCACTCTCTACTTTTTGATGCTGAGCTCAAGCTTTAGTGGCAGGCAAGGTGGCTTTCATTGTGAGGACAGCTCAGAGTAGAGGCTGCTGGCTGTCTCTGAGAGCACAGCAGTGCCCTCTGCTGTAAAGCTTGCATTTAACAAGAAACCAGTCTGGTCACAGGCACGGGCTACTCCATGGCTACAGCCTTCTTTCCTGACGCACTTATATCAAGAATGTTAGACTATTCCAGATTCTAGGAAGATTCTCCCCCCCCACCCTTATTGTCTGTCTACAATTCGGAGTGCTCCCTCCTTCCTTAATCTTGGGTTATCAGTCATCAGCACCAGAGCTCCAGAGCTCAGAAGAGTTTGGTCTTAAAACTAACTGATCTTTCTTTGCACTTCTAATTTCTCCCCCCCCCCCCCACACACACAACCCATCCCTCCTTTTGGTTTTTGAAGACCCGTAGCCATCTGTCCTGGAACTTTCTCTGTAGACAGGTGGGCCTTGAACCCAGAGATCTAGCTGCCTGTCTCCTGTGTGCTGGGATGAAAGGTGTGTGCCATCACCACCCAGCTGAAGAGTCAATTTTTTTTCAAAGTTTTGTTTTGCTGGCATCTTAGGGTTTCTATTGCTGTGATAAGCACCAAGAGCAAAAGCAACTGGGGGGGGAGGGGAGGGGCTTATTTTAGCATGCAAGTCTCAGGTCACACTCCATCACTGAGGGAAGGCACAGAACCCAAGGCAGGGATCTGGAGGCAGGAACAGATGCAGAGGCCATGGAGGAGCACTGCTTGCTGGCTTGCTCAGACTACTTTCTTAATTAACACAGGACCACTAGTCCAGGGTGGCACCACCTAGAGTGAGCTGGGCCCTTCTATATCAATCACCAATCAAGAAAATACCCAGCAGACTTACCTATAGGCCAACTGTATGGGAAACTTTCTTAAGATTCCTTCTTTCTGCGTGACCCTAGTTTGTGTCAAGCTAACATTAAAAATTAGCCAGAACAGCTAAAATTTAAAGTTAAATTTAAAATTAAAAAGCATGCCCATTTATGGTGCATGGAGATAACTCAGGGATTCGTGCATAACTAGACAAGCGCTCACCAACTTAAGTCATTCCAGACTGGTCTGAGCTACAGAGAGAAGTCATTTCAAAAATTTTAAATGAGAAACATGGGCTGCTGAGATAGCTCAGCAGTTAGGAGCTCTTGCTGTTCCCAGCACTCACACGGCAGCTCACAATCTTTTTTTTTAAAGATTTATCTATTATTATATGTAAGTACACTGAAGCTATCTTTCAGACACACCAGAAGAGGGTGTCAGATCTCATTACGGATGGTTGTGAGCCATCATGTGGTTGCTGGGATTTGAACTCAGGACCTTTGGAAGAAGCAGTCAATGTTCTTAACCACTGAGCCATCTCTCCAGCCCGACAGCTCACAATCTTTAACTCCAGTTCCAGGACATCTAGTGTCTTAGGATGGCCTCTGTAGGCACCAGGCACACAACTGGTATGTATGTATGCATGTACACACATACATTCAAGGAAAAAACTCATACACATAAAGTAATCTTAAAATTAAAATAAGACAAGGCAAAAGTTCACCACAGACTATGTATCTCATAGTGGAACTCACTGCTAAGTCTTAAACCCAGGACATTGTTCCGGGTGTGAGACCAAACAACCAGTGTTGTCCTGCCTTGGCCTTTTAGAGATACATATATGGAGCACTAAGTCCAGCTCAAGAATACAGCTGAAATGTAGCCTTAGGTCCAGAGCAATTGTTACTATGCCCCAAGGTGCATCACATTACCTGAAAAGGGAAGATTGTGATTTTCTTTTGTAAGACAGGGTCTCACACAGCTGAGGCTGGCTTTGCACTGGCAGGGGGCAGAGTGTGACCTTGAACCCAGCTCTTCCTGGGTCCGACTCAACAAGTACTCACTGTAGGCACTTACTGTACACTTGGCAGAAAGTTTTAAAACTCAGAACCTCAGTTCTGGCTTAAAATCCGGAGTCATGAATTAAACACACACACACACACACACACACACACACACACACACACACACACGCACATGCGCTCATGAATTAAACGAGCGCACGCGCGCGCGCGCGCGCACACACACACACACACACACACACACACACACACACACACACACACACGCACCCCTCTCTGCAGACCATCCCTGTAGGGCTCATGCTTTTGTTCCACTTTTAGCATAAGTGCTGCTGAAGCATACACCATCATTTTTCTTTTTTTTAAGTTTCAAACAGACTCATAAGATGCTGGGGGTTCAGGCTCTAAAACTTGAATACTACAGAAAAGAACTTCAGCATTATCAGTTTATACACGAGGTCTCACAGACCTGTGTTTGTGTGTGCATGGGACTAAAGGCGTTTGCAGCACGCCTGGCTATGCCTGTGTTTGCAGACACAATCGTGGGATTAGCAACATGGAGGTTGACTCCTTCTGTCCAGGGTCTGCAGTGTCGTCACGGCCACCATCACAGTCACTCTTGTGGGCTCACATCCTTCACCAGGAGGGCAATCTGCTCCTGCAGCTGCCGCTCCCCTTCCTGGGCTCTGCTGTGGCTCCGACAGCTCAGCAGCTCAGCCTGGTGCTCCAGGTGAAGCATAGGACAGTAGCTCTGCGGTTCACACAGCTCCTGAAAGGGACGGACAGATGGACGGAGCTTGCTGAGGCTCCTGAGCTCCACCTACTAAGAAGAGGTACCGCTCACTGTGGCTGAGGAGCAAGTTTTCTCTGAGTCGGCTTTACCTCCCTGGAGATTGCATACTGAAGCTGAGTTGGAGCACCCCTCCCACCACGTCTGAGATCTCCCACATCCTTTTACCGTATATTCTGGAAAGAAATCTCTGTAGCCCCCTTTGAGGATATACAGCTCGGGGTAGTATAATGCTGGATACTGGTTCAGAGCCCTGTCTTTTTCTCTCAGAGAACGGCACCTGTAAAGAAAATCCAGAGATGGGTTGGATGGAGGAGGCAAAGCCAGGACTCTATGGTTCTTCAGCAGGAGAGAGGGGAGGAGCAGACTATGAGTAACTCCCCTGAGGACTTCAGTGCTGGGAACGCAGCTCAATGGTAGAATACCGTGTATACACAGAAGACACAGGTTTAACCCACAGCCACCACCCACAATACACACAACCTCTCACCATGTTTACCAACCAAGGCCCAGTGACACTCCTTTCCCTTTCCTTTATTGAAGCTTCATCCCCAAATCCTTTTGTGTGTGTTTACATGGGATTTTGATTGTTTTGTTTTGTTTTGTTTTTGAGACAGGGTTTTACTATGTAGACCAGGCAGGTCTCAAACTCAGTAATCTATCTGCCTCTGACTCCTGAGTGCTCTGATTATAGGCATGGACCATCATGACTGGATCTTTTTGTGAGACAGGGTCTCTAGCCCAGGCTGATCTAGAACCTTAAATTTTTGATCTTCCTGCTTGTGTATCCCTGAAACACCATGACTCCCTTACTTTTTTGTGTTGGGATTATAGGTGTGTGTAATTATGCCCAGCTTTATGCAATATTGGTGATCAGGCCCAAGGACTATATATTCTAGGCAAGCACTCTGCAGCTGAGTTACATCTCCAATACCCGATTCTTTGCTTTAGCACTCAAATTTCTGAGCTGTAGGAACACCTTCCTTTAATCACCCTAACACTCATGGAGTGTTCAGGTTCATCTCTGTCCAAACTGGTGTGCCAAGTCTCACTCAAGACCCATTCCTATCTCTGGCTTTAACTCATGCAGACACTCACATTCGGGGGCCTCTCTCTGAGGAGAATTCACAGAGGAACACAATGATGACTCTTTTCTGGATGTCCAGAGGAACAACAGGCTTCCTCAGAAAGAACTCATGTAGTTCCTTCTGACCGTACAGGTTTAAGGCTCCCTGCAGAAAAGAATGTTAGCAAGTATCCCTCAAGGACTTGTGTACAGTCAGTACTCGGGAATGACTGGTATACTCTCCTGGGACATTGAGGCCAGAAAAACCAGGCAACAAGGAGTTCCAGGGTGGGAACCTAAGCCTCCCTCTGTATCTACTCCAGGATTTGGCACAGAATTTGGTATGTAGCTGCTCAATAAATATTCACAGAACCAAGCCACCCAGAATACAGGATAAACTATGAGAACTGTTTGTGAACATTAAATGTTTTGCAAAGTGCTTCCTGGTTCCTGGATGGCTTTTAGGTTTCCTAGGCCCCCACAGGAAAGAGGGAAAGGGATTGCTCAAGGGATTACACAGGATGACAATGGGAATAAGGACTTTCTTTGATGGGGTCCGAATATATCATCTCTGGCCTAGTGCTAGAGTTCACAGGACCCTTTGCCCACTCTCTTCTCAATACAGGTGAATCTGCAGCCTGCCTCTTTCCCAATGCTCACGATGTCACCTCACCAGGATGTGTCCTCCCAGGTACTCATACGGATAGCGGCAATCAATGATATAAAACCTCTCGATCACACTCTGGAACTTTCCGGACAGCAAAGCAGCCACCTGCACACAAAGAATGATTAAATATCCTGTTCACTGTTGCTCTGAGAGAGAGGAGAGGAGCCACACCTCCCTTCTGCATATTCCCATTAAGTCACCCAGGATTGTACTGTATGCACAACTTCCAAATGGAGCCTGTATTTGCAACATGGCAAGTGGATGAAGCCTAATCCCACATACTCGTGTGAGATGGAAATGGCCTGTGTCAAGGGTGGACCCAAATGATACTGAGGATATCTATGGCCTGTGTAGACGACCCAAAAGGCTGATACCGAGGTAATCTATCTAGAGGAAAGCATGACCGACAGCCCCTCAGGAGACAGCTAAGGAGAAGAGCAGTAGCAGAGGCAGCAGTGGGGAGACAACCCGATGTGAGAGGACGTCCAGCCTTTCTAGAGAGAACTTTGTAAATACATACAAAATACGTGGGATTATACTTCAAATCTTGGTCTTGTGATATAAAGTCTTAAGTAGCCCAGGATATGTACCAGAGGATGGTTCTGAACTCTCGATCCTCCTGGCCCCAACTCCTAACTGCTGGAATTATAAGCATGTTCCACCATCCCCAACTTCTACTAACACCTTACAAATTGATATTCATCTTAGCATTGTCTCAGGATTCTGAAATATTACAAACGACTCAAACATCCATTAAGAGGGGTTTAGTTAAACAAACTGCATATTCTGGTATAACAGATCACATAGCTATTAAAATAACACAGACGCCGGGCGGTGGTGGCGCACGCCTTTAATCCCAGCACTTGGGAGGCAGAGGCAGGTGTATTTCTGAGTTCGAGGCCAGCCTGGTCTACAGAGTGAGCTCCAGGACAGCCAGGGCTACACAGAGAAACCCTGCCTCAAAAAAACCAAAAAAAAAAAAAACACAGATTTTTGTTTGTTTGCTTTTTGTTTTTGAGACAGGATTACTTTGTGTAGCCCTGGTTGTCTTGGAACTGTTCTGTAGACCATGCTGGCCTCAAACTCACAGAATCTGCTGTCCTATGTCTCCCAAAAGCTGGGATTAAAGGTATGTGCCACCACCACCACCTGGATTTTTTTTTTCTCTTGACACTAGGTCTTACTATGTAGCCCTGGCTGGCCTCCCCTTGGTTGCTTACAATTATCTCACCAAATTAACTACAACACTCCAAGTTCATCATTACTCTATTTTTTATAAAATGAGTAGGTGGATCTCTATAACGGAGAGTCTGGTCTACACTGTAGGTTCCAGTCCGAAAGAAGAGCGTAGGAAGCTGGAGGACCTTAAGTGGTCCAGTGCCTACACAAAGCCTAGTCCCTCTACCCTGCAACCAGCACTCCTTATACCAGGTGTGGTGGTACCTGCTTGTAATCCCAGCACTCAGGAGGTCGAGCAAAGGCTCTGAGATCTGAGGTTATTAGTCATCTCATCTCAAATACCTAGTGATTTACAACCAGTCAGGATGAAGGAGTCAGACACTATCTCAAGAAGAGAGTCATCGCGCGCGCGCGCGCGTGTGTGTGTGTGTGTGTGTGTGTGTGTTAGAGATTATTAACATGTAAATCAGAAATCATGGCTGCTTTGAGACCCCAACTGAGTGATTTTTTTTTATTCTTTTTACGTTTTCCTTCCCTTCTCTCTTTATCTACAATAATAAATCATTTATTTAACTAAAAAATATTTTAAAAAGACTTACTTATCTTATGTATATGAGTGCTCTATCTGCATGTATACCTGCGTGTCAGAGGAGAGCATCAGACCCCATCACAGAGGGTTGTGGCCACCATGTGGTTGCTGGGAACTGAACTCAGGACCTCCGGAAGAGCATCCGGTGATTTTAACTGCTGAGCCACCTATTTAGCCCCTTAACTAAGAATTTTAAAAAGACAGAAATTGGAGCTGAGCAGTGGTGGTACACACCTTTAGCTCAGTGTTTGGGAAGCAAAGGTCACCTTGGTCTACAGAATGAGTTCCAGGATAGTCAGGGCTACACAGAGAAACACTATCAAAAAAACAAAAACAAAAACAAAGGAGGGCGGTAGAGAGATGGCTCAGTGGTTAAGAGCACTGACTGCTCTTCCAGAGGTCCTGAGTTCAAATCCCAGCAACCACATGGTGGCTCACAACCATCTGTAATGGAATCCAATGCTCTCTTCTGGTGTGTCTGAAGACAGCTACAGTGTACTGTACATATACATAAAACAAATAATTACTTCTTTAAAAAAAAAAAAGAAAGAAAGAAAAAGATTCAAAAGAACCCTTCAGTATAGCTTCAGTTAGGTAAGAGCCCATGAGAGTGGACAGAGTGAAGTGGGTGTTGGGGGCACAGGCCAGTGGCTGACGACATGATCTAAGCAGGTACCATCTCCAGAAATATGCTTACTGTGTCTGGGCTGATATACTTCAGATCCTGGTGTTTCCCTGGCACCGTTGGCAGCACGCACACCTAGAAAGACCCGAGAACTGAAATAACAACAGGAATTTCCCACCCAAGCATCAACAAACACTCCCTTATGGTCTTTTCCAAGTGACTCTATCCCACAAGAAAGGATTTATAGAGAAATTATGAGTAGCCAAAAAAGTTAACTAATAAGCAGCCATTAAAAATGATGAAATAAGCAGGGCGGTGGTGGCGCACACCTTTAATCCCAGCACTTGGGAGGCAGAGGCAGGTGGATTTCTGAGTTTGAGACCAGTCTGGTCTACAGAGTGAGTTCCAGGACAGTCAGGGCTACACAGAAAAACCCTGTCTCAAAAATACCAAAAAACAAAACAAAACGAAAATGATGAAATAAGGATCTGCAGAGATGGGTCAGTGGTTAAGAATACTAGTTGTTCCCCCAGAGGACCTGGCTTCAGATTCCACACACAGATGGCGGGTCAAAACTGCCTCTAGCTCTAGTGCCAGGAGATTTGACACCCTCTCCTGGCCTCTGACGACACCGCACAGATGTGTACAGACATACATGCAAGCAAAACATACATACCCATAAAATAACATTTTTGTTGTTGTCTGAGAGTCTCACTGTGTGTGTAGCTTTGGCTGTCCTGGAACTCACTCTCTAGAGCAGCCTTCCTTGAACTCACAGAGCTCTGCCTGCCTCTGCCTCCCGAGAGTCTAGGAAAGGCAAGCATTTCCGGCTAAATCTTTTACTTCTTTATGATGAGATGAGGGGCTAGAGACCTTGTTCAGTGCTTACCAGCACTGCTGCTCTTTCGAAGGACCAGTGTTCATTTCCCAGCACCTATGTTATGGCTCACTCGCCCGCACACATATTCTAGCAAAACACATAAAAATATAAAATAGGGTTGAGGAATGGCTCATAACCATCTCTCATGGGATCTCATTCCTCCCTCTTCCTGTACGCACGATGACAGATCACTCAAATAAATAAATATATGTATATGTACATATATTTTCATATATATATATACACACATATGAATGAGAAGGCTTAAGCTGGACAGTGGTGGTGCACACCTTTAATCCCAGCACTTGGGAGGCAGAGGAAGGCGGATTTTGGAGTTCGAGGCCAGCCTGGTCTACAGAGTGAGTTCCAGGACTGCCAGGGCTACACAGAGAAACCCTGTCTCAAAAAATGAGAGAGAGAGAGAGACTTAAAAAGTAAAAATAAACAAGACTTTTTACTATTGCTGTTAATGATAACATGGGGCTGGGTAAACTGCTCAGTTGGTAAAACCATGGAATTATGAGGACCTACATTTGGTCCCTAGCATCAAATAAACCTATGTACGATGGCGTGCATTTGTAATCCCAGCGCTGAGACACAGGGGCACAAGGATCCTTGGGGTTTGCTGGCCAGCCAGTGTCGTTTATCTGCAAGCCCTAGGTGCCAGGGAGACTCTTACAAATCCTCTTACCACAGTGGGGTAAGAGGATTTGTTGTTGTTGAGGGGTAGAGGATACAAAACTCACTTGTTTGTGTGTATTTGTGTAGAAAAGTCTAGAAATACATACAAAAAAAATCATTTTTCTGGTTGATAAGGTTTGGCTCAAATGTTATCATTTTCTACCATTATTTGTATTAACCAACACACACACACACACACACAGGAGGGGGAAGGAAAGGAGAAAGAGAGTAGAGGGAATGAGAGAGAGGAAGAGAGAGAGGGGGAGAGTATATACAACCAAACGCACCTTTGAGAAATCACCAATCAGAAGTTCTGAGTCTTCCCCCTCCATCTGAATGGTGCTCATGTCACAGAGAGGGACCGTCTTCTTTAGATGTAAACCCTGAAAAGACAAAACTCCCACTACTCCCAGTTCTCATGTCAAAGATGTAAAGACCTGGACTGGCAAGATGACTCAGTAAATAAGGTACTAGCTGGGTCCTGGCGACCTGAGTTCAATTCCCAGAACCTATATAAATGTGGAAGGGAAAACCAATTCCTAAAACTGTTCTCTAACTTCCATATACATGTGCATGCCCCCCTCCAAAAAAATTAAATACACACACACACATAAATAAGATAAAAATCTAAAAGAAGTTTTAAATAAATATATATTTCTTTTAAGATGTGGAGAAACTGGGACTTTTGTGCATTGCTGGTGGGAATATAAAATGATATACTATGGTAGGCAGTTCCTAAAATTTAAGTGTAAAATTGTCATAACTGAACATTATAGAGGCTGGGGTAAAGCTCAGGGGCTTAGCAGTTACCTAACATTTGCTAGGTCCTGAGTTCAACTCCAACACGGAAAACAGTGTCAAGACATTTCACGGACTTGCCATGCTGGTATACACTTGCAATTCCAGCATTTAGAATTAGAATGCTAAGGCCAATCAGGGCTACATAATAAGACTCTGCCTTAAAAACAACAGCAGCACTTGACACTCCAGAGGTAAGTACCTTTCTCTCCCTCCCGACCCCATGCCAGGGACTGAACTCAGGACCTCCTGTACAAATAGATTCTCTTTGTATGTGTGAGTGCTCCTGTGGGTGGAGGCCAGAGGTCAACCCTGGTGTCATTTCTCAGGAGTCGCCAACCTTGTGTTTTTGCAACAGGGTCTCACAATGAAATCTGGGACCTGCTGATTAGACCAGGCTAGCCAGCCTCCCGTGGCTGCCTCCCCAGGACTGGGATTGTAAGTGTTACCACATCTGGCTTTTCATGTGGGTACCGAGGCTGGAGGTGGGTCCCCATGTACACGGTAAGTACTTTACCAGTTAAGCTATCTTTAAAAAAAAAAAAAGATTTATTTCATTTTTATTTTATGTATGTTTTGCCTGAATGTAAGTATGTTCACATGTTTGTGTCTGCTGCTCATGGAGGGCAGAAGTGGCCATCAGATTCCTTAAAACTGGAGTTACAGGTAGTTGTGAACCACCAGTGTAGGTGCTAGGAACCAAACCTGTATCCTCTGGAACCTGTGTCCTCTGGAAGAATGGCCAGGGCTCTTAACCACAGAGCCTGATCTCCAGGCCCAAACTGAACTATCAGTTCAAGGAATCGTCTCTAAATTATGACTGTCCTTAGCTGTAGTAATACAGCAATACTTGTATCATGTTTATTGAATGTTGATCCTACTTACATCAGTTATTACTGACAATAATAAAGTAGGGCTGCAAAGACGGCTCAGTGGTTAAAATCACGTGCTGCTCTTGCAGAGGACCAGAGTTGGGTTCCTACCCCTCACACGGTGGCTTACCACAGCCTGTAACTGGAGCTCTAGCAGATCTGACACAATCTTCTGGCCTACACAGATATTTACACAAACACATAAATAAAAATAAAATAAACCTTTAAAAAATAATAAAGTATGTGGAACATTATAAACTGCTTTTTAAGTTTTTTTTTCTTCTTTTTGGGGGTGGGGGTGAGAAGAGAAAGTTTGACCGTGCATCCCTCCTGGCTGGGCTGGGACTCACTATGTAGACCAGACCAGCCTCTAGCTCATTCTGCCTCCACTTCTCAAATGCGGATATCAAAGGCATGTGCCGTCACTCCCAGCAAAGAAACATTTTCTATTTTATTGAGGTATATTTCACATACAATAAAAAATGTAAACATTCAAGATATACAATAAAAATTAATGTCCTTCATTAAACATTCCCTGTTTCCTGCGTTTCCCTGTGTTGCGCGCACGCACACAGAGGTGAGATGAGAACATGCTTTATTTTAGGGAGAAGCAGAGACTGAGGTTGGGCATTACTATATAACCAGGCTGGCCTTGAAACTTGGACTCTCTTGCCTCAGCTTCCCGAGTGCTGAAATTATACAAACTGCTTTTAATACTTTATCATATGGACAGCGATTCTATGAAAGGTTTATCACATTCTCCATTCTATTTTATTTTTTTGCATGTGTACTCATGTAATCCATGTGCACGTGTGTGTATGCTTGCAAATGTGTGTGGAGTCTTGTCCACTCGCCCCTCTCTGTCTGTAGCTCGGCAGTGTGCTCCAGCATCCATCTGCTGGCTTTGCCTCTCCAGAACTGGAATTACAGGTAGACCCACCCCGCACTTATGTGGGTTCTGAGGACCCGAATTGGGGTCCTCCTGCTTAAGTAACAAGTACTTTATGAGCTTCTTCTGCCTAGCCCTGCTCTCCAATTTAAAAGGGAAAATTGAAGTTTACAGTAGTCCGGCAAGGAGTTTACCACTAGCAGTGGGCAAGAACTGGAGCCCAAGTACCTAACTCCATGACACCACATCTGCCTTGTGTTGAAACAGGGCATTCCTCTGTTATCATGGCTAACTTCAAGCTTTAGGAAACCTTAACAAACCAAGTGCTAGAATTATAAGCACGAACCACCAAGGCTGGCAAATCACTTCTTTCTAACTCTTTAAAGTTTCTGCAGGGTGTGCGTTGTGTGGCTAGTGCAGTCCTCCCCATGCCCCACCCTGCCTCTTGTGCTCCTTACATCTCCATCAGTCAGCTTGGTGTCCTTCACAGCTTACTCCATTTAAATGAATACATTTAAAGCCATCTTTGTCCACCTTGTTTTCAAACAAACAAAGCTAACTCAGAAGTGCTAAGCACCTCAGAGACTATCTCTGGTGTCAACACACACCTACAAGGCATACCGAGCTCCAGAGAATCTTCCATGCGGTGTGGGAAGTGCCGTGGAAGACACTTGCAATAACCTGCTAGGTTATTCCAGCCATTGCTTTGATAGTGACTAAAATTACTGCCCAAAACTTCTCATCCAGTAATAGGATGATCTCCATGGTGATGAGACACTATCTGTCAGGTATCTCTTAGAGTCTAAAGATTTTCTTTTCTTTTCTTTCCTTTTCTTCCTTTTTTTTAAGAAAAAAGTTTTTTTGGACTTAAACATGGTCCTCTGGAAGAGCAGCTGGGCTCTTACTGCAGAGCGTCTCTCCAGCCCTATTGTCCTTGTAGAGACAGGTCTCATTACGTACTCAAGGTCGGCCTTTAATTCACGACCCTCTGCCTCTACCTACAAAGTAATGGAATTACAGGTATGCATCACCACTGAGACTCTGCCTTTTGCTTGTTTTGTTGTGTCACAGTCCTAGTACAATAGGCAAACAATATTGTTTACTTAAGATCAAATGTAGATGCTCATGTCTGTAATTCTGGTACTTGGGAGGCTGAGGGAAGAGGATTTCAAAGAGTTTCAAGGCAGCCTAGGCCACTACAGTGAATTCCAGTACTGCTTTGGCTACAAGTGAGTTCCAGGACAGCCTGGGCCTCATAGTGAGACCTGATCTCAAACGAACAAACAAAATGAAAAGTTGGTATGGCAGCACAGGACTGCACACCTATACCCCAGTATTCAGGTTAAGACAGAAAGATTGCCAGTTCAAGGTCACTCTGGGCTAAACAGCAATGTCAACAGCCTGGACCACACAATGAGACCCTGGATTTTAAGAAAATAGAAAACAAAAACAATAACAAAAATGCAAAAGCCACTGAGATGATTCAGCTTGTGAGGCCTGATGAGCGAGTTTGATGTTTGGACCCACAGGGTAGGAGAGAACTAACTTTCACTAATCGTCCTCTGACCACCACATATATGCCATGCATGAACATGCACACACAGAAACATAGACACATGAACAGAGTAAAATGCAAAAGAAAGGTTGAAAAATGAAAAGTAACAGAACACTGAACCTTGGTATCTTGGTCTTCCAGAGAACATTCCATTGGGTCTTCTGAAATCCCTTCTTGGTCTTCTTGCTTTAGATTCTGACTCAGTTTAGGAATTGTAGTAATGGGACTGCCCAGATACTTCATATCCTGTCAAGTATACTGACAATATTAAAACCTATTTAGGGCCAAGTATGAAGGCATATGTCTGTGATCCCACTGATCAAGGGGCTGAAACAAAAGAATTGTTTCAAGCCTAAGCTACACACTCAAATTCTGACTCAATAAAAGAAAAAAATTAAAATTTAAAATAGAAAAAATAAAGTCCTTACCTTATTCAGAACACGTACATCATGTACAAAGATTGACTCAAAATATAGCAACAATATAAATTAAATTAACTGCACAACCCTTAGAAGAAGCTGCATGCATGTGGTGACAGAAACCTACAGGACTGAGGAGACTGAGGAGGAGTAGGAGGAGGAGGAGGAGGAGGAGGAGAAGGAGTTGTTCAAGGCTGGCCTGAGCAGGACAGTAAAACCTCATTTCAAAAACGAAAAAAGAAAGGGGCATTGTGCACTGTGGCGCATGCTTGTTAATCTAGCATCTAGACTGAGATAGCAGGATTGTTGTGGGTTTGAGGATAGCCTGGACTACAGACTGAGACTTTGTCTCAAATCCCAAAAGGAAAGCAAGAGAAAAGAAGAAACCAAAGGCTAAGAAAATTCTCATCCCATAGTTTCAACTGTCAGAAGGCACACAGTTCCTCCGTGCTTGAGTTTTCTATTCCCACCCTCTTCTCAGCTAAGGCAGCTTAGGAAAAGTCAACAGCCAGGAGTCCACAGCTGTTCTGCAGTCCAAGATACTTTAGCTACCACTAGATCATATTCAGTAACTCACCAGCTCATAGAGAGGAGAAGCCGGAGGATCTCCAGGCATTTTTCGAAACCTTGGGGTCCTAGGTGCCTCCCATTCCAATGCCTTTAAACTGGTGTTTATCTGCATACGAAAAACCTGCATCAGTCAGCTGGAGAAAGAGAAGCAGTAATGCGGCCTGCCAAAAATATCATATCTGATCAAACTATGAATAGCTCTCATGAAACACATAAACGTAATCATTAAAGCGTATCTGAAGATATAAATAATGCTGTGGATTTGATATCTGACATGCAGACTTGCTTTGGAGGATACAAATTAATCATCATAAGCAAAGGACGGGATGGAAGAAAGCTTGCTTGGGAAGGGATCTGCAATTTTATTTGTAAATATTTATTATTTTTAAAGTTTATCTACTTTATGTATATGAGTGTTTCATTTGCACACATATGTGTTCTACATGTGCCCCTGGTGCCTGCAGAGGCCAGAGAGACTCAATCCCCTGGAACTGGACCTACAGATGGGTGTGGAACCTTCATGTGGGTTTTGGGAACTCAACTCAAGCCCTCTGGAAAAGCATTAAGCGCTTTTAACCACTGAACCATCTCTGTAGTCCTGGATTGTGAGATTTTAAAGAGCGATTATAAGGGGAGATTAAAATGGCAATAATAGGGATAGAAAGGTGACTCAGCTAATGAAGGCACTCGGCACAAAGGTTAGCAATGTATGTTCGATTCTGGAACTGAGGTGGCAGAACGAACAGAAGGAACGAACTGACTCCTACAAGTTGACCTCTGTGGGCATGTGAGCACACAAACATACACACATAGAGATACATAGACACACACACATAATAAATAAATGCAGTAAAAAAAAAATTAAGGGGCAGAAGTAGTAGTTAATTTTTTAAAGTTGATTATAAACACCTAAAACCAGGTGTATCTTCTCTAGTATAAAGAAAGAATAAAAGCATAGTTGGGGCTAGAGATAGAGCTCAGTGGTTAAGAGCACATGTTGTTCTTAGACAGGACCCAGGTTCAATTCCCAGCACCCACATGGTGGCCAGCAACCACCTGCACTCCAGTTCCAGAAAATCCAGTGACCCCTTCCAGCTCTGTGGACACTGCACTAATGCAAAACACTCACACACATAAAATAAAAGTAAGTGAATCTAAAATAAAAGAGAATAGAATAGAGCATGTATACTGATCTAGGTGAAGGGACGGAAGATAGGGAAGACGGCTAGAAAAGCAGTTTAGGTGGACGACTTAAAGAATCATCACAGTGAGCGGGAGAGGATGGTGTAAGGCTTATATAAAAAGGACCATAGCCACGCCTTTAATCCCAGCACTTGGGAGGCAGAGGCAGGCGGATTTCTGAGTTCGAGGCCAGCCTGGTCTACAGAGCGAGTTCCAGGACAGCCAGGGCTACACAGAGAAACCCTGTCTCGAAAAAACCAAAAAAAATAAAAAAATAAAAACAAAAAGGGCCACAGCTTCTTCACGACAGTGTCAAAAGAGTGTGACTAAAGAGAAATCAGAAAAAGTTAACATGGCCTGCTAGTGCACATCTAACCCACCTAAGAGGTTAAGCAGGACCTCACGTTCAAGGTCATAACTTAATGAAATTCTGTCTCAAAATAAAAAGTCAAAGGAGGCCAGACACTGAACCTAACTGTCCAGTGACAGAGTGCTTGCTCAGGATACCTGAGGCCTTTCAGGCCATCCCAAATACTGAAAGAATGAAAGACCAAAGCTTAGTTTAGCCTGCTGGTGCAGGTCTATAATCCTAGTTACTTGGGAAGCCTGGATAACTGGACCCTGTATTTTTTTTAAATTTATCTATTATTATTTAATGTAAATTGGTATTTTGCCTGCATATATCTATGTGAGGTTGTGAGTCACAGACAGTTTTGAGTTGCCATGTGGTTGCTGGGAATTGAACCCAGGTCTTATAGAAGAGCAGTCAGCGCTCCTAACCACTGAGCCATCTCTCCAGTCCCATGGACTCTGTCTTGTTTGCCTGGCATGTACTATGGCTGTACACCGTCCCATCCTCAATAATACAAGATAAGCAGGAGTATAGCTCAGCCAGGTGAAAGGGTTGTTTGAATGACCAAACCCCATCCTTAGCAATAAAAGTACAAGAATTTATGAACAAATCATGTTATGTATATTCTTACAAAGCAAAATTACTTAGGGCTAACAAGATGGTTCAGTGGGAAACAGTGCTTACTGGGAAAGAAGCCTAATGACCTGAATTCCATCCCTGGACCCATGTGGAAAGGCAAAAAAAGACTTCCAGCAGTCCATTACAGGAGCCTGCACTCACACACAACATGATGACTTCCAAACAGTTGTTTACAAGATAGTAGCAGCAACTTGAGATCTAAGCCGATAAACTGAACTCACATTTTCTTTATGTGCGGATGTGCGACACTTTGCATCCTTCTTCCTGTGGCCATGTTCCAGAGCATTTGGAGTACTACAAAGAAGCTGTGCCTAAAAGACATTGTCTACAGAAAGCATCCAACAGCCACAGCCACACGGCTGCATGGGACCCTCTGCCGCCCACCTGAGAGACAAACCAAAGTCAAGAAGGAAAATCTAGGCTTGGTGATACATGCCTTCAGCCTCAGTGCTCAACGGCTGTTCCAGCCCAGCTAGCCGAACATAGTGAGGCCCTCTCTTAACAGAAAGACAAAGAGGAAGGAAGAGAGAGAGGGAGAAAGAGAAAGGGAGGGAGGTCTACTTACTGGGATGCCTTTCATAAGGTCCTGGTGAAAATCCCTGAAGATTAAAACAAAAACAAGCACTAGTCAGCTAATCCCCATATTCACTTTGGTTCTTCAGGGATTGGGGCACCCCAGTTTCTTCTGTTCAAGGGGCCCCAGTCTTTGTGATTCTATGTGTCTTCCAACAATACTCAGGGTATTTATTAGATATCCAAGACTTAGTGGTGTCCTGGGGGAAAAGGTCTTCAATTCACTAGCATAGCTATACAAGATAAACATGCACCAAAGGGGAGTTTCTCTTTTGTTTAAGTTTTAGTGCTAGGGATGGAACCTAGGGCCTTGTACAAGCCAGGTAAACATTCTACCACCAAAGGGCAACTCCCATTCCTGGCTTACTTTTTTTTTTTCTTAAATTTCTTCTTCCCTCCAAAATTTCTATCTAGTCTGTACAAAATAGGCTATTTAAGGTTTGAAAGAGTTGGATTCAATTTTTACGCTTTGTATACCCCCTGGCTAACAAGCTGGGGGGTGGTGGCGCACGCCTTTAATCCCAGCACTTGGGAGGCAGGTGGATTTCTTAGTTCAAGGCCAGCCTGGTCTACAGAGCGAGTTCCAGGACAGCCAGGGCTATACAGAGAAACCCTGTCTCAAAAAACAAAAAACAAAAAACAACCCCCCCCACCGCTAACTATTTTAGAATCTCCAGAAGAGATTCCACAATAGTTATAACAACAAACAAAATGTTTGGCATGTGCTAGATACCTGTTTTGTTTTTCTTTTTTTTTTTTTTTGGGAGGGGGGTGTGGTGGGGATAGAGGTGGGAGGTGGGGTTAAGATAGGATCTCACACAGCCCAGGCTGGCCTCAGGCTTTTTACGTAGCTAGGGCTAGCCTTGACCTTCTGATTCTCTTGCCTCTCCCACCTGAGTCTTGGGATTACAAATGTAAACCATATTACCTGGTTCTGGTTGGAGTATGTTTTTATTTTTGGCTTGGGTGGTGTTTTGTTTTGTTTGAGACGACGTCTCATATAGCTCAGCCTCTCATTTTTTATTTAATCTTTGTAATAGTTGTTCTTAATAAGTGCTTTAGTTACCTCATGTGAATAAAGAAAGTACAATCCAATGCATTAAGAAGCTGTGGTACCAGGGAAGTCGTAAAGCCACCAGAACCCAGACAGACTCATTTCCCGCCCTGCATTCTTAGCCACTAAAACACAGCACTTCTCACATGCAAAGAGAAGCCCTGACCAGAGTGCAGTGCACCATTTCCCCTCATCCCCAGGAATCATACAGGAAGGCTACAGCATACAGACTATTTAACAGCAGAACTTACTTGCCAGATAACTGTACATCCTGAGGTCCTGACAAATCCAAGGAGGCTGCAATCAGATATGAAGAATCATAGGCTGGGGATAAAGCTTACTTGGTAGTGTTTGCCGGCATGCGCAATGCCCTGGGTTCAATCCTTACCTCTATATAAAACCATGGTGGCACACACCAGTTTCCCATAGTTTGTTACCTGACCACCACCACACAAATACACATTAATAATAATTTTTTTCTCTTTCTTTCTTTTTTTTTTTTCTGGTTTTCTCTGTGTAGCCCTGGCTATCTTGGAACTCACTCTGTAGACCAGACTGGCCTCGAACTCAGAAATCTGCCTGCCTCTGCTTCTCAAGTGCTGGGATTAAAAGCACGTGCCACCACTGCCCAGCTGTTTTCTTTTTAAAACACAGTTTCTCTATGTAGCTCTGATAAACCAGGATGGCGTTGAACTCAAAGATCTGTCTGCCTCTGCCTCCAAAGTGCTGGGATTAAAAGAGTACACCACCGCCACCAAGCTAATAAATATTGTTTTAAAAACTTTGAGCCAGAGAGATGGCTCAGAGGTTGAGAGCACGTACTGCTCTTTCAGTAAGGTTTCCAGCACCCATGTGGTGCTCCCCTACCATTTTCAACACTAGGTCCAAGGGATCTGGCACCTGCTTCTAGCCTCTTCAGGCTCCAAGTACACACTAAGTATACATGCAGTATACATGTAAGAATAAATAACCCTTAAAAAAAAAGTCAGTCGTGGTGGCACAAATATGCCTAAAATTCCAGCACTTTCAAGGTAAAATTAGGTAGATCAGAAATTCAAAGGCTACCCAGTGAGTTTGAAGCTACATGAGACACTGTCTGTCGCAGGCCCCCAACTTCTCCCCTCCCCAAGAAACAAACAGAAAAGAAAGTGGTTACCAGGGAACTCTGAAATCAGAGCAAATGCTACAACGGTTTACTAGCAAAGCGTTTGTAATTTTAAACAAAGAAAAAAAAAACACACCTAAGAATTAGTGTTGACAACACACAATTAATTGACAAAAGTATTTGTTTCTTTTATGTGTGGAGGGTACTAAGGATTGAATGTAGGGTCTTGTATTTTTTATGCTGGTTTCTTTGCTTCTTCGAGATTAAATTGGGATACAATGATAATGATAATGATAAATAATAAAAACTTTACTTTCATCCCCAACATCACTCAGCCAACAAAATATATTCCTTCTTGAAGTTTTTTTCTATGCAAATCAACTTCTATTACTGTTATTTTCTCTTTCTACTCATCATTTAACTAAAATAATTATCTTACCTCAAAATTCCTACTTTTAGGTAGTGTGCCTTCAGGGCTTTGGTATGTGGTAGCCCTGGCTGCTCTAGTGATCTCTCTGTAACTCTGGCTGACCTCGGCCTCCCAAGGGCTGGATTTACATAAGTTAACATACCAGGTTTTATGTAGTATTTCCCTACTTTCACCATCTTCCATCTCTATCCTATTACCATATCCTCTCTCTGAAAAGTTATTTTTCCTTAAGTTGTAAGCCTTAGCCTTAAAGGCGGAACCATCTCTCCAGCCCAAGAGATGGTTTAGCAGTTACGTGCACTTGCTGCTCTTCCAAAAAAAAACCCAGCATCCCATGGTAGCTCACAACAGTCTGTAATTCCAGTTCCAGAGGATCTAGTTCTTCTGGCTTCTGAGGGCACCAGACACACATGTAGGGCACACACACACACATGCACGCAAAACATTTATACACATAAAAAGTTAATAAATGTAAATTTTTAGGTTGAAAGTTAGGTTTTCTTTTAAAGACTATACCCCTACCATTTTCCTCAAGGTCAGCAGAAGTAGTAAGCTGAGAAGTAGACAGCTCTCCATTGCTAAGATTCGAAAGGTCAAGACAACATTTTGGGGTTCCCCTGTTGAGACATAAAAATATACCAAGATTCCCATCAGGGTGTACTATCCTTAAAAGGTAGAGATCAGGCCTTTATTTGAATCTCTCAATTACTATCACAAAAAATCTAAACAGTATCCAAACAAATCAGCTCAGACTAGGTGGAGAAGAATCCTCCACTTTTTATCTATTTCAAGAATGTGAGCCTCATTTTCTTTTCACCAACATACTGAGATAGGATTTATCTAATGAGAATCTAAAGAGATCACTTTTAAGAATTTTTACTACATTTTATTTATTGTATGCACACATACTTGTGTGTGAAGGTCGGAAAGACCACTTGCAATAGACAGGGGACCTGACACAGGTCATCAGGCTTCATGACAGGTGCTTTTACATTTTACTTGTCCAGTGAGTAGGATCTTAACCCCCGATTGTCTATCCTGTTCACCCTGAACACATAAACTCAATTTCTCCCTGGAATCTCTACTCCTTCTCAAATAGTTTGCTAATGTGGTGTAAAGACAGCATGATCAGAATTTAAAGTACATCACTAACACTAATACAATTAAAGTGAGAACTCATATAACACACTAATAGAGTTTTTAGAATTTTTCCTAGATAGCACATTGATTCTGACATTACAGGAAAAGATTATTCCTGGTAAGAAAGAAAATTAATTTTTTTCTTCTTGTTGTCTGTTTGCAATAGGGTCTCACACTATAGCCCACTAGTGTTGTCCTGGAATTCACTAGTAGCCCAGGCTGGCCTTGAACCTGTTGATCATCCTTGTCTCAGCCTCCAGAATAGCGAGATCACAAACATACTCCACCAAGCCCTATTCAGAAAAAGTCGGGGCTGGAGAGATGGCTCAACGGGTAAGAGCTCCGACTGCTCTTCCGAAGGTCTTGAGTTCAAATCCCAGGACCCACATGGTGGCTCACAACCATCTGTAAAGGAGATCTGACACCCTCTTCTGGTGTGTCTGAAGATAGCTACAGTGTACTTAGATATAATAAAAATAAATCTTAAAAAAAAAAAAAAAAAAAGCCGGGCGGTGGTGGCGCACGCCTTTAATCCCAGCACTTGGGAGGCAGAGGCAGGAGGATTTCTGAGTTCGAGGCCAGCCTGGTCTACAAAGTGAGTTCCAGGACAGCCAGGGCTACACAGAGAAACCCTGTCTCGAAAAACCAAAAAAAAAAAGAAAAAAGAAAAACAGAAAAAGTCGGGAGGAAAAATTCCGAGTCATATAGTTCAAGGTCATCGTTAAGACTCTAAACCCTGGACCTTGAAACAGGATAATTCATCAAACAAACTTGCTCATAAAATCAAAGATAAGGTGTAAAAATAAAAATTAATTTACAGACGGGAGAGATGGCTCAGTAACTAAGAACTTGATGTTCTTCTCTAGAAGACTGCACTTAGGTTCCCACCCACCCAGCTCCCACTTCAAGTAGCGCTCTCTCTCTCTCTCTCTCTCTCTCTCACACACACACACACACACACACTAAGTGAACAATAAATCTTTTTTAAAAAATAAATTTACCCTGACAGAATGCTTAGGTTTGCCGAGTTATGGAGTTTGTCTCCCAGAGATTCGGGGAAATCTGAACGGATGGTAAAAGAAGTGTTTCTTTCCAAAAGTAGGTGTAACATCTTCCTTTGTTTGGACCTAAAACTGGGTGCTGAAACAAAACTTCCCTCTTCAGTTGCAGGTGGAAAAGATCCGGTAGACATGACTTCAGAGTCTTCACCGAGGAAGGTGGGGCTACCTAGGAGAAGAACACTCCAGATATTCAACCCCAGACTCTCCACCCTTTTCAGTGCCCGGCTGAGCCCGCGCGGAGGATCATTCCGGTAGGATGAAGTATAACCTCCGGGAATGTTACACTGCAGTTGCTCTAGCTCAGGACTTCAAAGGTGGAACGAAGAGAAAACTGGCTTGATCCGGATCATGCAAGTTCACACGCTTGATCCGAAGAAACGGATCTAACAAACAAGATAAGGCTATACGGACCTCCGGTCCCGAAGGAACCCTGCAGGGACAATCGGGTATCCGAGATTCCCGGACGGACACAGCTCCCGGCTTACCTTAAGTTTAGAGGCCGACTTGAATTTTGTGAGTGGAAAAAACTCCTGCAGGACTGGACGGAAGCTAAGACTCCACAGAATGTCAAGGAATCTGAGGAACAGAAGCGGCTCTTTGGGTTAAAATTGCACCTACGTAGCCCGGAGTTCAGCTTTGCACCGTTTCTCGGGAAATGGCCTGAAGGCAAAGCCAACAACCAGAGGCCTGACCCATTCAAATCTTCCGCTCTCTCAACAACCTATCATCACCCTCCTGCTAGCAGCGGTAGCCAATCATCGCACCAGAGCCTGACCCCGCCCCCTGACCAATCGCTAGACTCGTACCTAGTCGGGCAGCTTCGCCACACAGAGAGCCTAGTGCACATTGGCTCTACCTCTGGCCAATCGCCACACCCTTCCCGTACTCAATTCTCTCCGCCCCAACAACCCCGGGAGATTTAAATTGAGTCCCGCTAACATTGACTATCTTGAAGAACTGTTTTTTGAGTGAAGTAGTCACTTCTTGCTTCTTTCTTGCTTTGTTCCTCTTGAGTTTCGTTACCTTTCGGCTGGAAATGGAGGACCTGCCGTCGGTGCGGGAGTGGCTGGAGCATGACAGGTGTGTGTTGATGCTGAGCTGTCACTGGCCCCTTCCAAAAGGTTTTCTGGGTAGAAATTCCTTTTCAGAGAGAATAGAGGAATGGAACCTTTTGACGTATTCTTTATGACAGGAGGGTTTCATGCCTATAATCCCAGCACTTGGAAGACTGAGATAAAAGGGTCGCCGGGAGTTTGAGGACAGCCTGCACTACAGAGTGAGTTCCAGATCTCCGTGGGCTAGAGTGAGACCCTGCTTGAAGAAGGAGAACGGGGCGAGTATACTAGTAGTGGTGGTGGTGGTGGTAATAGGAATGGAATCCAGAGCACACTAGACAAGCACTGTTGTTTAGCTGTTAGTTCCCAGTCCAAAAAGTTATTTTTTTAAGATTTATTTTTAATTATGTGTATATGTGTATGAGCATTTGTACCAGTTGGAAGGCCAGAGGCGATCCCTTAGGGCCGGAGTTACTGGCAGTTTTGAGCTGTGCAACATGGGCAATTTCTCTGCAATAGCTCTTAACCTCTGAACCATCTCTTCAGCCCCTGAATCCAAGAACTTCTTAATGTTGGTATTTTTTTTTCTTCAGAGCTTTAGAGAGTGGGTGTGAGTATAGATGAAATAATTGGCCATGAGTGTGGGGTGCTAGTTGGGTGGGAACTTTTAATTAATGTACTTACTAACCACCTGGAGATCTTGAAAAGGTTTGTTCTCTGATCCAGTAGGTCTGGGTTTGGACGTAAAATTCTACATTTGTAAGCAATTCTCAGTTGATGATGGTGTCTTTGGTCTCAGGACCATACTCTTGAGTAGCAAAGCATTATGCTATACTTTTTGTGTGTTTTGAGACATGGTCTCACTGTTTAGCCTAAACTTGTCTTCAGCTCAAAATCCCTCAGCTTCTTGAAGTTTGGAATTGCAGGAGTAAGATGTCACACCCACCCAGTTTCCTGTACTCCATCTACTTCAAAATACATCTGAAATTTTCTTTTCTTTTTAAAATACTTTATTTGTATTTCATGTGCATTCATGTTTTACCTGCATGAATGTCGGTGTGAAGGTGTGGGATCCCTTAAAACTGGAGTTACAGGCAGCTATGAGCTGCCATGTGAGTGCTGGAAATTGATCCCGGGCCCTTGGGAAGAACAACCAGTGCATTCAACCATTCAGCCTCCTCTCCAGCCAGCCTCCCTCCCTCCCTTTCATCCTCCCTCCCTCCCTTTCATCCTTCCTTCCGTGGTTAGTTGAGGCAGGGTCTTGTTATATAGTCCTGGTTAGCCTCAAACTCATGATTCTCCTGCCCTAACCACCTAAATTGTGGGATCACAGGCGTGTGTTACCACACTAACCTTGACCTTTTTCATAACTAAAAATGTTTATGCTGAGTATGGTAATGCCCACCTGTAATCCCAGCATTGCAGAGGCTGAGGAAGGATAATTACCAGTCTTAGCCACATAACAAGACCCAGTATCAAAGAAAATGATGGGAACTTGGTGGTGAGAGCTTGCGGTCTAAAACCTTATGCAGCTGAGGCAGGAGAATCACAAATTCGAGGCCACCTGGGCTACCTAGCAAAACCCTGTCTCACAAACAAAGCAAATGTTTTAATTTAAAACTTTAGTACCTGTTTAAAATGCAGGCTAATAGATCTGCAGAGGCCCAGGAATGATGAAGGCCTCTAGTGAGGTGCAACTCGTGCTAATAGCTTGCAGACCACATTTTGAAAACAGCCAGAAATACAACCTTTAGAGCTGGACATGAGAGGAGCAGTGGCTCGGTGGGTAAAGGCAAGCGTAAGGATTGGGCGTGGGTTCCTAGAGCTCACATAAATGCCGGGCAGCATGATGGCTTGCCTGTTACCTTAGCCTTTAGGAGGTAGAAAGAGTGGCTACCTGGAACAAACTGGCTGGTTAGACTAGCCGAATGTATGAGCTCTGGGAGCAAGTGGGAGACTCTTACGTGAGTCTTAAGGTGAAGATTAAGACACCTGATCTAACGCACAAGCACACACATGCACCCATCCATGTAAACAGACCTACACAGCACACACATATGAAAAGGAAAAGAAGCTAGCCTTGGCTCACTCCTGTCATCCAAGAGCTTGGGAGGCTCACATAAAACTGCCACAGTTTGGAGGCTAGTTCATTTCAGACCACTAGTCAGGGCTGTGGAGAAGACCCTGTCTCAAAAACAAAAAACAAAACCCCATAACCTTTATCAGCTCTGAGGATCTTGGCAGTTACTATGGCTGAAAAATGTAGCATAGCCTGTTTCTTTATTAATATCCCTTTTATCTGCTTCCCCAGAGTGGAGGTGTGTGAAATGTCTCTGTCCTCTAGGATAGAGATGGTAAGTGTGGGAGTCACCACAGAGCCTTGTCATGCCAGGTAAGTTGGGAAACAAGGCTGGGGTTTGAGGTAGTGTGAGGTGAGTTCATTATGCTTTGATGGCTATAGTCATACGTTTCGAGGCGCCACGTATACTTCCCTGTAGGTGGGAAGCTGAGACAGATGAAGTGGTCCTGCGGCGGCGGCAGAAGCAGATAGATTATGGCAAGTGCACACCTGGGTACCAGAGCTTTCTGCAGCAGGTTCCCAGGTGAGTGCAGTTGTAGGCAGTCACAAGGATGCCAACCAAATGGCTGCAGCTCATTGTCAAGTGCTGAAAGGTGACTGAAAACTGGGTGCAGAGGGACTGCTTTTCCTGCTGTCTGGTCCCCAATAAGTTTAAAGATTTCTCTCAAGTAGAAATAGTACTTTCCCAGAAGACTTTCAAAGTGTGTCCATGTTTTTTCCACCCCCTAAGGTTTTTGTTTTGTTCCTCATTTTAAAAATCATTTAACGTGTGTGTGTGTTGTGTGAGTGCAGATGTGCTTGTGGAAGTCAGAGTGTCTTTACTTCCACGACAGGCTCTTCTGGGGATCAAACTTGGTCGTCAGGTCCTCCTAGCAAGTGCTTTTTACCTCCTAAGCCATCTTGCTGTCCCCCACATTTATTTTCTTATTCATTTTCTGTGTTACTGTGCCAAGGAATGGTTTCATTGGGATGCCTTCATTATAGGAATGTATTTCACTATTATTTGTTCGTCTAACTTTTTAAAGTTTTTATTATGCATTTATGTTTTCCCTGCATGCATGTCTACACCACATGCATGCTGTAGAGGCCAGAAGAGGACATCAGATTCCCTGGAACTGGGACTGCAGATAGTTGTGAGCTACCATGTGAGATTCAAATCCAGGCCCTCTGAGCCATCTCGGCCCCCTCTTCTGTTTTCCATATGTTCTAATAGTCTCTTATTCTCTCTTCTCTGCTCCCTTTCAACCTTTCACCTTTTCTTCTTCTGTAGTTCTCTATTTTCATGTCCTACACAGAGAGAGAGAGAGAGAGAGAGAGAGAGAGAGGAAATGTATCAAAAGTTGGACATCATCTTTACTCAAGAGCCACTGTAAGCGTGTGTATCATTACAATTGCTCAGCCGGGCTGTGGTGGCCCACGCCTTTAATCCCAGCTCTTGGGAGGCAGAGGCAGGAGGATTTCTGAGTTCCAGGCCACCCTGGTCTACAAAGTGAGTTTCAGGACAGCCAGGGCTACACAGAGAAACCCTGTCTCGAAAAACCAAAAAATAAAAAAAATAAAAATAAATAAATAAATAAAATAAAAAATAAAAAAATAAAAATACAATTGCTGCTGAAGTAAGCGTTACAAGTTAACATTATTCCCCACCCCTTCCCTCCCTCTCCTCCATGTCTCTTGGACAGTCTCATGTAGCCTCAGCTGGGTCTCAAAAACTCTCTATGTAGTCAAGAATGACATTGAACTTCTGTTCCTCCTGCCTCCACCACTGAGGGTGGCACCTCTGTGCCACCAGGCCTGGCTTCCCGGTATTTGCTGGTTGGTGCATCATCCTGTCCTTGGGTGATCCTGCCTGGGCTTCTGATGCACTGTGATAAGCAACGAGCAGTGTCCCTTTCCTTTGACTTCACTCTGACCCATATTTGTCATTGTCAGGGCACAGCGACAGCCGGGTTTTCACCCTCAAACACCAAACAAAAACAGGAGGTACAGTCGCCGATCCTGGGATGCCCAGATCAGGCAATGGAGAAGAGCCCTGCATACCTGGGACCCCCCAAGCCAGCCTCTCCATGACAGGCAGGCTGAGGGGTGTGCTCACTAACCTGGCTCCTATGAGTGGTGTGGTCTAAGCCCTACTCTGTCCACTGTGTAAAGATTGAGGCTGTATTATTGGGTGGAGGGAGGGGGTAGTATCTGCATGAGTGTATGTTCTCTCATTCTGCTGCCCCTCCAGGAAGGAAACAAAGAACTTCCTAAGGCCAGTGGATTCTACTCCACTAGATGATCTCCTGGATAACTGGACCCAGGACCCAGAATCCTCAGAGAATTGGGACAGAGGCGAGAAAGAGGCCCAGGTAGTGTCCTCTGCCAAAACCACTGGATCAGGAAAATAGATGGGGTTTGACCTATGAGGGTATAAATAAGATAAAGTCCAAAGAAGACGGGGCTGGAGCTATCCGGCCTCCCTGGGTCTCATCTGTCTTCACCACGGCAGTACACTCCTGTAAGCTCTGTTCTGGGAAGGTGAGAGCGAGAGGAGCAGGAGTTTTATTTACGTCATTTAAAGCTGATTTTTATAAAACATTAAGGCAAGAATTTATTACAGAATTTAACAGTAGGATCAGGAATTTAAAGCCAACACCTACATGAGATCCACTTGCCAAAGAAACACAAGACCTGTAAACACACAAACAAAAATGCAGAGCAATGCAAAACCTCTGGAAAATCGAGAGGCAGCCGGGCGGTGGTGGCCCACGCCTTTAATCCCAGCACTTGGGAGGCAGAGGCAGGAGGATTTCTGAGTTCGAGGCCAGCCTGGTCTACAAAGTGAGTTCCAGGACAGCCAGGGCTACACAGAGAAACACTGTCTTGAAAAAACAAAAAAAAAAAGAAAATCGAGAGGCATGACTATGGGCAGTGTCATACTGTACAGGAGGCCGTCGAAGATCACACACAGGAAACAGTGGGGCCTTTTGAACAAGTCCTCACGCATGACTTGCAGAGGTTTTTTGCCGCAATAAGCTATATGAATTCCTTGCCCTTGTTTTAGTCTCCTTCCTTCCCTTCTTCCCTCCCTTCTTCCTTCCTCTCTACTTTTCTTTCTTTTTATTTTATTATTTTTTTGGTAGTGGCAGTAAGGAGGTAAGATGGGATCTTACTCTTGTAGCCCAGGCTGGCCTAGAATGCAATGTAGCCCAGGGTGGCCTTGAGTTCACAGCAATCCTCAATCAGGGTATCAAGTGTTATAATTTTGAACCAAAATGCCTGACTCAGTTTCTTTCAATGTTTTGCAAACAAGCCAGTGTCAACTTAACTTTCAACCATTTAACTTTAGTAAGCATGGTTAGTAATAAAAAGGGAACAAGGTGGTCCACGCCCATAATCTCAGCACTGGGGAGGCATTGTCAGGAGCTCAGTGAACAGGAGGCTAGCCTGGTCTACATAGTAAGTTTCTGGACAGCCAGAGTTCACATGAGAACCTGTCTCAAAACAAAGAGAAACAAAACACCAAACCAAGGGGTTAAGAGTCTCCAATTTTGATATAACTTTACCTACCACTTGGGCAGTCATTGAACCTTTCAGGGGATTTGTTGTTGACAGTTTCCATTTGGTGTTTGAAAGGAATACAGTAATATATACGTTTACTGAAAGTATACAGTGCAAGCAGACATGGCAATTCATGTCTGTAATCCTAGCACCTAGGGAGCTGAGGAGGAAGAACAGAGTTTAAGGACATCTTTAGCTACATAGTAGGAGTGAGACCAGCCAGAGCTATTTGAGACCCTGTCTCAAAAATAAACAAAGTATGTAGCGCAGCACAGTTGCAGGAAACCGTGTCTCCTTCACTCTTTGTCAAAGGAAAATGTGCAGTGCATAATCAATCTCCCATACACCTGTATGTATGTATGTATGTATGTATGTATGATGTATTATGTATGTATGCATGCATGCATGCATGCATTTCTTTATTTTAGGTTTTACTATGTAACCCCTGACTGGCCTCTGCAGTTGAAATGCTGACTGCCTGGCCTGGAAGCTAAGGAGACAGTCTTCTTGCCTTCCTAAGTACCAGAATTTTAAACGTCTACCACTGCCCCTCACGTCCCACCTCAACTTTTTAATACTTTAATTCTTCTTTTTTCAGTTTGCAAACTTGAAGGTTCCTGCTTCCTCCCCTCCCCAGCTTAAAGATGGAGAATTGCATCACTAAGTCTACTGCTGCTTACCCACCCCAGACGAGGGGGATTCAACATAAACACTTGATTGTTAGGGATTTGCTGCTACAACTGTAATAATGAAATGACTGGAATTACCACTTTCTAACCGATTAAAAAAAAGGAATCTAAAACTCTGCCCTACAGTGATCTGAGCATGAAAGCATTTATTGAAAACTTTTTTTCTCAGCTGAGATCTCCAATTTACAGAAAAGTCAGGAACCTCTATAGGTTTTCTTCCTTACATCAACATTAGTCTATTGAAAAAGGACTCAAAACTTTGGTTGAGGTGAGAGGTGGAGATAGTGGTGCAGACTTAATAAAAAGGTGATTTCCAGTTCCTAAAGAGGAAATACAGTACTGTTGACATCGGTTCCTCATATGTCAGCTTCCTCCCTCCCTCCGTCTTAAGTGGTCCAGCCATAACCATTTTGCTCCGCCCCCCACCCCATACACCCCGCAACTGAACCACCTATGATGTCATAATCACAATCCCATTACCTCATCCTGCTGAGGGGGGGGCGGTAAGGAGGATAGGGAAGGGAGGGAGTGAAACAGCCTCGGACCCGCCTCAAAGTGTTTTGGGTGAGAACAAATTACAGAGCAAGGGGACACAGCTCCGCAACCGTTATAAATCTCAGGTTTATAAAAGCTCCAACAGATCTGGCTGCTAGAAGAGGGGCTCCGGGGTCTCGGAGCAGGCCCTGACCGGCGCTTGGACTACATTTCCCAGCAGCCTACACGCCAAGGATCAGTCTTTGCCGCGGGAAGGTGGGGGGATGCTTACAAAAAGGTAGCTGTGTCGGAAGGGACCGGAGACCAGGTGAGAAGACTGTGGCTAATATTGTTTCGTGGTCTGAGTTGAGTCAGGTAGTTCAGTTGGGATGATGGTGTAATGGAAGGAGTGGACAATGGCTTTGTTTACCTTTATCCGACATGGCTTCCCCTACGGGCTTCGTGATATGCTTCCAACTGGGCCTGTCCACTTTATATGTTATTTTGGAGGGGGTGGTTAGTTAGTGAGGAAACAATTCGGTCCTCAAACCACAGCTCTAGGCTCCTTTCCGACGGCACTATTCTGAAAAAGATTCAGGGAGACACCACGTAGGGCTCGGGCCTCTTCGGGAGGATCCGGGGAGTTCTGCGAATAGACGCGATTCCCCCCACTCTCATCAAAGGCCGGTTGGTTCTTGCCAGCGCCTTTTAAGGGCACCGTGGGGCGAACGGAGCGCTCAGAGCTGCTCCGGCCGCGGCCCAGGGAGCTGTTGGAGCCGCGGTAGGTAGCGGAGGGGCAGGTGGTGCTGGGGCCTCGGGGCGGGCACCGCGACCGTCCCTCCCTCCCTCCCCTCCCCCAGTCCAGCCGCTAGTGCGGCGGAGCCTCGCAGGCCGTCTCGGCGGGAGAACACGGGACCCGGTGGGGGAGGGGGTGGTGGAGTGCATGTCCCAGACCCTCCCCGTCCCCTGCGTCCTGAGTTCGCTTCCCGCGGTCAGATGGGGAACCAGAATGGAAAGAGGAGAGCGACAGTCTCTTTGAGCAAACCCTGGAGTGCCCCCCCCCCGGGGGCCAGTAGATGCCCCATGCCCCACCCCGCAGGGACAGGCAGGGCAACAGAGGGAGAGGTTGAAGATTAGAGAGAGTATAGTCGTTTGCGTTTTCGTCGTGGTGGGGGGATGGGTGCACCCCACTTGTCACCCCTATCTTCACCAGAACCATATGGAAGAAGAGCATTCTAATACCCATTTACCTTTTCTTGCATCTCCCTGTCTCGCTTATGTTTTCCTTTCGTCTCTCCCAGAGGTGTGGGAGCGGGAGACCTGGGGGGAATGCCCCCAGGAGGTTTGTGACTTTCTTTTCTCCTGGCCTGACTGGATCTTAGGTTGTCCAGGTTTCATCACAACCTAAGTATCCCTGAAACGCAAGTGTCAGGGGTTGCTTCCATCCAATAGGAGTGGGGGGTCTAGTCGTTATCCTAGGGGGCTTGTGGTGGAGGGAGATCCTGGGCTGAGAGTTAGGCCTGGTGGGGTTACTGGGAGGGCCGAGCGGCCTGCTCGCTCATGAAGGGCTGAGCTTGTGCCAGTAACGTTCAGCTGAGAAGTTTTAACTTGTTTAGTGAAATGTTGAGAGCTGTCTACCCCTCAGATACACAAAATGGAAGGAAAGGAAGGCGGCCAGAGAGGGCTTCTCACACTTTCTAAATGTCTGCTTGAGAACGAGGAGGCCCCTTGCAGAGCTGGTTTGCCTTCTTTTGTGTCCTGGTTTGATTCCTTGTGGCTTCCGTTCTGTTGCCCCTCTCAGCCTGGCCTGTGTTAGGAAACTCAGGCTGAGAGTATCAGTTGCGTGGTGGTAGTTGCATTGTTCCAATTACCGCTGTGTGTGGCCACATCCCAACAATTAAAATGCAGAAAAATAGAAAATCACCCTCTTCAGCTGCTCCTAGAGAGAGCTGGGAGTTTGCCGTTTGTCCAAATGCCTCATGAAAAGCTTGGGAGGGTTTTCACTCTCTGCTCCTCATGGCAGGTCAGCCCGGAGCCTGGGGTCTCTCTAGGGTAAAATTCTCCACTTAGGCTCCCTTCTTGTTCATTTTCGAGGGCAGAGTTAAAATTGGAGCAGAAGTGATTCAGGCTTTAGCTTCTCCCACCAGAACACAGGGGAAGCAGCTGAAGGGAGTTCTCAGGAAGCTGGAACTTTGTTCGGAATGGTAGTAATAATTATGCGTGGAAACGATAGTTAGCTATGGTGGTGATTGACGGCTGCGCCTTTCTTCCAAAGAACTCCATATACATCCTAAGGAACTTTGCTCTTCTTTGTGACGTTCCTCTGAAGTGATACCCTCTTCTTTGCAGGGGGTGAGCTTCTCTAAAAGGTCACAGGAGGAGGAACCCTTAGGCTCCAACTTAGTGAGCAAATGAAGGAGGTTGGCACGCAGCCAGAGGTAGACACATAGCTTTCTTCATCTTAATGATACCACCTCTGTAGGCATACCAAGGCTTTGAAGAACAGCAAAGGGAGAGATAAGAAACAGCAGTCTGTGTGAACTCTTCTATATAGGCCAGTTGGTAAGCTATTTTGATATTTCATGTGGCCTCATTTCTGTGATAGAGTAAGATCATTATACCCATTTTACTTATGGGTAAGCAGGAACGTTATATGGTTAGCCCGAGCGGATTGGATTAGGACTAGGTGACGGAGGCAGCTTTTTCTTTTTGCTTCCGGGCTGGCCTTCATGAGCTGTTAAGCTGCTGCTTTCACCCCAGTGCTGGGACTCCAGGTGTGTCTGCTCAGGAGCTAACTTTCTTGGTCGATTGTTCTCTGTACCAGTTAATGCTCCACACACTCTGGTCTTGCCTGTTGGTCATTTATGGGAAGAGGTAGAACAAAAGACATTGTTAACCTCCCTCCCCTCGTCCTTTGAGCAAGGCCAAAGCCCCTTAGGTAGGCAGTTGTGTGGGGTTTAGAAGCTGTTCTCTCATAAAAATCAGTTTGCTTTAGTCATAAGGAAGAATCTTTGTTAATTACATCCATGGTCTTCAAGTGGGATCATGAAAAAAATTGGTCGGATGAAGTTGTGAGTTGTTTTTAACATCCGTAGAGTTGAAATGTGGTGGGAGCTACCTACCTGACCGTTCTTTCTCATTGGATAAGAGAACATCTAGCAGCATCTACTGGGAAAGAGGGATGTATCAGCTGTTCATTTAAAACCCTCTTTATTCTGATCTGAAACCGAAAGCCCAGCCTTTGCTCCTCTCTCTGTACTAAACCCCTGTGGTTTAGGAGAAGGGTTTCTTTCTTGGCTTCTGGCTGTAAGATAAAGAGAATATTGTGTTAATTCAGTATGGAAATAACCATTTGGGCATCTCTCTCGTTTGAGCCGTTTTCTAAGTGGTGCCGATATTCTAGGTAGACACAACAGAACTTAAGCCAGGTTAGAAATGGTAAGCAGGTTTCACTTTGCTTGCCAGCTCCAGTTCAGAGTGTTTCCGAGGCTGTCTTTAGGCTTACCAGGAAAGTGCTATGATCAATTAACGATGTCTGCCAGAGGCCTGGCATAGGGACACTGTGGTCTGTGTGCCGTGCCTTCTCCATCTCTAACATTACTTGGGGCTGACCCCTCTGTCATTGGCAGGCGCAGCAGGCATGACTGGAGAGGGAGGTCCCGATGGTGCTAGAACGGTGCTGCAGTGGCAGAAGGTGGCTTATGAGTGAGATCCAGAAGAACGACAGGGAAGACATCCGTCAGTCGCTCCAAAGTGTGCAAGTCAAGCCCTGGGCAGAAACATGATCACCCTGATCACAGAGCAGCTACAGAAGCAGACTCTGGACGAGCTGAAATGTTTCAGCATCAGTCTGGTAAAGACCAGTGTTTCCGCTTCTTCATCATCTCCCCTGGTTTCTGGAGGCTTGATTGTTGCTACAATTTTACCCGTGTTCTGTGTTGTATGAAACGTGTTCGTACTGGAAAAGCCCACTAACAGCTCAAAACCAAGCCCGAAAGGAAGGGGGCAGGGACACTAAAACTTGGGTGAAAGGGGCTTTGTGGTGAGGTGTGACTTGTCTCTCACCTACTTTGGGAAGACAATAGGAAGAGAACAGCACAGGAGTCTAATATTTTGGTAGCTCATGAATTATAGGAAGAATATAAGAGGTCTCTCTAGAAATGTCCTTGTCCTGAACCCAAATAATGATGGATGATCTCTCTCTCAGCCTTTGCCTGATCATGCAGACATACCCAACTGTGGGAACCCTTTCCAGCTTGTGTCTGGTAAGGAATCTGTGGTTTCTATATACTATATGTTTGTTTGTGCTTCTGTCCACACATGTCTTTCGTTGGGTTTTAATGACCAGACCTGATTAGCCTCTCTCTAGTTTTTGTGATGGTCTTTTTGTTTTATTTTGTTTTGTTTAGAGACGGGGTCTCACTATGTCGATTAGGCTGGCCTTGAGTTATAGGGATCTCCTGCCTCTTCCTCCGGAGCGCTATAATAAAAGTGTCTGGCCTTCACACCAGCTTGAGGGGTTTTTGTTTGTTTTTCAAGACATTTTCTCTGTGTAGCCTTGGCTGTCGTAGATCATGCTTGGGTAGACCAGGCTGGCTCTGCCTCTCACGTGCTGGGATTAAAGGTGTGCACCACCACTGCCCGGCCACTAGCTTGGGTTTGTTGTTGTTTTTGTTTTGTTTTTTAATCTTTTGTTTTTGTCAGTGTCAACTTCTGAGAGTGCTATTTATCTCTACTGTCCTGTAGGAAAAGCGTTTGTTAGTTTGCTCTTTTGTATTTAAGGCAGGATCTCGTAGCCCAGGCTGACCTAGAACTCTTGACAGTACTGCTCCTGAGTGTTAGGTTACAGTGTGAGCCCAGAACACTTTAACTTTTCTAATGTAAATGCTTTGAAGAGGTAATACATTTACATAGTTTAAAAATAGCAAAAATAGCACGTTGACAAAAGTCCCTCTCATGTTTCTAGTCCACTTAGCTTCTAGTTCTTCCCTAAAAGCGCCTTCTGAAAGCAGTAGCTCAGTGATAGTACATCTGGGCGGCGTGTGAGCGAGGCCCTTCCTTGGCTCGTAAGAACTGTGTGTGGCGTGGAGAGGTAACGCCTATCACTAGTTTTTTGTTTTTACATTTATTATATAAAATGTATGCACAGGTGTGCCACAGTGTGTAGAGGTCAGAGGACAATTTGTAGGAATGGGTTCTCTCCCACCACGTGGGTCCCAGGGATGGCTGAACTCCGGTCATTAGGCTTGGCTGCAGCATTTACCTCTCGAGCCGTCTTGTTGACCTATAAGGGTTTTTTTTTTTTTTTTTACATTGGTGGGGTGGGGTGGGGTGGGGTGGGCGGGCTATGTATGCACACACATGCAGAGTATATATGCTGAGGTGAGAGGGCAGCCCGTGGCGGTGGTTTTCTCCCTTTCTACCACATAGCTTCTAGGGATTGGGGATCTAACTAGTGATCAGCCTTGACAGCAAGTGCATTTATCTGTTGAGACTTCTTGCTTAGGCTCTGTTAACTAGTCTCTTAGACACATATCCAACTAGAATTCTCTTCTTTTTTTGGTAGTACTTGAGATTGAACCTAGGGCTAAGACATACTAAGCAAGCGCTCTATTACGGGACTACATTTCCAGCTCTCCTTACCGTGTTTTGAACTTGCTGTGTATTTGAGGCTGGTGTTGAATTCCCGATTCTCTGCCTCCACCTCCTGAGTACGAGGATAACAGGTGTGTGCCACTGTGACTGGCTTACTTTTTTATTTTGAAATAGGGTTTTTGTTTTGTTTTAATTTCGCAGGCTGGCTTTGAATTTGTAACCACTGGCCTCAGTCTGGGGGATTACAAGTCTATGCTACCAGGCTTAGCTTAGAATTTCTAGTTTTTAAAATTATACTTCTAGCCGGGCGGAGGTGGCGCACGCCTTTAATCCCAGCGCTTGGGAGGCAGAGGCAGGAGGATTTCTGAGTTCGAGGCCAGCCTGGTCTACAGAGTGAGTTCCAGGATAGCCAGGGCTACACAGAGAAACCCTGCCTCGAAAAACCAAAAAAAAAAAAAAAATTATACTTCTAGAGGGGCCTGTGGGGGTCAGGTTGGTTCTTTTCCTCCTACCGTGTGTGTCTCAGGGATGAATTCAGGTCCTCAGGCTTAGCAGCATCGCTAGCCCCTGGATATTTGTATACAAGTAGAAGCAAATATACATCTGTCTTCATTATTACTATTTTGGCACAGCTAGTTTTCTACTAGTCCGTGTTTCATTAAAGGTCAGTGCACTGTGGTTCTGCATTACTTTACTTAAGTCCCTGTTAATGTGGACGTGGGCAGTTTGCAGTCTTCAAGTTTTCTACATGCATGTGTATGTATGGATACGAAAACGAGCACTGAAGCCAGAGCAGGGCTCCACATGTTCTGCTCCACCCTCTACCTTATTCCTATGAGACAGAGTCTTTGATTGACCCTGGAGGCAGGCTGGCAGCCAGCAAGGCTGTGATCTACAGTCTCCACCGTACAGACTTCCATTTTCTGTTCTTTACCAAGGACTGTGGTGAATCCAAACTCTGCCCCTGGCGCGCACACAGCCGGGGTGCGTTCGCCTGCCCAGCCACCTCCCCACAACCGCAGTGAATAACTTTTTCCCCAGGTCATTTTTGTTATGTGAAGATACATCTGAAATGTCAGTTCCTCGATTATGAGTTAATCCAAGGCCTTGGTCATGAGCTAACTAAGACCCCAGAAGCTCTCTAGCCTGCGGGGCTGGGTGGCCACACATGTCCTTTCCTGAGCGCATGGCAAGGGAGGCGAGTGGGCAAAAGCCGTCAGTCACTCCTTCTCAGAAGCACTTGGCCACAGCCAGGTTTCTGTCATGGGGACCTATGATTCCTGCCTTAGGAAGGTTAGTGAGGTGAGGAACTGTTGACCGCATATTTCTGTTATCAAGTCTCACTTTATAGTACTTTGATTTGCGCCTTTTCTAGAAAATTCTTGAAAGAACTTTGAAAATAGCTCACTATTTTCCCCAAATTGGTCTTGCATGAGAATGTGGAGGCAAGAGGTTGAAGCAGCTGGAGAGGTGGAGGCAGTAGGCTATACATCGGATTTGAGGCCAGCTTGGATTGCATGAGACCCTGTCTCAAAGAAGGTCACAATTTGGGGGGACTGAGAAGATGGCTCAGTTGGTAAGGTGCGTGCATTGTAAGCATTTGGGTTTGTTTGGGTCCCCAACATCCACATAAAAGCCTGATATGGCAGCAGAGTCTATAATCCTAGTACGGTAGCACCTAAAGAGGCAGAGACAGGTTGGCCGGCCAGCCTATCCAAATCGATGAGATCCCTGTCTCCAGAAAAGGGGGCGGGCCTGGGGGGGGCAGGCAGGGTGTCCCAAAGCACTGGGCGACCGCAGTTTCATCCATAGGACCCACCTGGTGGGAGGAGAGAGACTTCCCCAAGTTGTCCTCTCACCTTCACATACATGATTGTGATGTTAGTACACATAATACACCGATACATAAATGTCGTGTGAAATATAAGGTAGACAGTGATGGAGTGAGACATTAGATGTTGACCTCTGGTCAACACGTGTGGGCTTTTTTTTTTTTTTGTCCATACCCAGGTGAACATGTACACACACACTACACACACTCCAAAAGTTGCAGTTTTGGTTAGAATGCAGTAAAGAGCATTTCTTTCAGCCCATTTCCTTTTCTTTTGGTTTCCTTACCTTTGGCAGGCACAGGGAGTTTGCCTCAGGTTATTTATGTAGTCCAGGTTGGTGGCAGTTGAATATGTAGTTGACAATTACTGTGAACTCCTTTATTTTTTTACCTTCATCTCTGTGGATTCCTGGATTATAGGCTGGAGCCCTAGCTCCTGGCATGGTCCTTTTAAAACCTGTTTGCCTTTAAAAGAAGGCCTCAAGCCAGGCAGTGTGGTGCACACCTTTAATCCCAGCACTTGGGAGGCAGAAGTAGTTAAGGTAGATCTGAGTTCAAGGCCAGCCTGGTCTGCATAGTAAGTTTCAAGACAACAAGAGCTTTATAGTAATATACAGTCTCAAAAAAAATTTCAAAAATGTATAATGAAGGCCTAAGGAGACAGGAACCAGAGTATGTGCAAAAATACAGAGGAACAAAGGCAGCCCAGAGTCTTAGGGTTTCTCAAGCACATGTTTTGCCATGAGACCCACAAACATCCCATTGCCTTTCTTAGGAATAACATTGATTTCCTACCCACTTGATTACTTGTCCAGACCACGCTGTCTACCTTACCCCTGAAGACACAGGAGAGAGAGAAAAGGCCAGAGGAGGAGAACATAGGCCAGGTGGTGTTCAGGATGCGGGCTGGGCGCTGGGAAGGTCAGGGTGTGGGTAGAGCTAGGACTTCGTGGGTGAGTGGGGATACACACAGACACACAGGTTGGTTTGTTTGTTTTGGGTTTTTGTTTGTTTCTTTGGGACAGGGTTTCTCTGTGTAGCCCTGGCTGTCCTGGAACTCACTCTATAGACCAGGCTGGCCTCGAACTCAAGAGATCCACCTGCCTCTGCCTCCCAGGTGCTGGGATTTAGAGACATGCACCACTACCTCACGGCTCTTACAGGTTTCTTGATGATTGCATTTTTGAGAGGGAGTGGCAGACAGGCCTTTGTGTCAGATGGGTCTTAAGCTGAAGGTAGCCTGGTGTAGTTAAGGTTAGATCCTGTTTTGTTCCTGTAATAGCTGTGCCTGTTAACCTTGGACAAGCACAATCGTAGTACTTCCTTTATGGAGACTTGTGAAACTCCATGAAGTACTCATTATAATGTGTTAGCCGTTAACACTCTTCATTATGAATGCCTTTCAGAAGGTGCTTCCTGGAGGGGCCTGCCCCACTGTTCCTGTGCTGAGTTCCAGGACAGCCTCAACTTCAGCTATCATCCCTCAGGCCTAAGCCTGCACCTCAGACCACCCAGTCGGGGAAACTCCCCACAGGAGCAGCCCCTCTCCCAAGTACTGAGCCCTGAACCCCCAGACCCAGAGAAGCTTCCTGTGCCCCCTGCCCCTCCTTCCAAGAGGCACTGCCGCTCACTCTCGGTGCCTGTGGACCTGTCGCGCTGGCAGCCGGTGTGGCGGCCCGCCCCCTCCAAGCTGTGGACTCCCATCAAGCACCGGGGCAATGCTGGAGGGGGTGGGCCGCAGGTGCCTCAGCAGAGCCCTCCGAAGCGCGTCTCCAGCCTCAGGTTCCTCCAAGCTCCCAGTGCCTCTTCTCAGTGTGCCCCGGCCCACAGACCCTACAGCCCCCCTTTCTTCAGCCTGGCGCTGGCCCAGGATTCCTCTCAACCCTGCGCCAGCTCCCCTCAGAGTGGTTCTTGGGAGAGTGATGCTGAGTCCCTGTCCCCCTGCCCGCCCCAGCGCCGCTTCTCCCTGTCACCCAGCCTGGGCCCGCAGGCAAGCCGCTTCCTGCGCTCTGCCCGGAGCTCCCCTGCGTCTTCCCCGGAGCTGCCCTGGAGACCCCGAGGGCTCCGCAACCTTCCCCGAAGCCGCTCGCAGCCTTGTGACCTGGATGCCCGCAAGACTGGTGTCAAGAGGCGTCATGAGGAAGACTCCCGGCGCCTGCGGCCTTCCTTGGACTTTGACAAGATGAATCAGGTGGGACTGGTGGACCAGAGGCCGTTTAGACGTCTCCTAGTTCCCTACCTTCTGGCAAGGCCTCCCTGGGAACTCTTTGGCTAGAGTTTATACAAGAAAACCATCCTGGGGCTGTTGAGTCTTAACCTTTAATGCCCTCTGCCCTGTCAAGTTAGTCCTTGGGGTTCTAGAGAGACTAGGCTGAGGCGGTAAAGCCTTCAGAGCGGCGTCCCTCATTGTCCTGCCGGAGGCTCTTCCCTCTTCTCAGGGAACTCTAAGCCACCGGCTTCCTGTTCCCTGCCTTCTCCGTGGGCTCGGCTGCCTCGGCTGCCGGCTCCACTGCCTCGTGAGCCTCTGGGAGCTTAAACGGATTCACCAGGGCCGTCCGGAGCCCTGGGCTGCCAGCAGGTCTGCGGATGCACTTGTCCACTTCTCCCAGTCTTCCTTCTGGGTCGTGTGTCACAGGGCTCTGAGAATTTGTCCCCTTAGTCATCAGCCTTTCAGAAGTCAGTCACGGCGAAGTCTGTGTGCTGTGCGGGAGGGACCAGAGAAGCAGATGGTGGTGTTGCTTGCGTTGGAGCTTATAATTGAGGGGGTTTTTGTTGTTTTGGAGTTGGTTGGTTTTTTTATTGTTTTTTTTTGTTTGTTTGTTTTTGGATAAGGTCTTTCTATTTAGTCCAGGCTGGCTTCAGCTTCCTGAGCTATGAGATTTCAGATATCACCATGCCCAGCCATCTGTTCTTTTTTCTTTTTTTTTGGTTTTTCGAGACAGGGTTTCTCTGTGTAGCCCTGGCTGTCCTGGAACTCAGTCTGTAGACCAGGCTGGCCTCGAACTCAGAAATTCGCCTGCCTCTGCCTCCCAAGTGCTGGGATTAAAGGCGTGCGCCACCACCGCCCGGCGGCTCTGTTCTTTTTTGTGGTGCTTGTGTGTGAGTGAACCTGTGTCCTTAAGCATGCTATGTAAACGCTTTGCCACTGAGTTCATAATACTCACTCCCCGAGCTTCTGTTCATTATTGTTTTGGTTTGGGTTTTTGAGGCAGGGTCTCATAGTTACAGCCCTCGCTGGCCCAGATGCACTATGTGGACAGACTGCTCTTGAACTTGAGGAGATCTGCCTGCCTCTACCTCACAGGCGCTGGAAACTGGGCCAGGAGGTGGTGGTGCGGGCCTTTAATCCTGCTCAGGGAGGCAGACACAGGGGGATATCTGTAAGTTTGAGACCAGACTGGCATACAGAGTAAGTCCCAGGACAGCCGAGACTACATAGAGAAACAGTCTTAACAAAACAAAAAGGTGGGAACTGGGGTTCTTTCACCAGAGATTGTACATGTACACTAAATGTTCCAAATTTTATGATTTGGAACCTTACTCTAAAGTGTAGAATTTCAAGTATAACTGAGATGAACACTTTACATTTTGGAAGGCCAGGAGAGATGGCTTGGTGGTAAGAACATAGGCAACGTTTCCAGAGAACCTGAATTTGATTTCCAGCAGCTACATAGTGGCTAACTGTCTGTAAGTCCAGTTCCAGAGGACTCGCTGCCTCGAATGCCCTCTGCAAGCACATGGAACACACACACACACACACAGAGGCAAAACTCATGCACATAAAATAGGAAATCTATTTTTTTTATTTATTTATTTTTTTTTTTTTTTGGTTTTTCGAGACAGGGTTTCTCTGTGTAGCCTTGGCTGTCCTGGAACTCACTTTGTAGACCAGGCTGGCCTCGAACTCAGAAATCCTCCTGCCTCTAAAATAGGAAATCTAAGTTGTTGTTTTTGTTTTTTGTTTTTTGATTTTTTTTTTTAATTTAAGTTAGTTTGGGAAATTACTATCTTTGTTTTAACTTTGTTGACAGAAACCATACTCAGGAGGTCTCTGTCTCCAAGAAGCAGCCCGAGAAGAAGGCAGCAGTGTCTCTCCCCTGTGGTTCATGGCCTGCAGTCCTCCACCCCTCTCTGCTTCCTGCAGTCCCATCGAGGGTTCATCCCAGGTGCTGAGTGAAAGCGAAGAGGAGGAAGAGGGGTCTGTGCGGTGGGAACGGCAGGCCCTGAGCAAGCGGACATTGTGCCAGCAGGACTTTAGGGACCTGGACCTGAATCTGATTGAAGAAAACTAAGCGTGAGAGGCTGCTTCCTGGGCCCATGCAGACTGTCTAATGGCTACTAACACGTGTGAAGGCCCCAAGGCTGAGGGCCCAGCCCGGGAAAGGGGACGAGTGGAGGGCTCCGTCTCAGGGCAGCCCAAGTCTTCCTGCTCCAGCAAACTCGACCATGCCAAGACACTGGCCGGGACAAGATAGACGGAGCTGGTGGCGGGAGGGACAGCCCCAGAGCAGACCCTCCCCATGGCGGCCCTGAGTGTGAGTATCCCTGCCTCTGAGAGCCATGGGCAGGGAAGGAAGGGGTCTGCTGACCCGGCTCGGGGATTTCACTAGCCCCTTTGCTTCAAAGGGCACTTGTGTCTTAGAATTTGGCCAGGGTGGGGGGGTTCAGTCAGCCTCCTCGGAGAAATTGTGTGAGTGTGTGTGTGCATGGAAGTGTATTTGAGGAAAGGTGTGTGTGCATAGCCTTAGGGAAGGAAGGCAGTTGCTCCTTTAACAGCAGAGCATCAGGATCCCCCAGAATCTTGGTTTTCTGTTTTCTTAACATTGGGCTTGTTCAAGGTGTCAAGAGGAGAGAGCTTTATTTTTTCTTCTTTCCTTTTTCCTTTTTTTGGTCTTAAGAGCTCTGGAACCAGGCTTTAAGTTCATAGCATCACTGCTCTGCAAATGGTTCTGTTTTGGGGTCTAGCAGAATCTTTTGAGCACTGTGATTTCAGCTCATGGTCCTTTCTTCAGTCCCGCCCTCTCCCACTAGATGACTCTACTATTGAGGGCTTGTGAGGCAGAGGCACACTCTGTTTCATGAGCTTGTCTGCAGCCTGCCTCTCTTGCTCTCTGAGAAGGTGCAAACAGATGGACAGTGGAGGCAGAGCTGGAGCTCCAATGCTCTCTTCTTCACCAAGGGGACCTTTTCTTTTCTGATCTTACACGTCAGAGACAAAGTTGATCTCCAGAATATGTAGAGGCCGACCAGCAGCGCGGTGGCATTTAGTCCCACAAGTCCTTGAGGCCGTCCCCAGCACTGCCTTTTGGAAGCTGGCTGTAGGGAAACTTATTCTTGCAAGATCTAGGCCCAGTCTCTTTCTGATCTGCTTGAAAAAGAGGAAGGGTGTTCAGCATTTAATAGTTTGCTTGTCTTCCACTCTTGCCAGGAAATGTTTATTTGCCTCTAATTGGCCCTGAGAGACCACAGAGAGGCTGGGGTTCACCAAGGGATTGGCTGCGGATGTGTAAAGCAAAGGCTATGAGAAGCAGCTGGGAGTTTGTTGTCGTTGGATTGAATTTCTTTTTTTGTTTCTCACCCAGAACTTCAGCCAATGCTGCAGATCCCAGTGACTAGAGCGATGGACTTAAAGATTGCAGATTCCTTGGTAGGGTTGGCACCTGTGGGCACGCATAGAGAAGTTGCCACTATGTAGTCCGTGAGGCTTTGTTTAGAACACCCTGATAACGAAATTGGACCTGCCCTTCCCATTTATTATAGTAAGGGCATTTTTCTGTTCAATTTCCATGGTGTCTTAAGGCCCAATTCCTAATGAACCAAGATCATGTTCTTTCTTCCTTGTGGAATTGAGCCTGATGTTTAATGTCTCCCACATGTTAATAGGAATACGATTGAGGCTTCAGACTCTCCCTCCACTTCAGGGGAGGTAGCCATGTCTTCTAAACCTGTGGCCCTCAGAGGTTCTACCTTTCCAAGGCTCCTCCCTATCTCCTGGCTAGTTACGACATCTTACCACTGGGCTACCAGTCTCTAAGGACCTAAGAGAGACTCTCTTGAGAATCCAGGGAAACTGAGCCCAGGAGTTATCGTAGGTTTCATCTTTCCCTGGTTCTCCCTCTTTGGTCCATAATTTCCCTGGTGCCAGCTTCTTCTCCACCGGGGACATCCTCATCCCTGGGCGCTCTGCTGCAGATGGCATTGTCAGCCTCCAGTAGGTCCCTGGCAGTGCCAATGGGGTCTCTGCAGGCCCTAAGTTTAAGTGACGGCAGTGATTCTGCCTCCAACCTGGCTTTCCCAAAGCCCTTAGGTCACCACCCTTAGGGAAGGAGACCTACAATTGTCATATTTTAATTCCATTACTTTAAGTCTGGAATGTTAAACTAGGCAGAACTATCATCTTGCTTCCCAGTTTAAATGTCTCTGGCCCTGGAACAAGCCTTTTCAAGACGTGAATCATTTGTTTTACACAGTTCTGTGTAAACCAAACGCTATTTTTTTAATGCATTTGGGCTGCTGACCGTGTAAAAGCAGCCTGTGATTGCTTCTTTTGTAAAGCAAGCAACCTCCCTCTACTTTAGCCAGTCTCATTATTGGGTCTTCACACATTGGGCTTACCCAGAGTGGAGCACACCTCCGGGGCTTGTGGCTGATGCTGTATAGATGTCTGCATCTGTGTTGCGTGTGTGGTGTGACTGGCCAGCAGGTGAGTATTACTGCGTGTGTGAGTGAGGCCACTCCCAGGCTGATGCTCTCCTCCTGTGCCCGGTGACTGCCCAATGGCAGCTCTAGCTGCCCTTCATTCCCACCTGCTGCCAAAGTCCCTGTGCTAATGGGATTACAGAAACAAAAAGTGGAAAAAAATTTTTCGTAAACTTTGTTTTATATTAAAAAATCCATAAGTCTGTGTGTGTTAAAACATGAGGTTCTGCCTCTGTGGCTGTGTTTGAAAAAATAAAGTTTTATTAGAATAATCCATTTTCCCAAGCAATCTTGTGTACTATAGTGTCTTTTTCCCTTACATGTGCACACGTGCGTGCATGAACACGTACACACACACACACACAAACACAAAGAGGGAGAGAAAGAAACAGTGAATGGTTACTTAACTTTCCCAATCCCTTTAAAGGCCAGGCCATTCCAAAAGGGCAGTATCTGGTCACTAGACCCTCTGTGATCAGCCCCTGTTACCTGGGATTCTGTCAGTATGGCTTGGTCCTTATTTCCCTGGTACTTAACACACACTGTCTTTTCTGACATTTCCTTTTCCAGCTAGTTAAAGTCAAGTACCAATACATTCCAGTTCTGTGAGATACGCCTCATGGAACAGTTAGAAACCTGACTGGGCTGATTCATAGGCTTTGGATGAGAAAGAAAAATTCTCTTCACATGCTCTATACTGGAGAGAGAGATTTAGTCATCAGAATTCAGATTCCAAAGACCTGGGTAACTTCTCCCTCTTAAAATCCTTTTTGCAGAATTACCCTAACAGCAAAGCTCTTTGTCCTAGAAAAGGACCTTCTCTAATGCTCCTATTGCTTCCTGAATCTTGCCTTTCCTTTCCTAGCCTGTCCTCCTTATGTAAACATTTTCCTAATGAGTATGGATGAAATATATTTACTTAGCCAAACCATAAATTTTAGCCTTTCTCTACCAGGCTGTAGGCAGAGTCAGGTTGCTTGGCTTACATCCTTTCCTGCTTCCCAGTTTTGGTACTCATCTTGAAATACCAGTGAAGTGGGCTGGGCAGGATTGGCCTTGCTCCCTGGAGCAGGAACTTTTGGATGAAAATGTACTCCAGAATGGGAGTTGCCTCCTGCCCTGGAAGCCGAGGCTTTAAGGAGATGGACTTATCGGGCTGAAGAAGCTTCTGTTACAGCATTTTCATTCTTTACAGCTATTGTGTTTCACATTTGCTTGAGCAAGAGGGGAAAGTGTAAACAACTAAAATGACATTGACATGGCCCCTCGTTCTTTTTGTCTTTATAGTTGGTTTCTAAATTCTCTCCCTCCCTCTCCCTCTCTCTCCCTCCCCCCACCTCTGTGTGTGTGTGCGTGTGTGTGTGTGTGTGTGCGTGCGTGTGTGTGTGTGTGTCTGGGGACAAAGACAAGGGAATAAACTATTCTCTCACTCACTTAGCTATACCCCCAGCTCTATGGGTCTGTTTTTCTGTTAATTTTCTGTGAGGTCAAATGTGTTAATCACTTTCATTGCTCAAGTCTCTTATAGGAAAGAAGTAAATTTTATGAGGGCAAGGATTGTTTTATTCTGTGTTGTGGCCTCAATGCTTTGGAAATTTTCTGGCATATTTTACTTGTTGGATGAATTTCTCCTTTGCTCATCCCATCCTAAGCTTAAATACAGTTGTCACTGGTTCTGTTGAAAACCAGCCTTAGATACCTGGGGGTGGGGGGTGATTAAAGCTCTATATGGGAGGAAAAACCTTCAGTGGTTAATTTTGGTAGAAAAGATGCAAGGTAGATAAGTCCTACATGGATTCACCTGTTTCCTTCTATGAATAATTTATGGTCCGTGTGCTCTAAGGATTCACAGCCCAGACCTCAGGTTTGCTATGGGAGATAGAAGTTACAAGGGATAAGGGGCTAGGGCATGCCTTTAATCACAGGGGCAGACTGATCTATATACTGAATTCCAGGCCAGTCTGGGGCATATGCTTAGACACCCCCTCAACCCCCTTTTATTTTTTAAAGGATTACAAGGCATAGGGAGGAAGGTTTTGCTTCCTTGGAGCTCCACAGGGTTGGTGTTAGAATGACGTCTCTAGATATAAAATTGGTATTTGTGTCTCCTATCCCATTGTTTGCTTTAAAAAAAGGTCAAAGATATAAACAAGGTTATGGGAAAGAAGATAGATAGTCACAGAAGCTTTGGGCTGATGGAAGAATTAGCTACTTTTACAGCAACCATTGTGGTGTATTACTAGACCTTGTCTCTTTCTGGCTTGTATATCCTTTGTGTATTCAAGAGACAGAAGGTAGTCTAGCATCACCAACGTTAAATGCTGGAGGGTCTCCACTGCTTACTGTGGATTACTATAGCCAAATGTCAGCAACTTCCCTCTACATCACCTTTTCTAATTGGGATTGAAGAGTATCTCACACCTGAAGTAGTTCTAATACATGTTACTGTACTTTCTTTGCCTGCAACCCCATTATTTCCAAGGCAAAATGAAATGCTATCAAATCCGGTGGTCTCTTTCCCAATTCCCTACAAGTTGAGTAACAGCTTAATTGGAAGACGAAGTGGCTCAGAGGTTAAGAGCACTTGCTGCACTGTTCTTGCAGAGAACCTAGGTTCTGGTCTCAGCACCCACATGACAACTATTTTATAACTCTAGTTCCAGGGATCTAGCACCCTCTAGTGGCCACCACAGTAGTGTACTCGAGTGCGCAGGTGAAATATTTAAGATACATAGTATATAAGTAAAAAGGGGTTTTTGTTTGTTTGTGTTGTTTTCTTGAGACAGGTTCTTACTAAGAACCTGTCATTCCTGTCTGGCCTAAATCTCCCTAGATCAGGTTGACCTCGAATTCGAAGAGATCTGCCTGCCTCTGCAGGGGTTAAGAGCGTGTGTCACACCTGGCTAAAATAAATCTTCAAAACCTAGCACATTTGACCCATTAGAAAAGGGAAGAAGCTCTACAGGTTCAAGGCAGGCCACAAAGATGTTAAAAGCACACTGTTGATCTTTAGCTAATAGAAATCACCATAATCACATCCAATGGAGGTTAAGCATTGGTCAATGGGAAAGGAACTTATCAAGTACTGAATGGGCCAAAGAGAAGGAAGATAGTGTTTCATACGGAACAATGGGGTGGATATTTCCTAACATATCCAGGGTGGTTAACTCGTTTTAGGATAGATGGGTCACTCTTTTATTGTGATTAGTAGTCTTTGCTCAACACATACATCTTCTAGGTATCTTGCCTCCTCTCCCTACCCCCTTAAGTCTTTGGTGATGTCTGAGGAGAGCAAGCTTAAGCTCCTCAACATGTGACCACTTGAAGAAAGACTTGGACTAGGGATGGGGCTACTGGGGGAGAGGGGAGGGACATGGTGGACCCGCCCACCTTCCCGCCCCCCAGCTGGAAATTGCAATTCCCCTCCAGACCGCAGGGGGCACTGCAGGCCTCGGGGAGGTTGGGGCGGAGTACTGCGAGGGGCTGAGAACTGCTGCCCAGCTCCGGAGCGCTGGGGGCGCTGTGCGCAGCCCTGGTTGTGCCTCCGCTCCCGGCCACGGGGGGCGCTGCGCGGCGCCGGTGGTTGGTGGTGGCTGTTGGGGGGGGTGGGGGGGAGCGGCGGCCGCGGGTGGTGCGGAGGGAGGCCTTGCGGGTGGATCGGGCGCTTGGCGGCGGAGGTGGTGGGAGGCGGCGGGCAGGAGCGTGGGTCCGTCCGGCCCTGGCGATGGCGGACGCGGCGGCCTCCCCGGTGGGCAAGCGGCTGTTGCTTCTATTCGCGGACCCTACGGCCTCAGCTTCGGCCTCGGCCCCCACGGCGGCGGCGGCAGTGAGCGGAGATCCTGGGCCTGCGCTGCGCACTCGGGCCTGGAGGGCCGGCACAGTGCGGGCCATGAGCGGGGCGGTGCCCCAGGACCTAGCGGTGAGTGGCGGCCGAGGCGGGCACGCGAGGCCGGGGCTGCGGGGCCTGTGGGCGGCCTCCCCGGGGGCCTTTGTGAGGGGGTGGCGAGGCGGGGGTGACCCAGTTCCGCGCCCCCGGCTCTCCTGAGCGCCCCCCGCCGGCACCTCGGCGCCCGGGCACTCTGGCTCTGGCCGGCGCGGCTTCCGCGTTGGGGTGCGCGCCCCAGTTTCTCCTGGGGGGCGGCCGGGGTGCGAAGAGCTGCTGCTGCTGTTTCTAGCCGGCAGGCCCCGCCTCCTGGGCGACCCTGCTCCACTCACCCCCCCTACACGCCCTCGGAGCAGCCTCTGGAACCCTGCGTTCCCGGGTCCCGCAAAATTCGACTAGAAGGCGCGGACCTGTGGTCCCCAGGCCGCCTGGGCGGGCTCGCTCCGGGTTCCCCTGCTCCGGAGCCCTCAGTGCGGCCGGAATGTGGGCACTTGCGGGAGGCACCGAGGCTGCAGTTGGAGCTTCTCGCGGCTTTTTTTTTTTTTTTAATCTGGCACTTACTTCCTCCTTGGTGGAGCAGTGCTCGGCCTGACGGTCCCCAGAAAGGCCAGTTCTGTGGTCTGATTTCGAACGTCCTTTTCTTTGGCGCTTCGAGGTAACAGGAGCTGCAGCTTTAGCTTTTTGCTAAGTTTGAGGTCTGTGCTAGCCGAATGGGGCTGCTGAGTGGTGCTTTTGGCTTCGAACTTGGGTTATTCCCCTAACTAACCTTGAGAGGTTTTACTTTGAAACTTTGTATGGGGGTTTGGCCGCTTGCCTCGGCATATTTTATGGTGAAAGTTGTTCAGTAGGAAGTTAACTAGCATTCGGGAGCCTGAGCTTTTTTGTTGTTGTTGTTGGTAATGTGGCGGCAAAATGCTACCTTTATGAGTTTGTTCCTCATTCTGATAGCGGCTCTAGCTTCGCTGGTGAAATAAAGCTAAGAAAAATGGGGCGGGAAGGGAGTTTTGGGATTATCTACTAATCAGTAAACAGAAAGTGAATATTCTTGATGAATTTGATTCAATAGACATTTTACTCACTAAACGTATTTTGGAAGATTTAGGATTAATGAAGTTGAGGGCTGCTGGTTTCTGGGACTGTCTTTCTCTCTGAGCAGCAATCTTTGGGGTGTTTGTTTTGTGACTTGTTCCCTGGATCGAGTTTACCTCTCCTTCAATTGACTTTCTTAGGTCATTCTCCGGGGTGTATAACGAAGACTTGTTAAGGGTGTTTATGAAGCTTTAGCGAAGTGAGTTTTTAAAAAGATGCCACAAATATAAGGGGTTCAGGATGTAGCAAGTAAGATGGAGTGTGACTTTTAAATTACTCCGCCCTTGGGTTCAAATCGAGGCGGTTTCTTTCCCATTCACGGATTCACCCTTGGAAGCAAAGCTTTCTTCAGATCCACCCTTATGTGCATATTCTGACCTGAGGCGCTGTCATTCCTGGCTTCTAGTCTGGGAGTTACTTCCCAATTCTTTGAATAGTTGTTTCCATGTTGGCCCTCAGATGAGTCGAGCTAGTGAGCTGTGCACTTGAAATGGCTGCCCATTTGCTTTGGTGGTGTTGGTCTCCCTGAGGGCAGAGGTTTTTGAAGTTCACTAAGTGTTTGACACCTGCTAGGGCTAAATTCCCAATACATTTACCTCTTGGCCAGTAGGAAGTGGGTTTTCCCTAACCAATGAGAAACTTGCTGTGGTTCTTGGAAAAAAGCAAGTTGTTCTTAGAACTGCGTTGAAGTTTTATGTGACGCAATGTGAATCTAGAAGCAAAGGTAACTTTGGGTTGGGTACATTTGTGCTTGCCCTGTACTTTTATCCAGGCACATATATAAGAAAAGTCACAACAAAAGTCTGAGCCTTTAAGGTTTCCCAAAGCCGTCTTGCAGAACTGTTCTGAGGTCCTCTTAATGGCCGTGACTAGTGAGGGATCCGAATTTGCCGGCTGGCTTTCCTTTTTCATTGACGAGAATGCCTTGGACTCTGGGCATGTGGACCTTTCCAATTTGCACCACACATTGTAGTAAACACAACTGTCTTCCAATCAAAAGTGTTCTTCCTGTACTCAAGGGTGGAGTTTGTCAGCTGCTGGCCTGTGATTGGGCAGATTTTCTTTCAGTTATGTTTAAGAGGTTTTCAGGCGTGCTTAGTTTTGAGTAATGCATAGCAGGGCGCCCCCTGTTAAGGATGAGTGATTGAGGGTTGGATGAATGAGTTTCTGAAGTGATTCAAAACACAGTGCTCAATTTTAGGCTCCATTAATACCCTCTTTCTAAATACTTGTTGACCCAGAAATATTTAAGAGTATACTAGTGATACATTTAATGAACCTGTGTTTTTATTTCATTACTAATGTCATATGCTGCCTTAAGAAATGATGTGAAAAAAGATGAAAATGAATACTCCATTTCTTGGGAATTTTCATGAGGGTCTTAAGAGTGGATATCTTCACCAGTGAACTTCTCTTTGACAAGCAACTACTGATATTTTTAGCTAGAAACAAACCCAATTTTCTCCCCTCTCTTGAAGTAGTGGCTTTGTCGTTCAAAATATGTTTTGTGTTTTTTTTAATTATGTTGGAAGATTATTGAATTTATCTTATTTCCTAATCTAGTTGTATATTTTGAGTTCCTAAGTCATCATTATTGGTCCACATAAGTCCCAGAGTCTTTGAGAGTATTACATATATAGTGGCAATAGACACACAGACAAAAATACCATGGATTGTTCTTTTGGTTATAATAGTAAAACTATTTACAGAGTATCTTGACCCTGCCAGCTTCAACTTACCAAGGAAAAATATGATTTTTTTCCTATAAAAAAATAACTTCTTACAAAAAAAAATTAGGACAAAGATAGGGTTGGAACAGTCAGAGGTGTTTGTGTAGCATGCACAAGGCTCAGGTCAGTTCACACCGTAGAGACTGAGGCTGGAGTGGGTGCACACCTGCAAAGTTCTCCACAGTGCATTTAAACAGATGCTAGCTTACTACACAGTGTCTGCCACCAGCTCTAAAACAAACAGAAGCCTGTTTTATTCTCTGTGAATGAGTGTCTTTGCCTGCATACATATACATACAGCATCACATGCCTGATGCCTGAGGTCAGAAGAGGATGTGTGATCTTCTGGAACTGGAGTTACAGACAGCTGGGGGCCACCATGTGGGTACTGGGAACAAAACCTGGGTCCTCTGCAAGAGCAGCCAATGGTCCTAACCGCTAAGCCATCTCTCCAGCCCTGCTTTCTTTAGTTGTCATTATATATACCATAGACATAATAGCTCTGTATATTATAAACACTTCCCAGTTCTCCTGAACCCTCCCAGGGGACTTCACATGCTAGGCAAGTACTGTGCCACTGGGTAACACTCCCAAATCTTCATCATTTTTTATAACTACTTCATACTTCATAGAATGGGTATGCCGTCATTTAGTAATTTATTTTTATTTCTCTTGGTGGAATCCACTTTATCTAAATTTTTTATCTTTTTTTTGTTTTTTTTCTGGAGGAATAGTGAATATACTAGTCTGTCTTGTATATTCTTGTGTTTTGGTTTTGTGATCCAGGTTTCTTTTGTGATTTTAGGCACCCAAGAGTGAGATTGTCAGGTCGAGTATGTGTACTTTTATTAAGTAATGCATGGGTGTTTTCTCAGTCACCAACAGTGGTGAGGTCTGATTTTCTTCTCTGCCAAAGATGTCATCAGTATTTGCTGTTGCCATTCTGTGCAGTGAGAAATAGTATCTAACATTTTTGTGACTGCTGGTCTCTTTCTGGGTGTATTTCCTCTACTTGCTTCCTCCAATTTGTGCATCTTTCCCTCACTTGATAAATGAGCTGGGTTTTCTCCATTCTGAGTTCTTTATATTATTAGCCCTTCTACTATATTGGTTAGGCTGAGTTTTTTGGGTTTTGTTTGTTTTTTGAGACAGGTTTCTCTCTGTAGCCTTGGCTGCTCAGGAATTTTCTCTGTAGACCAGGTTGGCCTTGAATGCAGAGATCCACCTGTTTCTGCCTCCTTTGTTTTTACTGGGATTAAAGGCTTGTTCCACCACTTCTTCCTTCCTCCCTCCCCCCACCCAGTCAGTCAATCTCCTCCTACCTGTCTGTCTCTCCCCCCCTCCTCCTTCCATATCTCTCTCTCTCTCTCTCTCTCTCTCTCTCTCTCTCTCTCTCAGTGGCTTCTAAGTTTACTTGCTTGGAAAGAACTTTCTAAGCCTTAAGATTTTATAATTATTCTTAATATTTTCATTTTAATCTTTTTCCCGTTTTTATTTTTTGAGACATTCCCACTACATATGTATCCCGGGTATGTTTAGAACGCATTATGTAGACCAGGCTGGTGAACTTAGGTGTAGTTAGTATTAAGGCATTCTCCAGTTCTCCTGCTGGCTTTGATCTTTGCTTGGATCTACCATTCATTCACCTGATGTTTTTTTCATTGGATATAAAATAGGCAATCTGGATCTACCCTTTCTTTTTCCTACTGACTAATCAACTGTGGCGTCCCCAGTGTTACTAGCTAAAGTGTGTTGTTGCAGTGCGGGAGGATTAAACTGTGTTCTAAGTGTGGCATTGGGTGTCTCTGCTGTCACAACCGTCTCAGCTTCAGGAGCTGCGGGGAGGATTAAATTAAGGTCTGCCTTAATGTCTTAACTTTTAATCTTTCATTTTTGTTTCAGTGTCAGAATGGCTCTAAAAATCCCTTTGTTGGTGGTTTGGGATATATAATAATTGTAGTATCTGGCTAGTACCATGTGATTCCTATCTGGAAGTCATCAACGAGGAATGAAATTGTATCAATCTTCCCCATCCCCTAATTATTCTTTTCTTGCAGGGTCTCACTATAGATCCCTGGCCTGGAACTTGATATGTAGACCAGCTGGTCTTGAATTCAGAGATCCACCTCTCTCCGCCTTGTAAAAGTTGGGAATACAGGTGTGGCCACCACACCTAGTTTAGAGAGTTTTAGATAAATTGGGCATACCTCTAATTCCCAGCATTTTGGAATGAGGTTCTTCTCATTTAATAAGAACATGTACTGTTTAATTGGATCTCCTCTAAGAACACCTATCATCTTAACTTCAAATCTGTTTTTGTTATTGTTGGACAAGGTTTCAGTATGTAACTTGATTGTGTAGAGCAGGCTAGAGCTCACAGAGATTCTCCTGCCTCAGGTTCTGGGATTAAGGGAAAGCACCACCACTCTTGGCTTCTGTTCATTTTTTTATTTTTATTTTTTAAATACATTTCTTTTAAATGATCCTTTTTTTCTCTTTTTTAGATTTATTTCTATTCATTTTGTGTTGAGTATACTGTTGCTGTCTTCACACACACCAGAAGAGGGCATCAGATCCCATTACAGATGGTTGTGAGCCACCATGTGGTTGCTGGGAACTGAACTCAGGACCTCTAGAAGAGCAGTCCTTAAACTCTGAACTCTTCATTTTTAAAAAACATTTCTTTTGCCTGGTGTAGTGGTGAATTGCTGTAAACCCAGGCCTGAGGAGCTAGAATTTCAGGCCAATCAGAACTATAGTGCATTTTAGGCCCACAAAAGAAAACTAAAAAGAATCTTGCCATGTAGCCCAGGGTATCCTGGAATTTTCGAAGTCCTTTCCTTCGCACGTGCTGGGATGGATGTCGGTGTGCGTGCCATGGTCTCTGCTCTCCACAACGAGCCTGTCCCTGTCCGTGTCCCTGCAGTGGCCATCTTGCCCCCTTAGCTCGCCATCACCGCTGCTTTCCTTCCTCTGTGCGCTTGTGTGGGTTGGGCTGGGCTGGGTTTGTTCTTGAGACAGTCTCCCTGTGTAGTCTGAGCTGGCCTGCTTCAGCCCACCTCTGCCAGGCTTGGCCGGCCTTGGTCTGATGTTACAGGTCGTGGTACCACTCCAAGCTAGTTGTTGCTTGTTTGTTTATCAGGGCTTCATGTCACTAACTCCGGTCTGCCCACCGGCTTTACACCCCCGTGTGTTCTGCTGGTTTAGATCTGCCTTCACAAGGGAGATGAGAGACCCAACAGTGGTGTGGGGGCGGGTGCTGGGCTTTGCTGCTTTAAGGTTTGAGCACACTTAACTAACACCTGTTCCTCAGTTCCCACTGCCTCTGATATGTAGCTTGGTGGCTTAAACCCTCCTAGACCATCATGCCCTCTGCCAAAGTGTCCTTTACTCTTGCTTTCCCTGGTTGTTTAGTAGTGACAAGTGGAGTGGCCTCTTAGTTTTCCAAGAGCATAAGCTCCGTATTTTTAGAGACATGCTAGGTAATGGGGCTCCAGGGGACTGACTCACTAACCAGACTCTCTGGAGACTGATTTGAAAATCCATATGCAGGGTTATTAATTTACAGTAGAGGATATACCTATAGAGAGGCTCCTCTTATCTGCTCAGTAAGAAGGATCTTTGCCTTGTGAAGAATTAGACAAGGAAAATTGGGTGTGACCCCAGAGATATTTATAGACAGCAGCCCCTCATTCTGTGGTCTTCTCTTTCCCTAGTGCCTCTGTCTTCCGGTGCGTTATTCCTGTTCCTTTTATGAGATAGCCTTGGTATGTAGCCCAGGTGAGCCCTAAAGGCCCCCCCTCTAACTTCCTGCTTGGGATTGCAGGTGTGCTCCTGTACGCCCAGTTTGGGCTCTGGGGTGTGTGTGTGTGTGTGTGTGTGTGTGTGTGTGTGCGCGCGCGCGCTCCCCCCCCCCCCCCCATGGTCTTTGTATGTAGGCTTTTGACTGGCTGAAACTCCATATACCCAGAAATCCACCTGGCTCTGCCCCAAGTGCTGGGATTAAAGGTGTGCCCAGCTTTGGCTTTCTTTTTTTTTTTTTTTTTGGTTCCTCATGGTTTCCCCAAAAGGGTCATTTCAAGTTCAGTCCACATCTCACGGCTAGTGAGTTCAGTATCTATATATTGACCTCACATCCAACAGAGCTATCTGAGACTAGGGGTGTAGCTCAGTTGGTAGAGTGTTTACCTAACATCCTGGGCTCCATGCTCCACCCCTTATAGGCGTGGCACACTCTCTGCCTCCTGGCACCAGGGAGCTGGAGGCCGGAGGAGAGGACCTTTAGTCGTTATCAGCTGCAGATTGAGCTGAAGGGCACCTAGGGCTACTTGAGACCCTACCTCAAAAAGGAAAAGAAGATTTACAAATATATAAATTCTTGGCTTTAATTATGCTTATTGTTTTAGATGTTATGACTCTGTCAGTGATTTAGTCCAAACTTTTAATTTTTTATTTTAAAATAACAGCATGCATTATTTGTACAAAATAATTTGTCATGACATTTTCTCTTGTATACAGTTGACTTCAATCATATTCACACATCTCTTTCTTTTTTTTGAGATGGGGTGTCTGTGTAGGTTGGGATGGAGAAATTTCTGTCCCCCTGCCTCAGCCACCGAAATGCCGAGATTACAGGCGTTTACCAACGTGCCCACCTTGGCAAAGAGAAGTTTTGAGTAGACTTCTCTGTATTTAGAGTATTTAGCTCATTACAGGAGTGGTATCACTAGATTATTTACATGTTTAGAATTTTTAGATAAATTTTTATGTTTTCTTGTTTTACTTAAGGTAGGATCTCAACCTAAGCTGACCTGGAACTCCTTATTCAATGTGGAATTCAGTCCTTCTTTAGTCTCAGGAGTGATATACTTAGAGGTTTTCCAGCATATACCACCATGCCCAACACTTCTTTTTTAAAGCTAATCCCAATTTATACCCCGACCAGTAAGTAATACAAACTTGCTTAGGGAATAAGGGTTAATCCTCAAAGCAATCCTTTGAGGCCCCTATTGTTCCTATTTATAGGCAAAGGAAATGAGGCTCAAAGAGGCTGAAGTGTAATGTGGGGGGTTGGAGTACAAATCCTTACCTTTGATTTCTTTCACAAAATGTTGTACATGTTTGAATTTTTAATTCAGATTATCACCATTACACCCAACTACCTTACATGTAATTTACTTCCTGTTAGATGGATATAAAAAAAACTCTTGAAAATTCAAAGAAACTATAAAATTATTATTTACTTAAAAATAGCAGCCTGCAGACTTGCTTCATCACCCACTGTAGCTGTCCACATATCTTGCAGTTTTGTAAAATTGTACATAATTCACATTTAGAAGTCAGGAATCTTAGCAATTCATGTTTTATTTCCTTTACCCTCTGACAATCATCATCATATCCTGTTTTTGTTTTGTTTTAGATTTTTTTTTTTTTGAGACAGGGTTTCTCTGTGTAGCCCTGGCTGTCCTGGACCAGGCTGGCCTTGAACTCAGAAATCCTCCTGCCTCTGCCTCCCAAGTGCTGGGATTAAAGGCGTGCACCACCACCGCCCGGCTATTTATTTTATTTTATTTTATTTTATATGAGTACTGTCGGTGTCTTCAGACACCAGAAGAGGGCATCGGATCCCATTACAGATGGTTGTGAGCCACCATGTGGTTGCTGGGAATTGAACTCAGGACCTCTGGAAGAGCAGCCAGTGCTCTTAACTGCTGAGTCATCTTTCCAGCTTATATCCTGTTATTATCTCTAAATTCTAGAGTATACTTTACATTCATATACTCTTTTTTTCATCTTATTTCTTTGTAAATGGTATTTCCTACAGTTCACTCCCTTAAAAGTTTATCTTTTAATCGTAATCCAAATTTAATTTTTCCTCATAAAAATTGGTTACGTACATAAGTGAATACACTTACTGAAGACAAAAAAACATCTGATAAAAATCTTGTTTTATATCCATAAATGCTTGTCTCAGCTTTAATCAAAGAAACCTCTTTTCAAAGAACTACTGTGAATGTACAAACTCACGGTGACACAAGGTGCTGAGAATAAAGAATGATGTCCATCCCTAAACAAGTCCCCTCTGAGCTCAGAGAACAGTGGGAGAAGGGACAGAAAGAATGTAAGAGCCTCGAAGGCAGGGAGAGGGGTTGTGAAATAACGTCGTCCCAGGCAAGACACAGCAAACCTTTGCAATCATGAATTCATGGGCCTGCAGATACTTGCACTGGGTCCGCACCAGAAGTCAGGGTCGATGGAGGAGGGGCTTGGGGCATATAGACCATACTCTTCGTTAGATATTGGCGACTGAGGGGGGACTCATTGCTTTCAGTTGTATACCCACTGGTGACCCCACCAGGCTCCACCAGATGGTTCCAATCCAGAGGTCACACAGCTGGCCCTGGTTAAAATAAATGGGTCACAAAACCAGAGTCATGATCTGGGAAGCACTGCCAGGGAGGAGTGTGAGGGATGAGGGATGGTGAGGAGTAAGTCTGGGCAGAGGAAGCACATGGACGAAATATCAGAGCAAGTAAAGACAAGTCAAACATGAGCCCACCGTGTCCAGTTCTCTTCTTCCATTTGCCTGTCCTCACATAACCTGCAACTTTCTTTTATCCTCATATCTTGGTGTCTGCTAGATACCACTTTCTTAGACTCATATTCATTTATTTATTTATTTAGGTGTTTTCAGAAAGGGTTTCACTGTGTAGTCTGGCTGTTTGTAGACTTGGCTAGCCTTGAATTCACAGAGATCCTCCTGCCTCTGCCTACCAAATGCTGGGATTAAAGGCATGCACCACTACCACCTGGCAAAACTCCTCCATATTATTTCACAGTATCTCTTGTATTTTAGTCATCTATTATAAGATGCATTGTAATTTCATTTTGATTTTCTGTTTAAACAATATATTTTGCCAGGTGGCATTGTCTTTCCAAAACTTATTTTATCATGTCTAACTTTAAAACTAGAAGAATGGTGGTTCTTTGAAGTTCTATAAACATGCAACCTACCCTTAGAGTCATCTAGGGACCTTTTGTAGCTAGACAGTAAAAACAAAGAGAATTAATCAAAAAGACCACCAAAAGACCAAAACAAATATAAAGTAGAAATGAAAAAATGTGTAAAGAAGAATAAAACATAAGCAAAACTAAAGCCGAGTGTGCTGCGTTTACACCTGTGACACCAGCACTCAGTGGGTACAGAAAGAGTGTTCAAAGCCAGCCTCACCTAAGAGTGAGGCTAAGGACTGCTGGGCCACTGGAGACTATCGCAAAACAAAATGTAAATGACACACCAAAGGCTGTGGTTGACTTCTGCAGCTGCCAGAGAGTACTGATAACTTGGTAAAGACATTCAAATGTCCATCAGTAGAAACCAGGGAAACTAATCTGGGTATGGTGACACACACCTTTACTTTCAGTATTCAGGACACAGGGGCTGGTAGGTCTCTTAAAGACTGTCCTGGTCTACAGAGCGAGTTCCATGATAGCCAGGGCTACACTGAGAAACCAAAAGGGGGCTGAAAGGATGGCTCTGTGTTTAAGAGACTCTTGCAGAGGACCTGAGTTCAGTTCCTAGCTCCCACCTCAGGTGGCTCACAGTCAAATGTAACTCTTGCTCCAGGGGACCAGATGTCCTTTCTGGCCTCTGTAGGTGCCTGCACTCAAGGAACTTGGCACACACACTTTAAAGAGAAAAAAAAATATTTTTTTTATTTTTAATTTATTTTTATTTTATGTGCATTGATGTTTTGCCTGCATGTATGTATGTTTAAGGATGTCAGATCCCCTGGAACTGGAGCTACAGACAGTTGTGAGCTGACATGTGGGTGCTGGGACTTGAACCCGGGTCCTCTGGAAAAGCAACCGGTGTTCTTAACCACTGAGCCATCTCTCCAGCCCCCAAATACATTTTTTTGAAAAGGAAAAACAAAACAAAACAAAAAGTGAGAGACTGGAGAGATGGCTAGGTGGTTAAGAGCACTTCCTGCTCTTGTGGAGGACCTGAGTTCATTCTCAGCACCCACATTGGCTAGTTCATAGCTGAGCGTAAACTCAGTTCCCGGGGACTTCAGGCTTCTTCAGGCACCTGCACTCAAACCCCCATCCACCCACCCCATGCACCCCCCCATCCACCCACCCCATGCACCCCCCCATCCACCCACCCCATGCACCCACCCCATCCACCCACCCCACGCACCCCCCCATCCACCACCCCATGCACCCCCCCATCCACCCACCCCATGCACCCACCCCATGCACCCCCCATCCACCCACCCCATGCACCCACCCCATCCACCACCCCATGCACCCACCCCATCCACCCACCCCATGCACCCACCCCATCCACCCACCCCATGCACCCCCCCCATCCACCACCCCATGCACCTCCCCATCCACCCACCCCCATCCACCCACCCCATGCACCCCCCCATCCACCCACCCCCATCCACCCCATCCACCCACCCCATCCACCCACCCCCATCCACCCACCCCATCCACCACCCCACCACCCTGCTCTTTGTTTGGTTTTTGTTTTGTTTTCCACACAGTTTCGGTGTGAAACATCCCTGGCTATCTTGGAAGTTAATCTGTAGATCAGGCTGGCCTTTTCAAAGACACCACCAGCCTCTGCCTTCAACTGCTAAGTGATACCACACCCTACTAAGATACCTACTTTTTAAAATGTAAAATCCTATTTAAAAAAAAAAACACCCCTTCCTATTAGAGAGAACCTTGTTTCAAAACAAAACATAAATAGGGAGTGGGGGTTGGTTTCTGGAGAGATGGCTCAGTGGTTAAGAGCACCGAGGACCAAGATTTAATTCTCAACTGTCATATTGGGAACCAGCCATTCGTAATGTCTGTTTCAGAGGATCTGATGCACTCTTTAGGCCTCTGGGTACCAGACACACATGTGATGCACAGACATATACAGGTAAGATACACAAATGAAAATTAAAAATAACTGGGGCAAGCTGGGAGGTGATAGTGCACGCCTTTAATCCCAAAATCTGGAGCACAGAGGTGGACAGATCTCTAAGTTCGAGGTCAACCTGGCCTACAAAGTGAGTACAGACCAGCCAGGACTACACAGAGAGACCTCCATCTCAAAAAAAAAAAAACCAAAACCCACAAAGATAGGGTAGGTTAGGGTAGGTAGGTAGACATATAAAGTGTGGAAGAAATGGCTGTGCAGAGAGAGCTGCTCTGGAGTGGACCCAAGCGTGGTCTCCACCTCACTGCCCACACCGCAACTGTGTCTTCAGTGCGCCTGTCCTCCTACATGCACAGTGAAAAACGAGCTATACGTTAGACAGACAGAAGCACCGTCAGTTAAAGGAGCTGTCTTGGCCCACACTGCGTGTTTGTCTTCGCCCTTCGTCTGCGTCATGCTTTGCTACTCCCTTCCCTCCAGAACAGTGGAGCTTTCTTGCTTCTCTGTGCTCTTAGCTGCTAGAGTCTGCACCAGTGGGCGGAGCAGTCAGCATTGCCCTCTCTCATCTTTGAACTTGCAATTGTTACACGAAACAGTTCTAGTTCCAGGACAGATGCCTTGTCCAGTCTACCATGGCATCATTGGTCTCTAGGGCTGCCTTTACATAATGCTAAAGTTCCCATTCCTCTGTTACCTACTCTTTAATCTTGGACCTGGCAAGTGAGTGAATACTCTCTCTCTCTCCCCTCTCTTGATCTCCATCCCCCCTTTATTGTTTTTTGTTTTTGTTTTTGTTTTGTTTTTGGTGATTTCAAGACAGGTTTTTTTTCTGTGTAGTCTTGGTTGCCCTGGAACTCACTCTGTAGACCACAAACTCAGAGATATACCTGCCTCTGCCTCCTGAGTACTGGGACTAAGGGTTTGCACCACCACCATCACCGCCAGGCTACAATCTTATCAGTTATAGTAAAAGTTCTTCTCTCGGATTAACAGTGTTAATCCGAATTGAAGCATTTTTTTTTTATTTTTATTTTTTTGTTTTGAGACATGTTTCAGTATGTATTTCTGGCTAGCTAATGTGGAACTTACTACATAGAACAGGCTGGCATCCAATTTGGAGATACACCTGTTTCTGCCTGCTAAGTGCTAAGATTAAAGGCATGTACTCAGCTTTTTTTTTAACGTTACATTTATTTGTGTATGGGGTGAGGCTTGCACATATGCCAGAATGCCTGTTTGGAGGTCAGAGGAGATTTTCTGGAATTGATTCCTTGTCCAAGTGTGCCCTTGAGGATCAAGCTCAGGTGCTAGGCATGGTGCCAGGTGCCCTTTACCCAGCCCCTCACCATCCCTTACCGATGTTGATTTTGAGTTTATAAATTCTGATTTAAGGTCACTAAAGAGAATGTAAACCACCATTGATTCTTTGTCTTTGTGTCTTTCATTGTTGGCTTGAGTTTTTGTTGTTTTGGTTTTGGAGGATGAGGTCTCACTTTGTATATCTTGTAAACTGGCCTCAAACCTACCTGCCTCTGCCTGGAAAGTGCTGGGTTAAAGTGCACCACCATGCCCTGATTTTTTTTTTTTAGGCTCATTTTATTTTTTGTATGAGTGTTTACCTTTTCATATGTATATGTGCCACATGTGTGTCTGTGCTTGAAGAAGCCAGGAGAGGGTGCCAGGTTCACCTCCTAGAAACTGGAGGTGAGCACTGGGAGCTGCACCCAGGTTCTCAGTCAGAGTTTCCTTCCTTCCTTTCATTTACTTACTCATTTATGTATATGAATACGCCATCACTCTCTTCAGATGCACCAGAAGAGGGCACCAGATCCCATTACAGATGGTTGTGAGCCACCGCGTGGCTGCTGGGAATTGAACTCAGGACCTCTGGAAGGGCAGTTGGTGCTACCGAAGCTGAGCGTCTCCCCAGCCCTGTGAGAGTTTCTTAACCACTTTCCAGCATTTTCCCAGCTCTCATTTTTTTGTTAGTTTATGATGCCTTTTCCTGCCTAGCGTGCATAAAGCTGAGTTGGACCCTTGTACGACATAATGCTAGAGGTGATAGTGTGTGCATAGAATCCTAACTGAGATCATGGGGTACATGAGACCATGTCTCAGAAAAGGAAACATTTGGAGGCTTCAGGACCACCGACTGCTCCTCCAGAGGGCCTGAGTTCAAATCCCAGCAGCCACATGGTGGCTCACAGCCATCTGTAATGGGATCCAATGCCCTCTTCTGGAGAGTCTGAAGAGAGTGATGGTGTTCTCACATACATAAAATAAATAAAATCTTTAAAAAAAAAAAAGAGGAAGCATTGGAGCAGTCAGGTGGCTCAACAAATAAAACACACTTGCTACCCAGCCTGTTGACCTGAGTTCTGTCTCCTGTGATCTGCATTCTAGGAGAAAAGTGATTTCTACAAGTTGCCGTTCATGTGTAAACTCTGGCACAAAATAACTAAATGAATGTTCTAAAAGTTACAGTGAAATTTCATATTAGATAATGACACTTGCCCCCAAGTCAGAGTTCTGTCCCTGTAACCCTCATAGTGGGAGGAGAGAGCCAACTCCACATGCATGCATCCTGTGACATGCACTCCAAATAAGTTTGTTTTGTTTTAATCTTTTAAGTAAAAGAAAATATCAATAAAAATGACCTTAAAAGTAAGTTTATGGAACTTTTCCTTGTCTGAAGCACCTCAGGAAAATTGTTTTTCTGTATTACAAAATGTGACCTTTGAACTGGCTGTAATACTTTTGCAGATCTTCGTAGAGTTTGATGGCTGTAGCTGGAAGCAGCACTCCTGGGTTAAGGTTCACGCTGAAGAAGTGCTTGCCCTTCTGCTGGAAGGCTCACTTGTTTGGGCTCCCCGGAAGGACCCCGTCCTTCTACAGGGCACCCGCGTCCCCGTCGCACAGTGGCCAGCCCTGGTAAGTAACTTTCAATTTCATCTTTACTTGTTTGTTTTATTGTATAGCTTGCAGACAAGATCTCCTGTACTCCAGACTGGCTTCCAAATCACTGTGTAATCCGGGTTGGCCTTGAATTTATCCTCCTGCCTCTGCCTTGCAGGGTTGGATTACAGGTGTGTGCCTCCTCATTCCCTGCAGCTATACATATTAGGCAAGCACTTTCTCACTGAGCCAGGTCTCCATCTGCAAAAAGGCTTTATTTGCTTGTTTTTTTTTTTCTGTTCTATTTTCTTTGTTTTTAAGGTGTTGGGTATCCAACGCAGGGGCTCCCAGGGCCCGTTTCATACAAGGCAAGTCTCTACCACTGAGTTCTAGACTGCTGCCCAGTGGATGAATGAATAGGAACATTTTGACCTTTTTTCTTATGTGTTCCTATAAATATTTACCTCATAACTACTCTTCAGGAGTTGTGAAATCTACATGCTATGTCCTTATAAGACTTTTTTTTAAAAAAAGATTTATTTATTTATTTATTGGTTTTTTGAGACAGGGTTTCTCTGTGTAGCCCTGGCTGTCCTGGAACTCACTTTGTAGACCAGGCTGGCCTCGAACTCAGAAATCCTCCTGCCTCTGCCTCCCAAGTGCTGGGATTAAAGGCGTGTGCCACCACTGCCCGCTTATAAGACTTTTATTTCCAAAGTTACCAAAGCAAAAATTCAACAGATCTTTTCTTCCTATGCTCTGAAGAATGGCTGTTTGTTTGTTTGTATTTTTATTTTTCTAGACAGGGTTTCTCTGTGTAAACCTGGCTATCCTGGAACTCACTCTGTAGACCAGGCTGGCCTTAAACTCAGAGATCCCCCTGCCTCTGCCTCCCAAGTGCTGGGATTAAAGGTGTGCACCATCATACCTGGCTTATTCCAGTGATTGATAAATCTCACAGAGGTTTCAAGAGCTATTGAGGTAAATGTATCTCAAGGAAGATCTCGTGTGTTGGGGATCTTCCTTGACCATCTCCCAAGTGCTAGAATTATAGACATGAACTGGCGCACCTTCACTACAACCCTTACTCTGGACTTTTATAGTCTAACCCTTAGGAAGCATAGTGTGGGCAGTCAGATCCCTCGTGATGATGGTTACCTTCTTACTGCACATGTCCTCTTTAGACGTGAGAGCATTACAGCCGGGTATAGTGACTCAGACCAATAATTTCCATGTTTGGGTCGCTGAGGAAGGAGGATTGCTTCAAGTTCCATACTGGTCTGGTCTGTACTGTGAGATCTGATCCCAAAACCAAAGAAACCAAAATTAGGAAATATTGAGCAAAATGTCATTTCATTTGTTCCTTGTGGTTATTTGAGGAGCAGAGACTTTGTTGAAAATGTTTGCAAGTACTTGGACTTGTTCTTTAACTTCTGTTAACTGGGATGAGAAGAGAGTAGTAGTAACTTTTCTCTGAAGCTAAAGATTAATTGAGCTGTTATCTATTTTTTATCTCCAAGTTCTAATCAATATTCTGTCATTGTGCTTACAGACTTTCACCCCCCTAGTAGATAAGCTGGGTTTGGGGTCTGTGGTGCCAGTTGAATACCTTGTGGACCGAGAACTTCGCTTCCTGTCGGATGCTAGTGGGTTGCATCTGTTCCAGGTACTGGCACTTGCCCCATCGAGTCTCGGCTTAGGACTTAACCTCCTTGCCAACTTGCTTGTTGGTATAAATATGGGAATTTACTCTTTTCTTTTAGCCTTGCTTTGCTTCCTTTAATAAATTACTCTGTGCATTTTGAAGTTTTCTGCTTTAAAAAGTACATCCAGTGACTGGAGCTTCTTCTGTCTTCCTCATATTCTTCTACCCACTTTAAAGCCACCCAGGACCCAAAACTACCATAATTCTGAGGGTTTCTTCAGAGGAAAAAATAAAAAAGGTTTTGGGGCTCAGCAGTTAAGAGTACTCCTTGCTCTCCAAGAGACCTTGAGTTTGGTTCCCATCAAGTATGTCCTCAGGCTTGTAAGCCTGCAGCTCCAGCTGGAGGGGAACCAATGCACTCTTCTGGCTGGCCTCTGAGGATACCTGCATGTGTTACATACATACCTACAAAATAAATATATGCATACACAATAGAAAAGAGGCGTCTCTCTGATGGCTTTTTTTAAAAAAATTACTTATTTATTTTATGTATATGAGTACACTGTAACTGTCTTCAACCACACCAGAAGAGGGCATCAGATCCCATTACAGATGGTTGTGAGCCACCATGTGATTGCTGGGAATTGAACTCAGGACCTCTGGAAGAACAGTCAGTGCTCTTAACTGCTGAGCCATCTCCCACCCCCAATTTTAGTCTTTCATTGAGAGACCAGTATTTCCTAAACTGTGTTCTATGTCTTATTAATGGTAGTTTCTTGGTTATTCTTTCTCATCATGAAAAATCCTTACTTTATTCATCTCTATGCTCCGGGTGGATGCATGTGTGCGTGTGTTAAAGAGCTTTTTAGTGTATGATTTTTCTTCTCGAGTTAAGTTTTACTGCCATTCATTTTAACATCCAGGTGTTTGCTTTTATCTCTACCAGATGGGAACAGATGTTCAAAACCAGATTCTTTTAGAACATGCTGCATTAAGAGAAACAGTTAACGCTTTGATCAGTGACCAAAAGCTACAAGAGATTTTCAGCCGAGGTAAGAACAAGTAGTTTTCTGTCCTTGGACTTGAGATCCAAGGATGTGATAGAATGCAGCACCATGCAGCTTTAGATATTTTCTCCGGTCTTCTTCTTTTGTGTAAAGTTTTGATTATCTGTAGTTAGCTATAGTTCTAGAATCAATCAAAAAAAAAATAGTCTCTTACTCAGACTGTTATGTTCAGGGACCCTAGGAATTCTACTCTGTAACTTTCTAGCATTGAATAGAGGATTCAGCTTATAGAGTTCCTGGTTTTCCACTAGTTAATAGTGCCGACCAATATAGCGCCCCTAGCTCTTCTTTCTGCATTTCATAGCACAAAGTTTTATTGCTTTTTTTTTAGTATTTATTAAGAAGTTAACCACAAGCCGGGTAGTGGTGGTGCACGCCTTTAATTCCAGCACTTGGGAGGCAGAGGCAGGAGGATTTCTGAGTTCGAGGCCAGCCTGGTCTACAGAATGAGTTCCAGGACAGTCAGAGCTACACAGAGAAACCCTGTCTCGAAAAATCAAAAACAAAACAAAAAAAAGAAGTTAACCACATAGATAGAGGTTACTGCCTTTAGAGAAAACTGTATTTATACTTAGCATATGCAAATTTTTCAAGAGGTAAAAGCTTGCTAACACCAGCAAAGTGTTTGCATAAAACAATCCATTCAAGACCTGTTGTACATTAACAACAGAAGAAAGGGGGAGGTACATGCTAGAAGTCGTCAGCTGTAAATGTGTCTGTAAAACAACAGTCCTGGGTCCCATCATTTCAGCATCAATTGAACTTTTCACCCAAAGGATTTGGAACTGAGGAGGCAGGACATTAATGGTCACTCATCATTCCCAGGGCCATGCTGTCTAATAGCTTGTTCAGCTCAATGGCCAGTTTGTTTTGCTTTGCTTTGAAACTTAGACTGGCCTTTCAGAACTTTTTTTTTAATATTGAGAAAAAAAAATGGGCTTGGGAGATTCTTAGAAATAAAAGGTTTATAAAAGTTTAAGAGAACTTGGTTTCATTTTTATGCTGAGTATGGAAAACTAGAGTTGCTCCTTTCTGTTCTGCACAGAAAATGCCAAGTTTTTTATGTCATGTAATTATGAAATACAGCCCAGCACAAAACATGCCTTTGTAATTGGTCTCTCCTTTAGGTCCCTATAGTGTCCAGGGCCATAGAGTCAAGGTCTACCAACCCGAAGGAGAGGAAGTATGGCTCTGTGGCGTTGTGAGCCGTCAGGACTCAGTCACCCGTCTCATGGAAGTGTCTATAACTGAGGTGAGGCTCTTATTCTATAAGAGGTACAGCATTGCCTTACTGAAAATGACATAAGAACGTAACTACCTCAGCATAGAAGCCACAGGAAGACTACTTCTGCCTGTTTTCTTCATTACTGAGCCTGTCATTGTGAGTTAGAGGTAAATATGCAGAAACCCCATTGGCTTCAGAGCTTTGGGATAATGTCTTTGGAAGTACTTTTGTAAGCCAAGTGTGGCTGTGCATATGTGTGTCCAACACTCTGAAAGTGTTAATCCCAACTAAGGAGATTAAAGACCATTGCCCAAATTCTTTGGTCAAATTATGCAGGCTTTTTTATTTTTTTGTCATACAGAGCTATCTCCCTAAAGTGGGAGGGCTGAAAAGTAGCATTGAACATAAGAGAAGTTAGGGTTTATATAGCCCCCAAAACTGCAAGGTTTCCAAGGATTAGGGAGTTTCCAGAGGAATTTTGCTTATGTAGGACCTTGACTGAAGATTTCAAAACTCCTGGGCAGAGCAGCTTATCATAGTATGTTCAAGATTCAAGACAACTTCATAGGGTGGGGAACATGCCTAATTCCAGAAACAGGTTAAAACACAGTCAAGCTGAAATCTTTTTGCAGCCATTAGGCTGGTGCATGAGAAGCTTTGATAGATGGATCTTAAAGAGAAAAAAGAATTAAAGTTATGTATGTATGTACACTGTGTGCCTACTGTGCCCACAGAAGCCAGCAGAGAGTGGGATTTTGTTGAACTGAAATTCCAGACAGTTATGATTTACCGTGTGGGCAGTGGGTAAGCCCAGGGTCAGCCCAGGTCCTCTGCTCCGAAAGAGAAGCAAAGTCTCTTGTCCACAGAGCTGTCCCTTCTCTCCAGTCCCCACAACAGACTTTTTTTTTAGTTTCAAGTAGTATACATATGTGTACAGTGGACAAGGAAAACTGCTATTTCTCCAAGGAGCTAGAACTCCCACAGTGGTGCCATCAATTTGATGTTTTCCATTTCTGCCTAACATTTTCTATGTGTCTGTCTATGACACATTTTTATTTATATTAGTTGTATAAGTTATACATTAGTGATTGGTATGATATGATACATAGGCACAATTCATTTTTTGAACATAATTGTATGTTTGTTGTGCTATATGTGTCAGTATAAACACTTAAAACTTGGCTCATTGTTTCAAAATACAGGTATACTCTTAAGTAGACACATCATAATTTAGTCTAAAATTGGGGACTTGTAAATTATGTGCAGTATTCTCCCTACCAGCTATGGGCACAGTTAGCAGAGTGAAACATTCCTTCACAGATGTTATGTATAAGAAAGAAGTCCTTGGTGTGGGGAGAAAAGACGACTCAGCTGTAAAGAACACTCAGTGCTTGAGTTTGGTGCCTGGCACCTGTGTTGGGTGGCTCACAGCTGTTTGTAGCTCAGTTACAAGAGATCCCACATTCTCTTCTGGCCATTTGCACTCATGTACACATACCTACACACTAACACGTTTGTACACATACCTACACACTAGCACATTTGTACACATACCTACACACTAACACATTTGTACACATGCCTACACACTAACACATTTGTACACATAATTAAAAATAAGTGTTAAAAATAAGTAAATTCCTTAGTGTGAAAGTACTAGGTTAAAGAAAATACCATAAATTGGTACTAGCATCACATTGTCTCACTCCCAAAGTTTCTATTTTGTTTTAATAGTTGAGTGCCTCTTTTAATGATTGTTGGCCTAGAGATACAGACATTTAAATGAATATTCCTAAAAAGATATACTTAGATATATTTAGATCTTAAACTCAGTCAGTTCTTTAATTCATTAACTTAACAAATATTAATGTTTGCACTATTGTAGATGTCATTTCCAGTACTGTTTTTGGAGATCACTCTTAGGAAGTTTTCTATCTTGTAGGGAATTAAAAATAAATACCTATATTGTTAAAGAACATGTATACTATTATCTCTTGGTTGTCACGGTATTGAATGTCTTTTTCCTGTTTTTCATGTGTTGGCCTTTCCTGCTCCCATAGACTGGTGAGATGAAGTCAGTAGATCCCCGGCTCACCCACGTGATGCTGACAGATCATTCGACACCACAGAGTGAGGTACAGTACAAATAGACAGTCTAAGTAGATTCATGAGCTCTTAGTCATTTTTCTATTATGTGGGGTTCTTGTATATGTGTTTTCCATACATACCCTTAGGCTGTTCAGCTCTACCATTTTCTTCCTGTTTACTATATGATTTGTCTAGTTAAGAGAGGACATGTCTTATGAAAGAGACCTAGCGTGAGCAAACCTTTTTAATTAAAGCGAGGTCTCTTAATTCTATAAACCATGGTCTCTTTCTTATATTCTCTTTTTTTTTTCTTTTTTTTTTTTTTGGTTTTTCGAGACAGGGTTTCTCTGTGTAGCCCTGGAACTCACTCTGTAGACCAGGCTGGCCTCGAACTCAGAAATCCACCTGCCTCTGCCTCCCAAGTGCTGAGATTAAAGGCGTGCGCCACCACTGCCCGGCTCTTTCTTATATTCTCGAAGGACAAGTTTAATAGATAGTTAATACTGGGATAAACAATGCTAATAAGAGGAAATAAAGGAAAAGCTCTGTCTTCCCTACCCCTCATCAAGTCCCATTGAGCTCCAAGGTAGTCTGAAACTCTACATTTTGTAATGGAATCAAATCAAACAAATGCCCAGTTCAGTACTGCGCACACAGTGGTTTGTTTTATAATTACTATGAACCAGGCCAACTCTTGGTTCCTTCAAAATTATCGTAACAAACAAACATACAAAAAATTATGTTGTTGCTGGAGAGATGGCTCAGTAGTTAAGAGCACTGACTGCTCTTCCAGAGGTTCTGAGTTCAATTCCCAGCAACCCCATGGTGGCTCACAACCATCTGTAATGGGAGCCGATGTACCCTTCTTCACTGTATCTGAAGGCAGCTACAGTGTACTCATATAAATAAAATTAATATTTTTTTAAAAAAGTTTATGTTAAAAATCTGCTTGAGCTTGCACGATAGTGAACTCAAATAATCTGAGCACATTGATACTGAGGTGAGAGTATCAGGAATTCAAGGCCAGCATGGTCTACTTGAGGCCTGCCTCAAAAGGCAAAACAACATTCATAGTCCTTAAAATATTAACACTTCTGTAAATGTTACTCTCTCTGTCTCGCTGGATACGTGTACAGTCCTTTTTCTATTGAGATGGGATCTGTATGTGTCTGGTACCCTCCCTATGTAGATTGGGCTGACTTCAAGCTCCAAGATTGCCTGCTTCTGTCTCTCAAGTGTTGGGCTTAAAGGTTAATGCCACCATGCACCCCTGTTCAGTCATTCTGTTGAAACAAGATGGGAAGGAAAGGAAGGAACCAGGTTAAATCTAATAGTTCTTTAGTCATGTGACTGTGAACAGGGCCAGCTCTTACTGTGTGTGCGTGACTGAGGACACCTGTTGTGTTGATAATGGACTGAGCTCTCCTTTTGCTCCTTTCTAGAGTTCATTTGTCTTCTTAAGTACTCGGTTGATACTGCTCTGTTGGCTAGATAAAACTGGATAGCGTGTCAGGTCTCACGGCCCACGCCCTCGACTCACATCTGAGCAGCTCAGCATACTAGGACACACATCGGCTGTTTAGGGAATGGGAGAAACTGCTCTGAGCCAGGTCTGAAATTTGGCCAGATGTGTTAGAAACTAGATCTGTGTTTTTTAGCTGAAGATATTGTTTCTTTTGGCTTTGTCATGATATGACTATATTCTTGACCAACAAAGTGCAATTATTGTTGATATTGTGCCAAGTTTCATAATAACCCTTCTTAGACATCCAAGATCAGTCCCCTCATATCTGTGACTGGGGGTGAGGAAGTGTGTGGATGACTGAATGAACAAGAAAGACTATATCTCAGTGAACATTCGTCTGCAGTTAGACTGAAAACTTGCAGAATAGTTTTAAATGAGGATAAAATAAAAACAATGTTCAACAAAGTCTTTCTGATTCTTGAATAAAAGATTTGGGAAACTTAGATAATATTACCAGAAATATGATAGGTACTTAGTCATAATAAGTATGTTATTATTTATTTATACCTGTTACTTATCTCTGTGGAAACTTGGGTAATATTACCAGAAGTGTGGATGAAATGGAAGTAAATCTTGAGCTTTTTTTGGGGGGGTTTCACAAAAGGGACTGAAGAGACAGTGCATAGGTTAAGAGCACTGGTTGTTCTTGTGAAGGCCCTGGGTTCGGTTCCCGGCGCACCCTTGCTGGCATATAACCACCTGTGACTCCAGTTCTAGGGATTCCCCCTTCTGGCCTCCAAAGGCATGTGTATGGACATGGTATACATACATAAACTTGGGTATACATGCAGTATGCATAAAATAAACCAATCTTTTTTTCTCAAATGAGTTTTACAAGAAAATTAAAGGAGGTAATAAATGAAGTCAGCAAAAAAAGAAAAATAGAAAACTTAGAAAAAAACTTTATTATTATTTTGTTATTTTTTTGTTTTGTTTTATTTTGTTTTTCAAGATGGCTTCTCTGTGTAGACCTTGCTGTCCTGGTCACTCAGTAGAACTGGGTGACCTCCAACTCAGAGATTCTCCTTGCCTCTGTTGGAATTAAAGGCATGCACCACTCCACATGGCTCCAAGAAATTTTTAAGTATTTAAAAAGTTGACATACCAAATATAATGATCACAGTGTAGATATGGCTCTATAAGTATTAAGGGTAGATTTATTAAATGGTAAATATTCATCACTACAAACAATTAGGCTATTACCACCTAAATACTTTCAGTGTTTCTGAATCAGCCTAAAACCTGCTTCTTAGGAACGGTCCCTTCACATATGTATCTTCTTAGTATCTTTTAGCTTCTAAAAATCATAAGATGTCATAGGCGGCGTGAAATATTAGCAAGGAGGTTTGTGGTTTGAGCCTGTGTTGGTCTGCTACTTTTTTCTCTTTTCTTGACTCATGGTTTGAAGTAAGGTCTGGGAATCGACTAAGCATTACAATGTCTGTGCAGCTCAAACCTGTCAGGTTCACTTTTCCTTTGGTCATGATTCACATATTTCTAGGAGTTTTTATATTTCAGAACTTGAAATTCAGACTGTGCCAAAAGCAGATAAGATGAAGAACACGTTATCCCAGCACTGGTGGGCAGAGGCAGGCACTCGAGTCTGAAGCTAACCTGAGGTCTCCATAGAGACTTGTAGGTTGTCGGAGTGACATAGTGAGACCCCCATCTCAGAATAAGTATAAATAAATAAATTTTAACTTTTTTTTTTTCGAGACAGGGTTTCTCTATAGCCCTGGCTATCCTGAAACTCACTCTATAGACCAGGCTGGCCTCAAACTCAGAAACCCTCCTGCCTCTGCCTCCCGAGTGCTGGGATTAAAGGCATGCGCCACCATTGCCTGGCTAAATTTTAACTTTTAAAAAAAATACTTCTTTTATGTGTATAGATGTTTTGCCTGAATGCACTTGAGCATGCCTGGTCCCCTTGGATGTGAAGAGAGGGTGTCAGATCCCATGAAGTGGAGTTGCAGATGGTTGAGAGCTGCCATGGGGATTCTGGGAGTCAAAAGTAGCCAGTGCTCTTTTTGAGTCTTAATTCATATTAGGCCATTTACAAGTATCTGTAACTCTGTCACTAAGGGATCCTGCTCCCACTTCTGGCCTCTGAAGGTACCTGTGGTAGACATGTGCATACACATAATTAGAAATTTAAAACCACACAACAAATGCACTCCCAGCCTAACTCTGTCAATTTGATTGTAGCAGAAATTCCACAAATTGTTGAAACTCTCAAAAAAAGAAAAAAAGAAAAAGAAAAAAAATCCTGAAGTGTATTCTGTGCAAGGGTTTGCCAAGGCAGGGAAGCTCCAGTCGCTGTGATCCTGAGTGCGGGCGGGTGTCAACAAAGGAAGCCACGGGAAGACTGGAGCTGCCCAGGGTCTTAGAGCAGCATCAGAGCTGCGCCTGCTCTATGTGCGTCTAGGATGGGAAAGCATTAATGGCTAATGGTTTTCACAGGATGGAAGATCCCTTACAATAAACCTTTTTTGAATTTTGTTTTGTAGGGGGGTACCATAAAAGCAGTAAAATCTTCCAAAGGAAAGAAGAAGAGAGAGAGCATAGAGGGGAGAGATGGCCGGAGGAGGAAAAGTGCTTCGGACTCTGGGTGTGACCCTGCCACAAAGAAATTAAAAGGAGACAGGGGTGAAGTAGACAGTAATGGGAGTGATGGAGGTGAGGCAAGCCGAGGGCCCTGGAAAGGAGGTAATGCCAGTGGAGAGCCAGGGCTGGAGCCGAGAGCCAAGCAGCCACCGTCTGCATTTGTTCCCCAGATTAATCGCAACATTCGCTTTGCCACTTACACCAAAGAAAACGGCAGAACTCTGGTGGTGCAGGATGAGCCTGTAGGTGGGGACACGCCTGTACCTTTCACTCCGTATGCTTCAGCCACAGGTCAAACACCTTTGGCCCCAGAGGTAGGTGGAGCTGAAAACAAAGAGGCAGGAAAAACACTGGAACAAGTTAGCCAGGGCATGGTGGCTTCAGCAGCTGTAGTCACTACCGCCAGCTCCACCCCAACCACGGTGAGGATCTCAGACACTGGCCTTGCATCAGGGACTGGGCCGGAAAAACAGAAAGGCAGCTGGTCGCAGGCCTCAGGAGAGGTGAGTTACTTCAGGGCAGACTGGCAGATTTGGGTTAACTCTTCCACTCTCCCTCATTGTTAGTACATTGAAAAATTCCCCAGGAAGGAAGGTTTATGATGCAGACTTAGACTGCGCTCTCTCTGAGCCACTCCTGGTCATTTGGCAATGTGTCTTTTTTAATAACTATCATCTCTTGAAAGTCACCTGACAGTTATCCTAATTAAAAGCCAGTAGACTATTCAATTTAATGAGATGTGAGAGAGATCTGGTGAGGATCTTCTTTTCCAGCTATCTGTTTAGTTCATGTTGTAGTTAAGCCTCAAACTAGGAGTGTGCGAGGCAGAGTTGGTGACTCACAGCGTGGACGATAGTGAACACCAAACCAAGGCTCTCAAGCCGCCATTGCCGCTTTCACTTGTGATGCTCTTCCTCATGGTCAGCCCGCTTCCGATCGTGGGACATGGCTACAGTTTTGACTTGCACATTTGTTCTTTTAAAGAGCAGTACTATAAAATTTGATAAGAGTTAGTTGCAATAGTATTTAGTTTACTGTATACTTAAATTTTTTTTTTGCTAAAATAGACAATATGAAAATTAATTGACCAAGGTTGGTAAAGTGTTACGTCATATTTTTCTTTCAAACAGGCTGTTAACTCATGTTAGAATATGAAATCCTTGACCTTTAAAAAAATTTATAAAATTTGAGGGCTAGAGAGATGGCTCAGCAGTAAGGATCACTGGCTGTTCTTCCAGGGGACCTGGCTTCAATCCCCAGTACCACGTGGTGGCTTGTAACTGACTGTAATTCTGTTTCATGGGATTGACACCTTCCTCTGCAGGACTGTATATGTGATGCACTGACATACATGCAGGCAAAACACTCATACTCATGGACATAAAAGTCAATAAATCTTTTTCAAAAACATAAAAAGTTGGATATGGTGTCCTGTTCTTATAGTCTCAGCTGATATGGAGACTGAGCTAAGGGTTCATGTGAACCAGGAGCGTGAGACAGTTTAGCCTGGAACTTAAGACTTTGTTACAAAATTAAAAGAAAACCTAAACAAAAAATTGTACACAGAAAAACTATTGTGTGCTAAATACTGTATATTATATATGAAAACCAGGCATGGAAGTGTATGTACCTATAGTCTTGGCACTCTGGAGGTAGCAGTAAGAGGGCCAGAAAGTTCGTTATTCTCAGCTACTTAAAGAGTTTGAGGCCAGCCTGGGCTGCATGAGACCCTGTCTAAAAAGAAAAATCCCTATTTGCAGGGGGAGCTCACATTCAAAATAAAATGGAATCATTTCAAGCATAGGCATAGCAGATAAAAATGACAATTGGTTGAGGGTGTAGCTCAGTGGAACACACTTGACTTATGTATAAATAAAGCCCAGGGTTCAGTCTCTGTCCTCGATAAAAACCTATTGCTTATTGATTTCATCTGACTTCTTACCTTTCCTAGCAAATGTAATTTTTAAATCCTTTTAGTATTCAGGAATAGGAAGGGAGATGAAATGTCCAGGTAGAAGGCCTATAAATACTATAAATACAATGCTGTTTATGGCTTTCCTCTGTTAGGTAGCTAGTATTAAGGAAAGCAACCAGGTAGCTCGGTAAATTTCTAGTGCCAATAAGTCTTCAGAGTGCTGAGCTATTTAAAATTAACACTGTCAAACATAGTATGAGTGTAAAACAAGCCACTTTCTGTGCTACAGAAGTGATGTGTAGGAAGTACTTCTATTCTTGGAGTAGAAAAGCCAAAGATGTGTAAGTAATGTGGGTTTAGTGGGTATTTCTTTCCATGGGTTGGAGGGCTGGGAATATTGTTTATTGGTAGAATACTTGCCTAATACATTCACAGTTCTTATAGGTTCAGTCCCTGGTCATCCCTGCCCCTCACTTCACCTCCCCCAAAAGTCAAATGGGTTGGGGGAATTTTTGGATTATCAAGCATTTTATTAATGTTTTTGGAATCAAAGTACAGCCATAAGTGTTTCCCTTACTGTGCTTAATCTGAAATAGAGAAATAGCCATCAAGAAACTTTTCCTAAAAAATGAGTTGCAACAGTTTTCATCACTTTCTTATAAAGAAAGGATTTGGAACTTAATTATTTGAAGGAAAATGAAAGAGCAGCCAAATTATCACTCGTGCTTTTGCTTCAGTAGTGAGGAACGGGTTACTTAGTGTGGAGTTCCACAGTCCTGCAGATGTCAGGCTCCTGGCCAGATGCTGCTAGTAAAACAACTGGAGAGCCTCAGTGCTGAGGACTTGTTCTAGTTCATGCACGGGCTGTGGGGGAGTGTCAGTGCAGTGTAGTTAGTGGGAAGAAGCAAACTTTTACTTTTTAACTCTAACATGTCTAAAGTCTTGGTAGCAGATGTCAGCTGGAGACAATCCATTTGTATTTTAGGCTTCTGTGCACTCTGAAGAAGATTTACCACTGTAACTATTAAAATGTTTAGTTCTGTGGTAGTTAGCACATTCATAGTGTTATAAGGCTGAAACTTACTAGTTCCTTGGAGTTTCCCCATACCAAAAGAATACACCTTATTTCAGCTATGGGACAGTTTTTCTCTTCAGTATTTTGGAGGTGTAGTGTGTCCTCTTCTTAATAATACATGAGTTTCAAGCTAGGTGCTAGGATCTAAGTATTACTGAATTAAGCCAATAATAAAAAAAAAGGGTTCCTATGAGTACATCTGTTTACAGATATATTATTAGGTCTAGGTGCTTAATGCACATGAAAGCATCCTGCAGTCATTCAGATACAGAAGTTAAGCCCTTTCAAAGGAAGAAATTTCAAAATGTTTCTTTCATTAAAATTTGTTGTCCTAAAAATTTGTGTTTGGCAAATATTTCAATGTTCACTTTTCATCTGGGGAGCCTTAATAGAGCCTGACTATTACAAGAGGGCTCGCTGGATAGCCTCATGTGATTTAGTGTCTTTAGGGTTATTGTTCGGTGAAGAGTGAGCACAGATGAGGCAGCTACTCAGTTTAAGCTGACGTGAGCAATGCAGACTGTAAATCCAGCATAGCAGGGCAGGCACAGGGGATCTCTGTGAGTTCAAGGCCAACCAGGGGCTGTGACCCTGTCTCAAAATTAACTCAGTAACTAAATTGTCATGAACATGACATTGGTAGGGGCTGATTTAAAAAAGATCTATTTTATGAAATTTCAAATTAATAAAAATTATTTTCTTTAATGTACAGGGAGTTGTAAGAAAGTGAAGTAACTTTGTAACATGGGCTCTTTACAGCAGCTTAACTAAATAAAAGAGTGTGTAGCTTGTTGGTAGACTGCTTTGCCTCAAATACACATTACCTCATAACGTGGGCATGTTGACATGCACCTGTCCTGTAACCTCAGCATTTGGGAAGTAGAGGCAGGAGCATTTGAAGTTCAAGGTCATTCTGAACTACATAGGAAGTTTGAAACCAGCCTGGGCTACTTGAGACCTTTTCTCAAAAGACAAGGAAAAGCAATGCCTTTCTGTAATAGGCCTTTGAGGAAGTAGACGCATGTTACAAAGGTCTAGGGTCTCTAGTTACACAACAAAGTAAGAACCCTGTTCCCTATTGGCCGCTTTTTCCAACTCCTTTGGACACCAAGACCCCTGTACATCCGAGCTTCACACTGCCTCCAGTTAAGTAGATAACAACCAGTAAAGTGGCAGAGTGGATGGCACCCTGCTGTCTCTGGCTTCTGTGGTCTGCGGCTAGTTTTCTCACTACCAGTGCTGGTGAAATCCAGTTGTGTAAGAGCAGGTTCATGAAATATAGGAGAGAAAAGTTGATTGTCCTATAGAAATGTGATTGCTATGATAAAGAAAGGTCAGTGGGTTGGAGCTAGATCACTAACTGAAGCTAAAATCTTCCTTGCAGACTTCAAGAAGTTCTAGTCTGGCCTCTTCTGGATTTGGAGTGTCTCTCTCAAGTTTGTCACAACCATTGACTTTTGGAAGTGGACGGAGCCCATCCAATGGAGTTTTAGCCACAGATAACAAGCCTTTGGGCTTCTCTTTCAGCTGCAGCTCTGCATCAGAGTCTCAGAAGGACTCAGATCTCTCCAAGAACTTGTTTTTTCAATGCATGTCCCAAAATTTACCCAGCAGTAACTACTTCAGCACGGTTTCAGAGAGTGTGGCGGATGACTCCTCTAGCAGGGATTCGTTCAAACAGAGCCTCGAGAGCCTGAGCTCAGGCCTGTGTAAAGGCAGATCTGTCCTTGGCGCAGATACTCAGCCGGGCCCCAAGGCCGGCAGCTCTGTGGACCGGAAAGTGCCTGCAGAGTCCATGCCCACCCTTACTCCAGCCTTCCCACGGAGTCTCCTGAACACCCGTGCCCCAGAGAATCATGAAAATCTATTTTTACAGCCCCCTAAGCTATCCCGAGAAGAACCTTCTAACCCTTTCCTGGCGTTTGTGGAGAAAGTTGAACACAGCCCTTTCAGCAGCTTTGTGTCTCAGGCATCAGGTAGCTCTTCTTCTGCTACCACTGTCACCTCAAAGGCAGCAGCCAGCTGGCCCGAGTCTCAGGCCTCTGCAGATTCCGCGACTTTAACAAAGAAAAAGCCCCTCTTTATTACAACTGACTCCTCCAAACTGGTACCTGGTGTTCTGGGCTCAGCTCTCAGCACTGGGGGCCCGAGCCTCTCTGCCATGGGGAATGGCCGCTCCAGCTCACCCACCAACAACCTCACCCAACCTATTGAGATGCCTACTCTCTCCTCCAGTCCCACAGAAGAGAGGCCAACTGTGGGGCCTGGCCAGCAGGACAATCCTCTCCTCAAAACCTTCAGTACCGTCTTTGGCAGGCACTCAGGCGGCTTTCTGACCTCCCCAGCAGAGTTTGCACCGGAGAACAGAGCTCCTTTTGAAGCTGTGAAAAGGTTCTCACTGGACGAGCGAAGCTTGGCTTGTAGGCAGGATTCGGACTCCAGCACCAACAGTGACCTGTCAGATCTGAGCGACTCAGAGGAGCAGCTGCAAGCCAAGAGCGGCCTGAAGGGGATTGCGGAGCACCTGATGGGGAAGCTAGGCCCCGACGGGGAGCGCGGGGCTGAACTGCTCTTGGGCAAGGGCAAGGGGAAGCAGGCCCCGAAGGGCCGGCCCCGGACGGCCCCCCTGAAAGGTGATCCTGCTGGGGCCAGTCTGGGCTGCACGGTTCTTGTCCTAGCACAGACATCAAATGCCTTGATGGGCAATACTTAATCTCAGAATTACAAAACCGAAGGGGCTTGACATTGTTCCCCCACCCCCAAACCCCCAAACCCGGTTCTGGGTAATGTTGTTTCTATGTTGTCGCTATAAGGGTTATCTGGCCACAAAGAAAATTTTGATCTTATTAATTTTATTTTAAACATCAGGAACTAAGTTTTTTTTTGTGTGTGTGTATCCCGTTCCTTTCTACTTCCCTTAGACCATCTTTAAATTTACTTCAGGGAGATAGGAAGAAATAGTCACTGTTCCCATAGCAACCTTTGGTAGATTTGATGGAGCAAAGAGATTCACAGCCTCTATTTGTTCTTCCCCCAGGACGTACCAGCACTCAGTAGCTATGATAGGATATTGCTCAGAGTCTAGTGTTAAAAGTAGCTCTTTCCTTCAGGCTCTGATACACTTTTTTGGTTTTTTCCAGACAGGGTTTCTCTGTGTAGCTCTGGCTGTCCTGGAACTCTATAGACCAGGCTGGCCTCAAACTCAGAAATCTGCCTGCCTCTGCCTCCCAAGTGCTGGGATTAAAGGTGTGCACCACCACTGCCTGGCAGCTCTGATTTACTTTAGGAGTCCAAGAGGCTTTGGTCAGGGGAATAGCTATGTCCTGAAGAACCAGCGCCAGGTGGTGACTGCCTTCCTTATCCCTGAGGGGGGCGGGGGGGGTCCTATCTATACCTAGAATTTTTGCTTAGCTGGGTTACTTGATACAGTTCTCCAAAGCGTGTAGTTCCTGACTGAAGCCTTTTTACCTCGTGCACCCTTTTCTGGGTGCATCCGCAAGTAACACAGAGAGAAATAGCTCACATCAGAGTGTGTGTCTTGTCATGTTATTGAACCCTATTTATACATAGCTCTTGAGAAGGCCCTCTCTCCTCCTTCCTCACGACAGTTGGCCAATCAGTGCTGAAGGATGTGAGTAAGGTGAGGAAGTTGAAGCAGTCTGGAGAGCCCTTTCTGCAGGACGGCTCATGCATCAACGTGGCGCCTCACCTGCACAAGTGCCGTGAGTGCCGCCTGGAGAGGTACCGAAAGTTCAAGGAACAGGAGCAAGACGATTCCACTGTAGCCTGCCGCTTCTTTCACTTCCGGAGGTACGGGGTCTTTATCTGACTCATTTCCCAGCTTTCCTTGGTTTAAAATGACTGCGGCTTTTGGATCCACAGATGTGTCCTGCCGTCTTTCTTGCCCTCCCTGACCTTCACTCTTAGAGTCCGTTTTGAGGCACTGCCAGAGTAGTCAGTCTTGGATTGTGAAGGAGCATGTGGCTTTGGCCTTAGAGAATGTAAGTTGAACAATTTTCGCTGGAGCCCCGTGCTGTCCCTGAGTTATCTCAAGTTTGACTCCCTTGGAAGCAGTATAAGCAAGACTCGGTTTCTTTTGTGGACCCACCTGACCTCAGTGCTAGAGTAAGCTGAGAGAGGTGGGTGGTAAGGTTAGGACACAGTGCGAGGCTTCTTTTCTCCTTCCTTCGTCTTTCTGTTGGTTTGGTTTGGGGGCAGTGTCTTATTTGTATTGCCAGTGTGGCCTTGAACTAGTGGACTCAAACAGTCCTGCCCTTAGCCCTCAAAGTGCTGGGATTATAAGGTGTCTACCATCACACTTGATTAAGAATCTTTACTTGTTGATAAAGAAATCAAGTTACTTCTCAGTTTTTTTCAACTAAGATCAAGTAAAGAAACACAAAATTTTTATTGGTTTGACCTGAATTTCTTTATTTGGCAAATATTTATTGGACCACTAATTGTGTCAGCTATGCTCTCCTGACACATACATGCCCCTCACCCATCCTGTGTCAGCCACCCTCTCCTGATACACGTGTGTCCCTCACCCATCCTGTGTCAGCTATGCTCTCCTGACACATACATGCCCCTCACCCATCCTATGTCAGCCACCCTCTCCTGATACACGTGTGTCCCTCACCCATCCTGTGTCAGCTATGCTCTCCTGACACATACATGCCCCTCACCCATCCTGTGTCAGCCACCCTCTCCTGATACATGTGTGTCCCTCACCCATCCTGTGTCAGCTATGCTCTCCTGACACATACATGCCCCTCACCCATCCTGTGTCAGCCACCCTCTCCTGATACATGTGTGTCCCTCACCCATCCTGTGTCAGCTATGCTCTCCTGACACATACATGCCCCTCACCCATCCTGTGTCAGCCACCCTCTCCTGATACACGTGTGTCCCTCATCCTTCCTGGGGATGTAGAAGCAAAAAAGACACATTTTAGCTCTTATGGTCTGAAGAGGAGGAAGTTTTTTTTTGTTTTGTTTTGTTTTTTTTTAAATTAATGTCAAGGGACTAGAGCAGCAGCTCTGGGGAAGACTACAGGTCTTTAGAAAACTCTTACTTGATTCCTAACACTCTTGTCAGGAACCTCACAGTCCTCTAACTCCAGTGCCAGAGCATCTGCTGCTCTTTGGTGGGTGGGTGGGTGGGTTGAGAGAGGGTCTTACTGTGTAGCCCTGACTGGCTCTGAACTCACACCTGCCTCTGCTTCCCAAGTACTGGAGTTAAAGACATGTGCCACTATGCCCATCCTGAGAGATCAGTTAAAGCAAGTTCTTGAGGTTATACTATTGCTGGTAGAACCAGAGTTGGTAGACTAGGATGAGGTCAGAGAATTCATGAAGGGTCTATATTTTATTTGTTGCTGGTTGGTTTTGAGATGGATTCTCAGCATGTTTGTTTTTCTCATTATTGTTTTACACTTATTTATGGGTTGGGGGGCTGGAGAGATGGCTCAATGGATAAGCCCTGACTGCTCTTACAGAGGACCCATGTTTGATTCTTAGTATGCACATGGCAGCTCACAACCATCTATAACCCCAGTCCAGGGGGCTGATGGCTTTCCTGGCCTCTGAAGTCTGTGTGCCTATGCACACGTACACGCGGCATGTGGCAGACAGACTAACTTAGAGGAGTTCATTGGGAATGAAACTCAGATTGTCAAGTGCAGTAGGAAGTCCATTTACCCACTGAGCCATCTCTCTGTCTTGTCCATCCCTTCACCTTTTCCTCCTAAGTCCTTAGTCAGTATAGTGTCAATCTAAGTATTACAGGAAATAAATAGTATATTTGCATTGTATTCACTGCTATAAGTAACCTACTGATGACTTAAAAGTATATGTAAAAAATGTATAGTTCAACTATAGTATCATCGTCTATGAGGGACTTGATTGGCCCCAGATTTTGATAGGAGTAATGGGTAAGGTAGGAAGTGTGGCCTCTAACCCTCAGACCCCAAGGGACAGTTGTATTTGACTTGTATCCTTTTTGCCCTAGGTTGGTCTTCACTCGGAAGGGGGTGCTCCGTGTGGAGGGATTTCTGAGCCCCCAGCAGAGTGACCCGGATGCCATGAACCTGTGGATCCCCTCTTCCTCCCTAGCAGAAGGGATAGACCTGGAAACCTCAAAATACATCTTGGCCAATGTTGGGGACCAGTTCTGCCAGCTTGTAATGTCTGAGAAGGAGGCCATGATGATGGTGGAGCCACACCGTAAGACGCCTTTCTCTGTTCCCAGCCGGTCCCCTCTTGCCGTCTTAATTTCCTTTTACTTAAAGAAAGATTAGGAGGAGAAGGCATCTGCTATGAATGAGTTAGGACTGGTAAGACTTCTCTGTAGCAGCCTATCCAGACGACCTCTCTGGCAACTAGTAAACAGAGCTTCGTCTTCCCTCTGTGCCTCCGTGTCTGCCACATATCTGCCATGTGGGGTTGAGTTGGAGTCAATTTGCTTTCCACAAAATTGCATTAGTACCAACGTTCTATGGTTTGTTGAGAGACATGGTGCTATTTAATGCTAAATTTCTCACCTAAAATCCTCATTTTTACAGAGAGACAGTAAGATATACACCATACTATTTCTATACCAAGGGAAACCTATACTGTGAATTTATACTTTATATTTCAAGAGAAAACTCCTCTTTTATCGAGTTCTCTGTAAAGATTGTATACTGCCCTTGTTATTTTTTGAGATAGGTCTCAGACTTGTTATATATCTAAGATTGACCTTTTCCTGACTCCATCTTCAAAATGGAGGAATTATAACCCAACTAAAATGTTACTTTTTTCTCAGTTGATAACATGTATCATTAACTTCCTAGGAATTAATTGGCACTTGTCACCTTATCACCTGCTGTTATTACAACCCTCCAACAACACTCAATGTTCTATATATTTCTCTTACAATTGTAGAAACATAGACTTGTTTGTTTTTTAAGTTTTTATCGATGGACAAAATGACATGAGTAGCAGTCAGTAAAATGGGTCCCATGATGTTGGTCACAGTCATCACCACCAAAAGCGGTCTTCTCTCACCAGAGAAAGTAGCATGGAAGCGAGCGGTGCGTGGAGTTCGGGAGATGTGTGATGTGTGTGAGACAACTCTCTTCAACATCCACTGGGTTTGTCGAAAATGTGGATTTGGGGTCTGCCTTGACTGTTACCGGCTCAGGAAAAGCCGTCCGAGGAGTGGTAAGTAATCCTGTCTGTCTCCGGTAATTCTAAACAGGACTGGTAGACACAGATTTATAAGCTTTGACAGCTGACTGTCAAAAGGAGGGGGCTTATGTCTCTCTTAAGCTGCCTAGCTTCATTTGTCTTTGTCGTAACTCTTTTTTTTTAGACATATAAAATCTTTTTTTAAAGATTAGTTTTTATTATTTTTTTAATTTTGAGACCATGTCTGTCTGCGGGTATATGTGCACAGGTGAACCCAGGTTTTAACAGAGGCTAGAAGAAGGTATGGCTTCCCCTGGAGCTGGAGTTACAGATAGTTCTGAGCAGACTGATATGGGTACTGGGAACCAAATTGGGATCCTTTGCAAGAGCAGTATATATTCTTGACTTGAGCTATCATTCCAGCCCCTGTTGTAATGTCTTAAGGTTGCCAATGTTCAGCCCAGTTGGGAAGCCTAAAATCAAGGATTATTCTACTAGGCAAGTATTCTACAACTGAGCTAAATCTTCAGCCTACCTTTTCCTTTAAAAAAAAAAAAGATTTAGTAAGTCAAGCATGGTGACAATGCCTTTAATCCATACACTCAGACACAGGCAAGTGGATCTCTGAGTTCAAGGACAGCCTGGTATACATAGTGAGTTCTAGGACAGCCAGGGCCACACAAAGAAACCCTAAGAGGAATGAGTACAGTGCTCTCAGAAGCCACAAAAGAAAGTCTGCCTGGGTGTGATGGCACATGCCTTTAATCTTAGCACTTGAGGCTAGAGGCAGAAGGGTCTCTGTGAGTTCAAGGCCAGCCTAGTGTATATAGCAAGTTCTAGGACAGCCACAGCTATATAGAGATTTGTCTCAAAAAAGCAAACAAATAAAAAGTAAAATCAGAAAGGTAAGACATCAGACTCCTGGAGCTGAAGTTCCAGCTGTACTTAGCTGCCTGGTGTGGGTGCTGGGAGCTGAAAAGGCCTGTCAAAGTGAGCTGTGCTCGTACCGCGCCAAGCCGCCGCCACACAGCCCTACCAGTTCACTGTCCTCGTTGTTTTCAAACAAACCTTTTAAAAATGTATAAAGCAGTAGTTTAACCTATAAAACTGTGTGGCCACCGTAGCGAATCTTGTCCTCATTAGCTGTTGTTACCGTTGCTTCCTTGCCCTGGCCTTTTGCTCTCGCTAATTAATTTCTGTCTCTAAAGACTTAAATATATTCTATTCATGTCATGTAGATGGAATTGTAGTATTTAGTCTTTTTTGACTGGTTTCATAATGCTTTATACTCAGGATTGTCTATAATAGTACACATCGGTTGATTTCTTTCTATTGTCTAGTGATATTCTATTGTATGTATATTATGTGTACATCTGGGTTATATTCATTTTGGCTGTATAGATACTGCCACTGTGTGCCGGTTTTTGTGTGGGTGTATGCTTGTTATTCTCCTGGTTATATACCTAGGAGTACAATTTCTGGGTTAAGCCAGGTGTAGTAGATAAATGTTTATAATCCCAACACTTGGAAGGTAGAGGGAGGAGGATATAGAGATTATTTAGCACTGACCTCAGCTGTGTAGTAAGTTTATGGTCTCTGTAACAAGAGACCTCATCTCCTGTTACAGGGGATGTAACAAACAAAAAAGACAGGTGGACATACAGTAATTCTCTATTTAAGTTTCTGTGGACCTGATGTTGTGGCACACGCCTGTGAGTGGGGCTGAGGCCTGAGGCAACAGACTCGCTTGAGTGCAGAATATTGAGACCAGCCAGGGCAACAGATTGAGCCCTCCATCTGCAAAACTAATGACTAGATGAATTAATATCCTTTTTGGTTGGTCTGGTTTTGAGACTGTCCCATATAAGCAGAGCTGGCCTCAAACTCTGCGTAACAGAGGATGACCTTGATCCTAATCCTCCTGCTTCTACCTCTCAAGGGCTGGCATCACAGGTATATGTCACCATCCCTGGCTAAATAAAGGTCTTTTGAGGAACTTCCAGAGTATATTCCAAAGTGCCTTACAGTTTTATAATCCCAGCTACAACCTGTGGGTTGGGTTTTTTCTACATGACTAGTGATGTTGCATATCTTTTTAGGTCTTACTGTCCATCGTTTGACTTTGTTTACAGATACATATTCAAATTATTTGCTTCCCACGGTTCTAGCTTAGGTTAGGAATCCCTTGCACCTTGATGTCCTCATCTTTCCTTCTTCAGAGATCCAGTATAACAGTTGGGTATCTGTGTTGTTTGGTAGTAGGTTTAGTTTTTGTTAAAATGGTCTCCCTTCCTCGGCAGTGCCAGTGTCACACTCGCCATCTTCCCCTCTGTGCCTCCTGAGTACTCTGAAACTGGAGATGGCGGGTTTCTGTCACCACGCCTCACCTGGTGTGATGGGGGTGGCGGCAGGACTGGTAGATTTTATTTATTTATTTATTTATTGGTTGGTTGTTTTGTTTTGTTTTTTTGGCCCAGTGAGTGTGAATATTTAATTGCTTAAGCAATTAAAACTTGAAAACCTGTACCCACATCATACACCAACTGTGGTATCTTGGGCCAGTGACTTAATCACTCCAAGCCTCAGTTTCTTTTTCTATAAAACACAATATTATTAGCAACATTGTTGTAGATAATTAAATGAACTGTATCTAAAATGCTTACACACGACTGACACCTTCTAAGCATGGCATAAAAATAACAGTGCCTTTCTACCCTGACTATAGGAATTGCTTTTCTGCCATAAACAGAAAGAAACAATAAGTATTTAAAACTCTGATTTTCCCGATTTTACAGCAGGCAACATGGGACTGTGACCTCAGAGAAATGGAAAGAAACAAGCTGGTTTCTACAGTGGCCTGTGCACTGCCTAAGAGCAGCTTCTAACTGTAGCACAGAGGAGACCAAATCAGCTTGGCAGCCCCACTGGGCTGAGACAGAGCAGAGCCGAATAGAATACCTGGTAGAGGAAAGGGCTGCACACATATAGCAGCAGAGACGATGCAGAGGTCCAGGCTCTCTGTAACAGGTCTACATGAGTATTAGATCAGACTCCCTTCAGCGAATAATTGGCAAGTAATTTTCAGAATTCATAATTTTGGAAAAAAAACTTCCTTTTTTTTTTTTCTTTTTCTTCCCTCTCCCCCACCCTGGCTGTCCTGGACCTCACTCTGTAGACCTGGCTGGCCTTGAACTCACGGAGATCTGTCTGCTCTGCCTCCTGAGTGCTGGGAGGGATTCAAGGCTCACACCACCATGCCTGAGGTCAGAATCACAACTTTAAAGAGGTGCTTGGCCTCCCAGCACTTAGGAAGCAAAGGCAGGTGGATCTTCATGAGTTAAAGGCCAGCCATTGTATATATCAAGTTCCCGGACAACCAGGACTATATAATAAAGATAGTATTTCAAAAAAAATAAAAGTAAAAACAACAACAAAAGGAGATGCTTGTTAGAGTTCAGAAGAATCACACTGAGTTATGGATTTAGTGTTAAAATCTTCTTTAATTGGGTGCTGGAGAAATGGCCTAGTGGGTAACCCAGCTTTTGTTCCCAGTACCCATATGTCTGTGTGTAACAGCTGTCTGTAACTCCAGTTGCAGAATATCTTACTTCCTCTTCTAGCTCCATTAGCATTAGGCACACAGGTGGTGCACATACATGCAGGCAGGCAAATGACCTATACATGTGAAATACAATCTCTAGAACTGCCATCGAGAATTGTAAAGCAAACTTTAGAAGACTCAAACTAGGGGGGATGGGATGAGGGTTTGCAGAGGAGAAACTAGGAAGGGATAACATCTGAAATGTAAATAAATAAAATAACCAATTTTAAAAAAAGACTCAAACTGATTGCTGACTTGCACTAATAAGTTCAACAGTATTCAAAGGATTTAAAAACAAAAAACGGGGGCGCTGGAGAGATGGCTTAATGGATAAGAGCACTGACTACTGAGTCCTGAGTTCAAATCCCAGCAACCACATGGTGCCTCACAACCATCTGTAAAGGGATCTGATGCCCTCTTCTGGTGTGTCTGGAGACAGCTACAGTGTACTCATATACATAAAATAAATCTTTAAAAAACAAAAAAACAGTATCCAGACTCATAGCGACAGACCTCTGCATTCAATCAACAAAGTCAAGAATAAAGGGGAAGAGAAAAAGGCAGATTTGAGCTATGACCAATAGCTCAAAATGACAAAAGAGAAAATGCCTAAAAATGGTGTGGATGATGACTCTAGTCTAAGTGACACATCCAATATGAAGTGGAGGTCTGATAGTTGAAGATAGACTGTGATAAGTTAAAAATTAGTACTGCTAACCCTAGAGCAATTCCTAAAAAACCAAAGCTATGGGGGCTGGGGAGATGACTTATTGTCTAAGGATTTTCTGCCTTTGCAAAGGAGTTTTCCTTCCCCGCACCCATATTAGGCTGCTTACAGCCACCTTTAAATTTAGATCCATGGGACCTCATGCCCTCTTCTGACCATGGCAGGCACCTGTACATACAGCCTTCATTCACAGACACACTTCAAATCCTAACACTGAGGAGAAGGAAGCAGCAGGGTCCAGAGTAAGAGCTGTCTCTCGCTGCTTAGACAGTCCACGGCCGGCCAAGCTCAAGGACCTATCCAGCACAACACAGCACAGATCCGTGCCGGCCAGCATCTAAGGATAACGCGCAGAGTTCAAGTTTGTAGAGGGATAGGAGTGCTCTTTGTCATGACTGATTTGAAGAAACATGAAGTATCTACTTTAGATAGTTGGTTTATTTTTTATAATATATAGCACAGTAGAACAGATTATATTTTTAGTTTTTTAAGTAAGCTTTTGCTTTCTTTGGCCATGAGAAAATTTGCAGTTCTAAAACTTCTACTCTCTGAAAGAGATCCATCTGTGACCCCATAAAATCAGAAATTAATTTCTGTTTCAGAGACAGAAGAAATGGGCGATGAAGAAGTTTTCTCCTGGCTAAAGTGTGCAAAGGGGCAGTCCCATGAACCAGAAAACCTCATGCCTACACAGATCATCCCTGGCACAGGTAAATACATTTCTGTTATGAGATTTGGTGGAAAAGTGTTCTTTATTGTTTTGATTTTGAAGTGCTGAGTTCAGTCTTTCACATGCTAGGTCAGCACTTCTACCGCAGAGCTACATCCCTAGCCTGAGGGCATTGGTTTAGTGTGTGTGTGTGTGTGTGTGTGTGTGTGTGTGTGTGTGTGTGTGTGTGTGTGTTTGGTGGGGGGGCGAGGCATACACACGATTTCACTTTGTAACCATGACTGGCCTGAAACTCAAATTGTAAAACCAGGCAGGCCTCAACTCACAGAGAACACTTGACGACTTGTTTTGTTTGTTTACTTACTATGTTATGGGGGGATTAATTGAATGTATGTAGGGTGCCAGACCCCAGGAACTGAAATTATAAAGGATTGTGAGCCACTGTGTAGGTTTTGGGAATTGGGAATTGAACCCTTTCACTGTGTAAAAGCGGCCAGTGCTTTCTGACCTCTGAGCTCTCCTCAGCACCATTGGTGTGACATTTTTTTCCTTCATTTTTTAAAGATTTATTTTTATTTCATATTATTTATGTCTATGTGGTACATCTGTGTACCAATACTTTTGGAATTGAGAAGGGGGCTTGAGATGCCCTGGAGCTGACATAAATTCTGGAAACTGAACTTGGGTCCCTTAAAAGAGGAAAAACACTCTTTTTTTTTAAAGATTTATTTATTTACTTTATGTATATGAGTGCACTATAGCTGTCTTCAGACACTCCAGAAGAGGGCATCAGATCCTATTACAGATGGTTGTGAGCCACCATGTGGTTACTGGGATTTGAACTCAGGCCCTCTGGAGGAGCAATCAGTGCTCCTGAAGCTGTCTCCCCAGCCCTGACTGCTGATTCACCTCTCTGGGCCTTGTTTTAGCCTCAAAAGCACAGTGTGACCTGGAACTCACCATGTGAGGAACTAAGCTTGAATTTAGGATCCTCTTGCCTTCAACTTCCAAGTACTGGGATTGTCTACACTCTGGGATGGCACCAGGGCTTCATCTAGCTAGGCAATTGAGATCGAATCCCCAGCCCACAGGAAGTGGTTTTACATAGTGTAAGCAGGCCTTGAACTTGGGACAGATGAGTGATTAGCTGGGCCAAAGTGAAAGAAAGCAGTCACTAGCTAGAGTGCTACTTTTCTCATTGCTGTGACAAAATACCCAGGAAAAATCACTTTAGGGTTGTATTCAAAGACAGGATTCAGAAATGAAATGTTGCTTTTCTCTTTTTCGTCAGTTTTGGGCCTCTGAGGATGGGTCTTCCCTCTTCATTTAAATCTTTTTGGAAATATGCCTCAGACACCCAGGGCTGTGTTACCACAGTTATTGTAAGTTCAGTCAAGCTGACCCTGATAAGCTGTCACTCTAGGAGTTAGGCCTTCTGGTTTAGGTTTATAAAATGTAGCTAGAGCACTGGCTGCTCTCAGAAGACCTAGGTTCAGTTCCCTCACTCACATAGGACAACACACAACCACTTGTAACTCTAGTTCCAGGGGATCCAGTTACCTCTTTGGTCTCAAGGGCAAGCATGCCTGCGTGCATGTGTGTGGGCATTCAAGCAAAGTAACATCACAGCAGACAAACTATGTTTGCCAGGCCTGGTGACGCATGCTTTCAATCCCAGTACTCAGGAGGCAGAGGTAGGAAGATTTCTGAGTTCAAAGACAGCCTGGTCTATAGAATGAGTTCTGGACAGCCAGGGTTACACAGAGAAACCCTGTCACTATAATAATAATTTTTAAAATGTATGATTTAAAAAAAATGAACTGAGAACTTCCATGATGCTTCAAAACTCTCATGCTTTCCCTAGCAAGCGGATGGATAGGGGCTGCAGTGGTTGGAGGCTATCCTAGGCTCCCACAGTAAATCCAGGTCAACAAACAATAATAAAATCATCTAGCTGCAGGGTTGGGAATTTAGCTGAGTGCAAGGCCCTGGGTTTGGTTCTCGGTTTCTGGGGATGGGGGAATACCCAGCTCAGCCTAACCAAACCCTTGGATCCATGAGGATGGCTGGCACTGGCCTGACAGGGAAGGAAAGCTGTGTATGTTTGGGTCATAATCCCAGATCTCTGCACCAAGTCCTCTCAGGACTTCAAAGGCAACCTGGGCCTACAGGTCCTGGCCTCAAAACAGAGCAGGTGTTGCAATGATACTTACTGTTGCCTCTTCTCCTTAGCGCTTTATAATATTGGAGACATGGTACATGCTGCCCGGGGGAAATGGGGAATTAAAGCAAACTGCCCTTGCATAAGTCGGCAAAGCAAATCTGTTTTGAGACCTGCTGTCACCAATGGGATATCACAGGTAAGACGTGTGGGCCACAGCTAGGAAGGGCTTTCTTCCCTTCCCTTCCATTCCCTTCCTCTTCCCCTTCCCTTTCCCCTCCTCTCTCTCTCTCTCTCTCTCCCTCCCTCCCTCCCTCCCTCTCTCTCTCTCTCTCTTTCCTTTCTTTCTTTTTCTCTTTCTTCCTCCCTTCCTCCTCCTCTTCTTCCTCCTTCTTCTACTTTGGGTTCTTTTTACATTTTTATTTTATTTAAGAATTAATTAGTCCCAGAAGGGGCAACACTGGGGTAAAAGGGTAAAAGCGCAGGGGATGGTGGGGGAATCCCAACCAAAATTAAGTGTGTATGAAAATGCCATAGAGACCTGTTACCTTGTGTACCAACTAAAATGAACATTAATGCTTTCAATTTAAAAGGAAAAAATTCAATCTGAACTACTCAGGATTCTGAGGTGAAAGAATTGTTAGTTTTGAGGTCCCTCTGGGCAACATATCAAGATTATATCTCAAAAGCAAAATCAAAACAAATAAAAACTTACAAGTCCACAGCTTGCATTTGAAACTCTCCTCGCACCACTAACATAGGATGGATTACTAGAAACCCACGTGCGGATGCTAAGAGCTCTGGGGATGTCTTCAGTAGCGCCGGTGTGCTGATACCCCATTATAGATGGTTGTGGTTGCTGGGAACTGAACTCAAGATTTGGGAAAGAGCAGCCAGTGCTCTTAACCAGAGTCGTCTCTCCAGACCAACTTTAGGATTCTTCGGTTTAGGTTTAATCATTAATTTTCTGTTGTAGAAGCTCTTTAAGACATTCTTTAAATTACAGATTCTAAGTCTTGTTCACTTGGTTTTCTACAAGAACCTTGCATAAATGGCTGGCACACTGCAGACTTAATAAATGTCTATGGATTACGAATGCATGAAATAACATAGAGATCTGTGTAGTGTGAGCAGTGGTCTAGTCCTGGTCAGTGCTCTCTGCCTAACCCTGCCCTCTGCAGCCCTCCTCACTGGCGCTCGCTCTAACGCTCTCTCCGTACTTTAGCTTCCCAGTGTAACCCCTAGTGCCTCTTCTGGAAACGAAACTACCTTCTCAAGCGGAGGCGGAACTGCGGCGGCGATAGCAAATCCAGAGCCAGACCAAGTTCCCAAAGGTGCTGGCACTGACGGCAGACCTGAGGAGCCCTTGAAAGCAGAAAGTTCTGCATCCAATAGCAATAGTGAACTAAAAGCCATCAGGCCCCTGTGCCCTGACACAGCCCCTCCTTCTTCTGCTCTGCATTGGTTGGCAGACCTAGCAACTCAGAAGGCTAAAGAAGAAACAAAAGGTGAGGAGAACCACCCGTGCGCACTTAGAGAGGTGCTTTCTCTGGTTGGTAGCACAGCATGAGGGGTCCTTTTCCAGTTGTTTCTGGTTGGTTGGTTGGTTGGTTGGTTGGATTTTTAGAAAGTGGAGTGTTGTTGGGTCCTTACCTGGACCTCCTTAGTCAGAATTGAGTTTTGCATAAGCTTCCCTCTGGATAGTTTCTGCAGCCAGAGTTAGTGGCTGGACTTAGAATAGCAATTTTAGTTCGAAGAGGGTCTCTTCTGGGCTTGAAAGGAACAGCCTTGTTACATGAACCTGAGAACCACCTGGGGATTATTTCTCTAACCCCACGTAGAGCCGTTGAGTTAGAATTTCTTGAGATAAGGACTGAGCTCCATTTATAACAAGTATGCCAACGGATTCCAGTCCTAGAGATCTGGAGGCGCACTTAACTGTCTTAGAGGATAAAAGGTAGATGAGAAAAAAGAAATTTTGTGATCCAAACATAGGTAAGAAGAGAGAGGCAGAGAGTTTTCTTTGTATCCCTAACACCTGTGTTGAGAGCATCTCAGCCTGGACACTTGCTAATCCTTCATAGTTTGGAGGCAGGGCACTCTAGAAGGTCTTTCTCTCTTTCCACCTAGCTGTGTTGAGAGAATCAGTGTCTGCTGTTATCCTGCCCTGTCTAATGCTCTGATTTTATGTTCTTACAGATGCAGGGTCCCTGAGGTCGGTGCTCAATAAAGAGTCTCATTCACCCTTTGGGCTGGACTCATTCAACTCCACTGCAAAAGTCTCTCCATTGACTCCAAAGCTTTTTAACAGTCTGTTACTGGGTCCCACTGCCTCCAACAGCAAAACTGAGGGTTCTAGTCTTCGAGACCTCCTTCACTCGGGGCCCGGAAAGCTTCCTCAACCCCCCCTGGACACAGGCATACCCTTCCCCCCTGTTTTCTCTTCATCCTCAGCAGTAAGTGTCCTTTCTACAACTCTAGCCTTTGGTGGTTTTTTCCTTTTTTTTGTTTTTTATGAAAAATACATTACAGATCAAGATGATGGAGTGAGAGTCTCCTGTACATGGTCAAGCTAACAAAATCTCTTTTAACATTAGGTTCTTGGAATGTTTGAGATCATTTTAAGTTGTAAGCCTTGGGTACCATTTTTTGAAGTCAGTAAAAATTGAGGCTCAGTGTGATTGCCTAAGTTCAGTTTTCAGGGCCCTCAGTGGAAGAAGACAACTTTCCTGCTCCTGAAATTGTTGTCTTGTCTCACCTCCATGTGGTATCATAGAAGCACCCATTCTTACAGACATGTCACCACCCCCCATTCACACACACACACACACACACACACACACACACACACACACACACCTTTTTTTAGAGGAAGTCAATAAAAATTGAAACATTCCCTTTCTGGTCTTTAGCAGAAAGGTTATTACATTGATCCATTTAATTTTCTTGCAAATACTAGAATTTTATAAGCTGAGCAGTGCATTCGTAGTGTGCTCTGTTGGATTCAAGTCTTTAAAACATCCAGGACATCTCCGGCCTTCTGCCTGGGTACCCGCTCTCTCTGTGTTCTTCCCCTGCTCAGTGGTTCTGTACCATATGATTACTCAGCCCAAAATTGGAATCCTTTGGAACTCTTCTCTTACATTTCGTACATAATTTGCCAGAAAGTTCTTCTGTTTCCTTTTCAGATCTACTCATGATCTTCAGGTACAGCTCTTTTGTAAAATGAACCAGCATCCTCTTACCTAAGTCTTTCAAGACTGGAGCTTTGCCCTGTCTCTCACTCTGCCCTGTCTCTCTCTGGCCTTTTTTCCAGCCATACCCACCTTTGGTCCTTCCTGTGTGTCCGTGGACTTGCTTCATGACTGATGCCCCTCTTGAGACCACTCAGTGGGCTCTGTTGTAGGTTACTCTTCAGTTCTGTAAGACATGGTCTCATGTGGGCCACACTAGCCTCAACTTAATGTGTAGCTTTGGATGGCATTGAACTCCTGATCATCCTGCCTCTGCCTCCCAAATTCTGAGAGTGTGTGCCTACGCCACCATGCCTGGTTTATGGCACACTCATCTTCCACACAGGACAGCTTTCCTGGCACTCATTATGATCTGCTCTATTTCTCTTGCCTGCACTAAAGGCATTTTACTCACTAGTACATAGTAATCATTTTTACTAAGCATTGATATAATGTGTGAATTCGCAGAGTACCAATGTTAATAGAAACAGGGCGTGGTGGGCTAGGGAGATAGCTCAGTGGTTAAGAGCACTGGCTGCAGAGGACCTGGTTCACTTCCTAGTGCCCACATGGCAGCTCACAAACTCCGTAACCTCAAGTTTAGGGGACTTGAGGCCCTTTTAGACTCTGAAGCCATCAGGCATGCATGCGGTACACAAGCAACATGCAGGCAAAGCACACACCTTTAAGAAAAAGAAATAGAAATGTCTTCCAGGTCTCCCTCTCTCTACTTGCAGATCACAGTTCACTACGTGTGGGGACAGTGCAGGCACCACAGTGTGGGGACCAGCTCTCTCCCTCCCTCCATCGAGTGGTAGGAATCAAATTCAGGCCCCAGACTTGGCAGCAAGTGTCTTTACCTGCTGAGCTATCTAACTGACCCTGCATTATTTCTTGGGTGTTAGTTGAGAAATGTTAACTGTATATTGTTTTCTCCTGTTTACACAGTTGGCTCTACAGTTCACTTTTCTACTTTTCAGTGTATTTATCTTATAGAACATAAGTATGTTTTTTATTATATTTATGGTTAATGGGTGCAGTCTGAACCCACAGGTAGTTTAAATATATACGATAGAGGTTGTTTCTTTTTTGATAAGTACTTGTTATACACCCCCATTTACTCTCCTGAAGTTTCTTTTTTAGAACATTATGTGAGTAATATGTTTTTGTCTGTTAAGTCAGGGTCTCACTCTGTACTTTCATAAATGTAAGAAAATACAAAAGGTTGAGGAATTTATGATACTAAAAATTAGTAATCTTTTGTCTTTCTGCAATTACAGAAGACATTTTTTTATCAGATTTAATCAGATAGATTAGAACTTGGAAAGAGAACTGTGAGACAGTTCTTTTTCTAATGTTCTTGTGGTGCCTATGTCAAGCTGACCTGAGGGTTTTTCTGTGAAGGGAGCAAAGAGCAGAGCCAGCCTACCCAACTTTCTCGACCACATTATTGCCTCGGTGGTAGAAAACAAGAAAACCTCAGATTCTTCAAAGCGGCCCTGCAACCTGGCCGACACCCAGAAGGAGGTGAAGGAGATGGCCATGGGGCTGAATGTGCTCGACCCCCACACGTCTCACTCCTGGCTCTGTGATGGGAGGCTTCTGTGCCTCCACGACCCCAGCAACAAAAACAACTGGAAGATTTTCCGAGAGTGTTGGAAGCAAGGCCAGGTAAGCAAAACTTACTCAGCTTACTGTTTGTTTTCCTGGGAGTCACTGCTGCTAAGACAGTTCAGGCCTATCTGGAAGATCATTTATTTGCCAGGAGGACATACATAGTAAATTTATTGGCGATGTCCTTGCTATTTCAACTTGACTTTGCTCTTTAAAATCAAAGCGCTCCCTAAGAGCACTTTTTTTTTCCACACTAGGCAGTGCTTTGTATCTGTAAAGGGCGGTTAAAATGCACCGGTGGTTCTTGTGGATTGAGCTGCTGATGGTGAGACCTTTGGAGGAGAATCAATCCCTGAGTGTAGGGCTGGCTAGGGCGAAGGTCTGAACTGGAGTAACAGGGTTCTAGGGAAGTGTGTGAGCCCGGGGGGGGGGGGTGCTCTGTGCCTGAGGAAGGAGGCCCTTAGGGCATTTCCTCATTTGTATTGAGATGAAATATTCTTAGCATTTGCCCGCTGTGTCTCCTCACCTCAAAAGAAAGATGGCTGGGTAGTGGTGGCACACGCACGCCTTTAATCCCAGCACTTGGTAGGCAGAGGCAGGTGGATTTCTGAGTTCGAGGCCAGCCTGGTCTACAGAATGAGTTCCAGGACACCCAGGGCTATACAGAGAAACCCTGTCTTAGGAAAAAAAATAAAAAATACTGGTAGATAGCAAGTAAATTTTTCCATCCCCGAGCTTAGGAGGCAAAGGCGGGCGATCACTTGGAGTTGAAGGCCAGCCAGGTCTACAAAGCAAATCTAAGAAACCTATACCTCTATTACACAGAGAAAAAACAAAAAAAGAAAGAAAAGAAAAAGAAAAAATGTAGTGGCTGTCCCCAGAGTAAGAACGCAGTGTAACAGCAGGGTAGAGGCAGACTCTGTTCTCCTCAGCTAGAGATTGTGACCTGGAGATTTTCATGGAGAGCAGTATTATGTAGATGGTTCTGATTGGATTGTCTTTGTTTCCACAGCCAGTGCTAGTTTCAGGGGTCCATAAAAAGCTCAAGTCTGAGCTCTGGAAGCCGGAAGCCTTTAGCCGGGAATTTGGAGACCAGGATGTGGACTTGGTGAACTGCAGGAACTGTGCTATAATCTCCGATGTTAAAGTTCGAGATTTCTGGGATGGCTTTGAGATTATATGCAGTAAGTAACTGGTCATCTGGTTATGTAGAGACAGAGAGTGGTCCTGCACCTGAAGTAACAACCCATACCCCCACGAGGGAGGAACCTCCTGTCCTGACAGCAGCTGTATAGAGCAGTGTGGCAGTTCTGTCACCCCAGAGCAGGCTGCGCTCCATGGGAGACTTAGGCCGTATGCAGCTCCGTTGCTCTAAGGAAGGGAGCAAGAACCTGTAACATGGAGTGATGACAGCCGTGGGTGGAGAAAACAAGGCTCACCTCACGAGAGGTTGCATCTCTCGACACTCGGTCCCTAGAGGATTAACCAGAGGGGTTTATGAGAATGCTGTCTGTCTTCTAGAGAGACTACGGTCAGAAGATGGGCAGCCAATGGTGCTCAAACTCAAAGACTGGCCCCCTGGGGAAGATTTTCGGGACATGATGCCTACAAGGTACGTAATTTCAGGTAGTGCTGTCCTCAGAGGTTTGTGCTGGGCAGAAGCTAGCACAACAGTCACAGAGATGTGACCTCTAGCTCTCTGTTTTCTTCCCTGGGGAAAGCTGAGTCATCTTTCTTGCCCTTTCTTAGGTTTGAAGATCTGATGGAGAATCTTCCTCTGCCAGAGTATACCAAACGAGATGGTAGACTCAATCTGGCCTCCAGGCTGCCCAGCTACTTTGTAAGGCCTGACCTGGGCCCCAAGATGTACAACGCTTATGGTACGAGGGGGTGCAGGGCAGCCCTCATCCGGGACTGCTGTCCTCATTTTATAGAGAGAGAGGACTGGGGTCTGGTGGCGGGTGCGGGAAATCACACTCATTGTGCTCTGTCAGTCCTGATCTGTATAACATTCATAAGCTTGTATATCTATTAGAAACAGTTTGTTCTCAAAAATTCTACGCAGGCAGACTTTTCTATTCTTACTTTATTCTTTAGTTTTGCTAAGACTAATGAATACCAAATACCTCGCTATCAGGCCTGTGCTCTGCTAAGTTAAAGATGTGTAAGCTGAGTTCTGTCTGGTTGCCCCGAATGCCTGTGTGTTTTGAATTTGAAGAAAGGGACTATTTTCAAGAAGTGGCTTGGTGAATGCTGATGATGTGTGGACAGGCTAGGAATTAGTCTTAGACTGCACAGACGATAGAGGAGAATGCTGTAGCCTATCCCCCCTCACCTGCACAAATGATAAAGGAGAGTGCTGTAGCTTATCCGCCTTACCTCCCTGCCCCCCCCCTCCTCCTCCACCTACCTGTTGTGCTAGGGATTCAGTCAGGGCCTAAGCGCATTAGCCAAGCACTCTGCCACTGAGCTGACTTACTGATTAAAAACAAACATCTCCCTCTCAGTGTCACTTACTTTAGAGCATCCTGGAATGTATTTGCAGGGTTGACCTAGGTCCTTTAGAATACCTCCCCTTAGCTGGGCAGTGGTGGTACACGTCTTTAATCCCAGCACTTGGGAGGCAGAGGCAGGCGGATTTCTGAGTTCAAGGCCAGCCTGGTCTACAGAATGAGTTCCAGGACAGCCAGGGCTACACAGAGAAACCTTGTCTCGAAAAAACAAAAAAAAAAAACCAAAAAAACCCCAAACCTCCCCTTTATCTTTCATATTTCCCTCTCAACTTTAGGTTTGATAACAGCAGAAGATAGAAGAGTTGGTACAACGAATCTTCATTTAGATGTGTCCGATGCTGTTAATGTGATGGTGTATGTTGGGATCCCTATCGGGGAGGGTGCTCACGATGAAGGTATGCTTGCTAAAATAAATCCTGTAGTGTGGCTAGTTTTAAGAAGTGGCTGCCTCTCCCCAGTCCACTAAGACACAGTGATTCTTCTCTCTTCCTCTCTATATTCCACTAGTGGGTTTTTCTTAAGTTCCTTTCCGATTTCATGTATGGCATCTGGTGGTAGTTGCTAGACAAAGGGACTGACGTTCTAACAGAACTGTTAGCTTGTAAATCCTTGACTAGATCCTCGCCCTTCTGTCTGGAATGTTCTCCTTTTCTACCAAGTGTATAGCCTGGTGAAGAGAGGACAGAAGAAAGGGCTGCGGCCATGCATCATGGTTATGTTTTACCCCTGTGAAAGACTTGGATTCCATTCCTAGCACCCACAGAAAGAGGCTTACAAACTCCTATAATTCCAGCTGTAAGGAATTTGATGCCCTTTGGCCTCCAAAGGCACCAGCATGCATGTGGTACACATGAGCTCATGTCGACACACACATAATCAAATAGAAATATTTTTTTAAAAAATAAGAAAGAAAGGACTGACTCATCTACTTGACTGGTTAACTGTAACAGCTGTAGAATGACAAGTTGCAGAACCAGGTCATCTGCACAGCAACCAGACACCAAGTTCAGGTGGTAAAGCATTTGCCAAGCAAGCAGGAAAACCTAAGTTTGATTCCCATAAGAAGCCAGGAGTGTTCCTGTACACATTTGGTTCCAACACTCAGGAGGCAGAGGCAGACACGGGTGGATCTCTGAGAGTTTAGGGCCAGCCTGGCCTACTGAGAGAGTTCCAGGCCAGCCATGGCTACATGTTAAGACCCTATTGGTTCTTTCCTTCTACCATGTGGGTACCTGGGACCCAACTGAGGCCATCAAACATGGCACAAGAGCCTTTACCTGCTGAGCCGTCTCACCAATATGCATTTTGATTTAAAAAATAAATAAATAAACAAGCAAGCAAACAAACAGGGTCTCTCTATGTAGAACTTCATATACACAGCAGGCTGGGCTCAAACTCCTCACAGAGATTTGCCTGTCTCTGCCTCAGGTGCTGGGGTTAAAAATGTGTTCCACCATGCCTAGGAAGTTTTGATTATTGTTGTTTATGATCTTACTAGACAGAGAAGAATGGAGACCAACTTGTTTTAATTAGACTTTTTTTTTTTTTGCCTAGAGGTATTGGTCAGACTGGTTACTTGACATCAACACTTTGTTCTTTTCAGAAGTACTCAAAACGATTGATGAGGGAGATGCTGACGAGGTGACCAAGCAAAGGATTCATGATGGCAAAGAGAAGCCAGGAGCTTTATGGCACATTTATGCAGCAAAGGATGCAGAGAAGATCCGAGAGCTGCTCCGGAAGGTGTGCCTTCTGCTGGGCTGGGCCGGGCTGGGCTGGGCTGGGCCGGGCCGGGCCAGACTGGGCACCCACCATGGTCTTCAATACGAAGTCTGTTAGTAGTAAAGACCTATTCACACAGGGCCTGGTAGTGCACACCTGTGATTCTAGCACTTGGCAGCTTGTGCAGCTGGAGTAGTTTTGCTCTTGCAGGGGACCCAGCTTTGGTTCCCAACATCCAAGTGAACGTTCATGGTCATTTGTAAATCTTCTGAACTCTGGGCACACATATGGTGCATGAGCTTACATTACACATTCAAGCAAAACACTTTTGCACATAAAATAAAAATAAGTATGTCTTTTTAAATAAAAAGACACACATGTTCGACAAAATAAAGAAGATATCCATATTCTTTGTGTGTTTAGAAGATAATATATTCCATCACCCCTAGTAGGTACCCTATATCTATTTTTTTCTATACATGCATACTGGTAATGAATTTTAACATAGTGAGGTACAGTAAGAGATCAACAACAATAGTACTGCAACCTACCAGACATACAAACAAACAAAAAATTATCATTTTTTGGGGTTTTGTTTAGTTTTGATTTTTTGAAACGGGGTTTCCCTGTGTAACCCTGGCTGTTCTAGAACTCTCTCTGTAGAGCAGGCTGGCCTTGAACTCTGAGAATCACCTGCTTCTACCTCCCGAGTTCTAGAATTAAATGCATATTGGCTACCAGTGCCTAGCTACGTGTAGCCCAGGTTGGCCTCGAAATTGTGAACCCTCCCTCCGCCTCCTTCAGCAACCCTACCTCCCGGCCCTCAAAGTTGTTGGTTCGCCATCATGCTTTTGTCCTTTGGAGCCATCATTACATAAAGGGCACTTGAACACGTGCTCTTTGAAGCTTTGGTACCCATCTTAACTGGAACAGCTAAAGGGTGACTAAATGCCAGGGTCTGAAAGATAGCTGTCCTAGATAAGGATGGCACATGCTAGCATGAGGTGGAACTGGACAGTGGGGTCTTCCACACTGCCATACTAGTACCACACGATTTTAAAGTGTTGACTTCTTTCTGGACTTTTCTGTGTGTGTGTAGAGCACAGTAACCTGCGTATAAATGAAACTGTAGAAACTGGGTACGGAAGGACTGCTCTCTTAATTCTTCCATTTTTGGATTGCAATCATGATTTCAGGTTGGAGAAGAGCAAGGCCAAGAGAATCCTCCAGATCATGACCCAATTCATGACCAAAGTTGGTATCTGGACCAGATCCTCCGAAAGCGACTCTTTGAAGAGTATGGTGTGCAAGGCTGGGCCATTGTGCAATTCCTGGGTGACGCTGTCTTCATACCTGCTGGAGCCCCGCACCAGGTGGGTTGTGCCGTCAAGACTGGCCCACAGCTCCGTGGACTTTGATGTTTCTTTTTTTTTTCTAGTTTAGCTATAAATGGCAGGATCTAATATCAATTTTTTTGAGAATAGGCAAGCCTCAAAGTCATAGAGATCAGCCTGTTTCTGCCTTGTTAATACTGGGAATAAAACTGTATGATATCACACCTAGCCTTTTAAAACTGTATGTCTAAGTGTGTGTATGGTAGGTCAGATGATCATAAATCAAATTGATTTATGGTAGTTGGATGATCTCCTTCCACCATTGGATTCTGTGTATCAAACTCAGGCTACCAGGTTTGGTGGCAAGCACGTATACCTGCCAAGCCATCCGTCTCAATTTTGCCAGGCTCCCCTACCCTTTTTTTTTTGGTTTTTCGAGACAGGGTTTCTCTGTGTAGCCCTGGCTGGCCTGGAACTCGCTCTGTAGACCAGGCTGGCCTCGAACTCAGAAATCCGCCTGCCTCTGCCTCCCAAGTGCTAGGATTAAAGGCGTGTGCCACCACCGCCCGGCCCTACCCTTTTTTAAAAAAATTATTAATTGTGTATACATTATTCTGCCTGCATGTATGCCTGTATGCCAGAAGAGGGCAACAGATCTCATGACAGATGGTTGTGAGCCACCATGTGGTTGCTGGGGATTGATGTCTCTGGAAAGACTGCCCCACTTAGTGATCCATCCCATATACAGTTACAAAACCCAGACTCTATTATCGATGCCCACAAGTACTTGCTGACCGGAGCCAGATATAGCTGTCACCTGGGAGGCTCTGCTAGTGCATGACAAATACAGAGGGGAACACTCTCTGCCAGCCATTGAACTGAACACAGGGTCCCCAATGAGGGAGCTAGAGAAAGGACCCATGGAGCTGAAGGGGTTTACAGTGCCATAGGAGGAACAACAGTATGAGCCACCCAGTACTCCCAGAGCTCACAGGGACAAAACTATCAACCAAAGAGCACACATGGCGTTACCCATGGCTCCAGAGGCATAGGCAACAGAGGATGGCCTTGTTGGACATCAAAGGGAGGAGAGGCCCTTGGTCCTGGAAAGGCTCGATGCCGCAATGTAGGGGAATACCAGGACAGGGAAGTGGGAGGGGGTTGATTGGGGAACAGGGGGAGGAGAGATAGCTTATTGGATTTTCTGGGGGGGGGGGGGGACCAGGAAAGGGGAAATTATTTGAAATGTAGATAAAGAATATATCTAATAAAAAATTTTAAAAAATGAAGTCTCTGGAAGAGCATCTAGTATTCTTAACTTCTGAGCCATCTCTCCAGACCCTCTAGCCCTTGTTTTTAAATTTATACTCATGTTTTTGTAGTATTAACAGAACACAATGACATGTGCTGTAGACAAGAGAATTGCTTAAACCTAGGAGCTAAAAACCAGTATGGGAGACAAAAAGTCTCACAAAAAAAAAAATGGAAGGGAAGGGAGGAAGGAGAAAAGAGCAGATTGTTTGCTTTACTCTGGTCCACATTTCCTCATCCAGGTTCACAATCTGTACAGTTGCATAAAGGTAGCAGAAGACTTTGTATCTCCAGAGCACGTGAAGCACTGTTTCCGCCTGACTCAGGAATTCAGGCATCTCTCCAACACTCACACCAATCATGAGGATAAGCTACAGGTAAGCAATGTCTCCTTCATTTAATGCTCACAGTGCAAGTCAGTCTCCTCATAGGTGTTTTCTGGTAGAGAAAGTACTCTGGGAAACTGTCTGGCATCTAAAGGCTTCCTTTCAGGAAGAGATACCTAACCATTTAAGTTGTAGGGATTTTGAGTTTGGTGTGTTGCTTTGGTTCTGAAACAAATGTCTGAATTAGCCCAGGCTGACCTTGAACTCCTAACCCTCCTATTTCCAGCACTTCTGCTCATCTTAGTTGATGCCTATAACCCAGCTGAAGCAGGGTTCATCACAAGTTCCAGACCAACCTGGGCTACTTGAGTGTTGTTTTTTAACAGTGCTGGGGCCTGAATGTGCAGCTGTGTACATGGCAGATGGGCACTCTGCTGTGGCGCTGCATCAGACTAAATTCAAGACAGGTTCTGGCTACGCTATCCAGACTGCCTTGCCCTTTTTGTAGCCCAAGCTGATTGAGAACTTGTAATCCTTCTACTTCAAGTTCAGGAGTAGCTTGAACTATAAAGCCTGTGCTGGCAGGCCCAGCTTAGTCAAAAGCTCTTTTTTTAATTGGATATGAGGTGTATTAGTAGGTGTCATTGGTCGGATAAAGGTATTCCTCACTCTTTACAGTGGAACCCTGCCCTTGCCTAGGACCATAGCTGGGGAGCATTTGGCCTTCAGCCTCTGGGGTGAGAGTGGTCTCGGCTACCGCTCGCACAGGTTCATCTGCACTAGACTTAGAGAAGCCACACTTTGACAAGGGCATTTCCTGGTGCTCAAGAAACTTGAACTTGGCCCTGTATAGGGCCTCAGGCAGCTCCTTAGTCTGCAGATTGGTGCAGAGAGATATTTTATACGAAGTGTGATTATTAGTATAGAAGCCACATAAATGTAGTTATTTCATCCCCACCTCTTTCAGTTCTCATCTGTAGCCTGTCGTTTTACTCTTTTTGTAAATGATTTATTTATTTCTATTTCATGTATGTTGGTATTCTGCCTGCTTGTATGTGTGTGTGTGAGTGTGCCAGATCCCTTGGAACTGGAGTTACAGACAGGTGTGAGCTGCCATGTGGGTGATGGGAATTGAACCCAGGTCCTTTAGAAAAGTAGCCAGTGCTCTTAACCACTGAGCCAAGTCTTCCTCCCCTTTAGTTCCTTTTATTTTATAGTGTCTGGGGCTGCAGAGATAGCTCAGAGGTTAAAAACACATGCTAGCCAGGCATGGTGGTCATGCACATATTTAGTCCCAGCACTTGGGAGGCAGAGACAGGCAGATCTCTGAGTTGGAGGCCAGCCTGGCCTACAGAGTGAGTTCATATGGAGTGGCATATAGAGACAGCCAGGGCCACACAGAGAAACCCTGTCTCGAAAAACAACAACAAAGAAAACAACATACTGTTGTTGCAAAGAACCTGGGTTTGGTTACCAGGATTTACAACTGCCTGTTAACTACAGTTCCAGATTTGATGCCCTCCCCTGGCCTCTGCAAGCACTGGCTCATGTATGGTAGACTTGCAGGCATACAATACAATACAATAAGAATCTTAAAAATTAATAAATAAATAATAGTATTGGGGAGTCAGTAAGACGCCTCAGCAAGTAATGGCGCTTGTTGCCAAGCCTGACGACCTGAGTCAGGTCCTGGGACCCTGTGGTAAAGGAGGGAGCCAACCCCCCAGAGGTGGTCTCCTGACCAACTGCTCGCCGTGCCCTGGGGCACTCAGGGTGCACATATACATAAATGTAATTCTAAGACAGCGATGGCGGCGGCACTCAGGGTGCACATACACATACATCAATGTAGTTCTAAGACAGCGATGGCGGCGGCACTCAGGGTGCACATACACATACATCAATGTAGTTCTAAGACAGCGATGGCGGCGGCGCTCAGGGTGCACATACACATACATCAATGTAGTTCTAAGACAGCGATGGCGGCGGCGCTCAGGGTGCACATACACATACATCAATGTAGTTCTAAGACAGCGATGGCGGCGGCGCTCAGGGTGCACATACACATACATCAATGTAGTTCTAAGACAGCGATGGCGGCGGCGCTCAGGGTGCACATACACATACATCAATGTAGTTCTAAGACAGCGATGGCGGCGGCACTCAGGGTGCACATACACATACATCAATGTAGTTCTAAGACAGCGATGGCGGCGGCGCTCAGGGTGCACATACACATACATCAATGTAGTTCTAAGACAGCGATGGCGGTGGTGGCAGCAGCAGCACCTCTGCTGGTGCTCCAGGTCCCGTTGGTCACTTGTTCTTTTCTGTACCGACTTCGCCATCTGACATGCTGTTCTTTGACTTGTCTGTTGCTCCCCCTGCTGAAGTAAGCTTAATTGAGCTTAATTGTTTCATTGACAACTTTCCCTAGCACAAATCTGATGGTACATGGTGTGTTTTTGTTGATAGAAAAATATCAGTAGAGGTGTAATGCATCTTGTATGCCTTCACAAAGCCTCCTATTTTTGTGTAATACAGGTGCACATCCAGTCTACAACAGCAGCGTTATTAAAGCACCAGTGTCCTTCCTCTTTGTCCTACCTTTCTTTCCCTCTCTAGAAAACAGTCTTCCTGGTCAGTCCTTTTAAAAGGTGTCTTTAGCCTGTAACCTTATTTTAATAACTTCTTCCAATATCATATGTAAAATATGTTTCTTTTAAATAAATTAGAAAAAACACATAAGCTCTGGACCTGGTGGTGCATTCTTGTGATCCCACTACTTGAGAAACGCAATCAGAAGGATCATGGAGGGTTTAGAGGCCTTGGCTATGTAGTTAAGACCCTGTTTTTAAAAGGGGGGGAAGAGGAGCTGACAAGATGGCTCTAATCCCTGGATCCCACAAGGTGGAAGGAGAGAATCAACTTTGACACCGTAGGAAGAAAACCCATTACTCAGCCATCCCCTCCCACTGATTACTGCTATGAAGTCTTGGTCTGTTCCAGGTTGGCATCAGCCACTGGGATTATAGACATGTGCCACCATGCCCAGCTTTAGTTCCATGGAACTTGATTTTCTCGGGGTCTCATCTGTACACAAGATTTATGATAAAATGTACTTCATAGGATCATGGCAAAGATTAACCAATACTCCACGTAATACCTTGGTAACACAGTCCAGCACCAAGTGAGCCCAGGGGTAACCTTCCCCGTGATTTCACCATTCTTCCTGAGTGACTTGTAATTCATTGTGGGGGTGCTTTAGGAAGCATGCGGTCACTGCTACGGTGTCCCCAGTAGCTTTCTATAAGCTTGTTACTGTAGGACGTAGACGAGCGTCTGAGTTGCCGTGAACTGACGGTGATGATTGCCCCCCAGGTGAAGAACATCATATACCACGCAGTGAAAGATGCAGTTGGCACTCTCAAGGCCCACGAATCCAAGCTGGCCAGGTCGTAAAGTGCCGGGAACTTCTGCTCTCCTGTCAAGCCGGCCTCTCGCAACACTTGCCAGGGAACGGCAGGGTTCTCTGCAGGAGCAGAGGCCCCTCCCCAAGCAGTGTGGTCAGTATTACAAACTCTCCGCCACTCTTTCTATGCTGCCTCAACACTGAAGGGTGACACAGGAAGTCGCACTGTTCACACACAGTCTCAGACTCAAAGCTGAGGGTGCCACATTCCCATCCAGTGGCCTTTGGGAATCCAGGTTGCTTGAACATCGCTGGGCTCTCCTGCACATTCTCCTGGTTTGAGTCCATGGAAGCCAGGAATGTGGGCACACCTTCCTTTTCTGTTCCTCTTGTGCCTAGCTAACTAGGACGGTGTTTGGAGGCAGAGGAAGTCATAACTGCTAAAGTAAGGTGATGACTTAATGTGCCTGGTGGAAGCCTGGCAGTGTCTCCACACATGACCTCTGACCTGGCCCATCCTAGGAGATGGGGGTGCAGCCCTTCCCGTTCTCTCCATGAACACTGGTGTCTTCAGGACCCAGGGAGAGCCCACGCTTTCCCCAGGAGGCTCCAGGATTAGGAAACGTGTATTTAGTGAAAAATAGGTTTGTAGTGAAATAGTTACTATTTCATGAAAGTAGATATTTTTAGAACTTTTGAAATAACACAGTTGTTTTCCTGGACTATGAGGAAAGGCACATTACATTTAGTCTTCCTTTCAATAAAAAACTCTTTGAAAAGAAATATGATTTTTAGAAATCAGCTGCCCCTTATAGCACAAAATCAGCCAAAGCGTAATTTAAAAGAATTGGCTTTTTATTAGAATATTTTTAGTTTCTCCCCGTCCTTCTCAGTCTTATCTTGAGGGAGCAGTCATCTGAGAAAGAACTGCGTCATGTCTGAGCTGCGGAGTGTTTCCTGCACGTGCACTGCTGACCCCAGGAGCTATGTCACCGATTAGCAGCGTTCCCTTGGGACTCCTCATATGTGTCCAAATGGGCTGGAAAGTTTGATCTCCAATATAAAGAAATTTTGCATTTGTTTTTTGGAGTTTTGTCTAGAATATTTTCTGCAAAACTTTCCAACTCAGTGGAGTTTTTATTAAGAATTTACTTGGAAATGATGGAATCCATTGGCCCATAGGTTCATTGGGAAATGTGTCTCTTTCCAGGTATACTACCCTGCAGCCTTGTTTATATGTTCACAGTTACTTTTTTTTTTTTTAAATAAAAGTCATTTATTGTAGAATACTTTTAATTTCACTTTCTGTATTTTAATTTTATTGAAGGGCTGATTGGGATTTCCATGTTCTTAATAAAAATCTAACAAATCTATTTGGAGTAGACAAAATTCTTTCTCTACCAACCTTTCTAAAGTCAAAACCACACTGGGCGTGAGAGGTGGGAGTTGATTTCAGGTTTTCCTACTGCCCTGCATCTATCTGGTCATTGCTCTTTGCTGTTTGAGTTGTGCCCAGTTGGGAGAAAGAAAGACAGTGGGGAAGGAACCGTGTAAGCTGGTGAGTGGATAGAGGGGTTTTCTCACAGTTTATGTTCAGTGAACAAAATGGAGTAAGTGCAGGGTGAGAGAAACTTGCCTTAAAGAGCAGCCTGGGCAGGGTCTCAGGCCAGGCTGGGAGTCGAGCAACTGCCTGCCTTAAGTGTGTGGTCCTAGGATGCCGTAGAAATGATGGAAAGACCCAATTGGGGTTTTATTTATTAAGCAAAATTAAAGTGTTCTTGCTGGGTAAGGACAGACTACATTCTGATTTAAAGAGGCCTTTTGGGAAGGAAATTGTAAAGAAAAGCAGAAGGGGTCATTGAGGCCTGCTTCTCTGAAATGTTTGAAAACACCTTCCAAAGCATTTGAGCCTGGAGACATAATTACCAGGGCAGAAATAGATCATTTGTGTTTTTCAAGGATGCTAGGTTTGAATATGATCATAACTCTTTGAAATACAGAGTTGTGAGTGTGTCCTTTCAGCCTGGTGGAACAGGTTAACAGTGTGATCACCAAAAGGATTGTACCTCAACATAAAGGCCCAGGATACAGCAGCTTTAAAATGGGACAGAGGAGGAGGATGTGGAGGAGGGATGCAGGCTAGCCTACATTCTGGATATAAATGTCTTCAGAATTAGGACATCCACTACCAGTGGTACTTGCTGGGGGTGGAACTGAGGTCTCTGGACTTTTCACTGACTTGAGACCCACTCCTCTCTCCTATTCCCCCCCGCCCCCATATTCAACAAAACTTCACATCTCCCAAAACTACACACACACACACACACACACAATTTACCACCAAAAGTCGGATCAAACCATCCTGTTAAGCTGGCAATTGGCAGTTCTTGATGAGGACTGGAGTGGACAGGTGCAGCGAGCCTGGCCTCCCGAGTCCAGGTGGGCGTCCTTAAGGAGCCTATAATGGGGAGAATTTGACAGGCAGTGTTTGGAGGATGTAGCCTAATAAGTATGGTTTAGTGGTTTGGTGGCCATCAGCATGGTAGTGAAACCAATAAACCCCATCTTCAGGATGAGGATAATTATAACTTCTACCTTATAGGGTAGTTGTGAGGATTCAACGAAACACGCGAAGCTCTGAGCACAGGGCCTGGCCCACAGTTGAGCAAAGCAGCCCTTATTCCTCCTGGGATATTTAACCTTCAACCTGATGTGGGCAGGGCGGGAGGTGGGCTGAAGCTGATGTCAAAGGATGGAACCAAAAGGGAACCCCCGCCAAGACTCTGGCCTCCGGCTTGAAGCTCGAGGACAGTGAGCAGGCGATTTAGAGGAAGGCTGGGCACGGGGGTGAAGGCGCATGCCCAGGCACAGCAGGTGCTGGGGGGGCGCGCCGACACCGCGGCCTCCCCTTTAAGAGGCGCCACCGCCCACGGCCCGCCGCTGCGGCAGGGACCTCCCCTTTAACGGCGGCAACTCCGCGCTCCGCTGACCCCACGGCTGCCGCTGCTAACAGCAGCTCCTGCTGCCTCAGCCGCCGGCTTTGGGCAGCTGCATCCTCGCCCGGGCTGGGTCCCCGCCCCGCCATGGTGTCGTGGATCATCTCTCGCCTGGTGGTGTGAGTGTAGAGGCTGTGGCGGGGCTCGCCCGGGTGGGGGATGAGGGGTCGGTGGTGGAGGGCGCGGTATTCAAGCCCGGGATGGTTTAACCCAGGGTCCCTAAGTGGTGTCCCCAGACACAGAGATGTAGGACCGAAGACTGGAAGGGGAGCATGGAAGGCCTGGTTTCCCAGGGACCTCACCCATATTATTTTTGAAACCCGTTTGTTCTTAATTCCTTGCTCCTGCGCCCTCCCCCAACCTAGCTACTGATTTATAAGGGGAGGCGGGCAATCCCCTCCCCCACCGAGCAGATCTAGGCTGGAGGAGCATACAAGACCGTCCTTTCCCTCCAGGAAGAGATTAAGAGGGGGAGTATGACAAGGGCCTCATCATTCCGGAGCTCAGATCCACGGCTCATTCCCTAGGGCCTCCCCAAAGCTCTCAGGCCCTTCCTCCTGGTTCTGACTAGTGATAGGATGAGGACACCTGTCCTACAGCATCCGGCACCCGGGAAGCAAGGCTGGGCTTGGAGGCCGAGTTGCTGGGAAGACAAAAGTGGGGAGGTACCTGGATGGATGCATATCTGCCTAGGATTGTGAAAGCCACATGGAGAACATTTGGTGGCCTTGATTCCAGGCACATTGTACCAGTCACATTGTGGAGCTGTGGTCCTGGCACCTCCCCCAGATACAGGAACAAATACCTCCCTCCCACAAACACACACAAGCCTAGATTTGGCCTTGTGGATTCTGCCCTGCTGCTATCCACCCCTACCTTGGCAAAGCATCCACACTTTAAGGTGCTGCTTCAGAGCCAACCCTTCCTCTGCTTTAGGGCTCTGCCCCTCAGCCTCCGTCAGACTGGCATCCTAGCAGCCCCTCCCTTCTTCCATTGAGTGTTGTCACATGTGTCCTGGTTTCCTCTCAACCCTTGGGATTTCCTCTTCCCATCCCTACAGGCCTTATCTCTCCATGTAGTTTTCAAGGGTGGCTACTTTTCTGGTCTGGGCAAACTCCCTGTGGGATGCAGGACTCCCTCCCTTGTGTCCTTTCTGTACCTGTAGAGGGATGCTCAGATAGGGTCTTCAGCCCAGGTCTTTAGTACCTGACCCTGGGCCATGTTGATATTGGGGTTATAAGTCTTTTGTGTCTTCCAGGGCCTCCCGCACCTGTGCCCTCTAGTCGCAGGACCACAATAGCTCTGGCTGCCAGGTTGGGTGCCCTGTTTGGTGATGTTAGAATCCCTTGGGGACCTGGCCCTACCCAGCCTGTCTCTGAGACAAGGAGGGGGAGGGTATGAACAGACGGGTTGAATAGGCATTAGGCCAAGAAGGAAGACATCTCATGGCAGTGACCAGCCCCTCAGCTCCCATGACATGCCTGTGGATAACCAAGGATCCTGACTGGAGGAACCACTGAACCCTCCTGCCTCTGCGTCTTCCATGTCAGGGGCTAAAGGAATGAACAGTGGACAGGGAGAGGGTTTCACCCACACACACACACACACACACACACACACACACACACGTGTGTGTATCTCCAAAGGCTTTGACTTCATAGGCCTTGACCAGGGCTCCTCAGACAGCTGGTGCCTTGGATTGCTGTCCCTCTGCTCCTTGGCACCCGGGGATGGTGCTGGGCGGGAGGGTGGCCCAGTAACCATGCCTACCTCCATAGGCTCGTCTTCGGCACCCTGTACCCAGCCTATTCTTCCTACAAGGCCGTGAAGACCAAAAACGTGAAGGAATACGTGAGTGCATGATGTGCCCAGTGTAACACGTGTGTGTGTGTGTGTGTGTGTGTGTGTGTGTGTGTGTGTAAACATGGGAGTCGAGTGTGGCTTTATGCCACACTATCCAACAAGACCCTGGGAAAAAGAGGTTCTGGGATGTTCCCCACCCCACCCCACCCCACCCCAGGCTTGGCATGATTGGCAAGTGTGAGGTCTTGGGTATCTCTCTCCTAGGACGTCTAATAGAGAGCAGACAGTGCTATGGGGTTCTGTTTTTCTCAGCTTAGCCCGGTATGAGGAGCCGACAGACTGGGGACTTTGGGTGTCTCCAGCTCCTCAGCCCTAGGCCCTGGTTAATGCTGCCCTTTGTCCCTCAGGTGAAATGGATGATGTACTGGATAGTCTTTGCCTTCTTCACCACAGCTGAGACACTCACGGATATAATACTGTCCTGGTGAGCTCCAACAGCCCCTCAGCACCCCAATACGGCTCTTCACACCTGATGCCAGCACAGTAAGGACAGACATAGCAATAATCCCAGCACCTGGGAGGCAGGGGCAGGCACATCTAGGTACTGAGTTCCAGAACCACTGGGGCTGTCCTACTTCAAACAAACAAACAAACAAAAAACAGCCCCATTTCTTTCTGGTGACAGCCACAGTGCCACAGGGAAACTGAGGGACTGAGTATGCATCTGCTCTCGGGAGTCCTTACTGTGACATTAGGCAGGTCACCAGTCCCTAAACCTTGTCTCCTCCATTTGTGAAACAAACATGTAGTTCAGTTGTGTCGACGCTGAAGGCTTGTATTTCCAAGGTATTACAGGCACAAATAGGCCTAAAGTAATAATTCGAGCATTACAGGGATGAGGAATATGTCTGAATCTCCTCAGAAATGTTTACTGGATGAGAAATAGCTCTTGAAGAGTGAAGTATATTCGAATTTGGATCACCCATAATCCCAGCCCTAGGGATGATCAGGTAGGAGTACCATTGCAGTTTTGAGACCAGCCTGGGCTACATAATCTCAGAACAGGGGACAGCAAAGTGGTTCATCAACAAAGCTCTTGCTGTATCAGCTCAAAAGCCTGCTGACCTGAGTTTGACCCCTGAAAGCTGTGTAAGAGTAGAAGGAGAGAATCAGCTCCATATACTGTCTTTTCTGACTCCCACAGACAAACTATGGCACGCGCACAAACACACGCATGCGCAGGAATGCACACACATAGACATGATTAAGGTTTTTAAAAAGAGGCAATAGCTTACCGGCCACAGCCGTGCGCCTTCCTGAGGCTTCTTGCTTTTTTTGGATTCAGGAAAAGCATAATTTTTTCTTCTCTTTTCTCTCTTTTCTTTCTTTTTTTTTTTTTCAAGACAGGGTTTCTTTGTGTTCTTCTCTCTCTCTCTCTCTCTCTCTCTCTCTCTCTCTCTCTCTCTCTCTCTCTCTCTCTCTTTCTATCCCTGGCTGGGTTGACATGGAACCCATTATGTAGTCTATGTTGACCTTAAAATTGCAATCATCCTCCTGCCTCAGGCTTCCTAATACTAGGATTATAGGTCTACACTGCACCACAATCCAACTTTTTCATTTAAAAAATTAACAAAACAAAACCCTTATTTTCTGTTGACGGATGTCTTGCCTGACCTCACCCGCTCTGTGCCTGGTGCCAGAAGAAGGCATCAAATCCCCTGGGGCTGGAGTTACAGACAGTTGGGAGCTGTCATGTGGGTGCTGAGAACTAAACCCAGGTCCTCTGCAAATGCAGCCAGTGCTCTCAACCACCGTGTCATCTTTTTCCAAACATGCTTCCCTTGATACTTAGGGCTTCCCCAACGTTTTGGGTTTTCTTACTCCTCCATCATGTGACAGCTTGTGAGTCAGGCCTGCCTGTCTACCCTCCATACTGGCTTAAATGGTGTGGCTTTCTTCCTCTTCTCTCCCAGTTTTTTCTTCCAGGAAGCTGCCTGGAGTTTGAAGCTTGCTTACCCGGAAATTGTTTGTTTGTCTTTGTTTTTCTTTAAAGCTCCAATAAAATTGTCCTTGACTTAAACATTTTTTAAATGAGAGATAAAAGAACTTAAACATTGAGAGAGAAAGTGTCATTTCACCGAGTCTTTGCCAGCTATAGTTTGAAAGAGACGCAATTCAGAGATGTGTTAAAAGCCTGGGGGGTGATAAGTCTAGATTCCTTGGGTACAGGTGAAGGAGGAGCCTTTGATGAGGGCTTTGTGGGGCTGTGGAAGATGAGGAAGTGAGGAATGCCCTAGTGATTACAACCCATGGGGAATGGAGAGCAGTCAGAGGAGCTGCCTGCCTGCGACTGAGACAGGGCAGTCACGTGACCTCAGGAGGTCAAGGCTAGGGTGAACCACACAGACTACATCTCAAGTAAAAACAAATTATTTTATTTATTTGGTTTTTCAAGACAGGAGTTTTCTGTGTAGCCCTGGTTGTCCTGGAACTCAGAGATCCACCTGTCTCAGCCTCCCAAGCACTGATTCTAAAAGGCATGCACCAACCATGCCTGGTTTCAAAAAGAATTTTTTTTTTTGAACTAAAAAAATATCAAAGGCCCAGAGAGATGGCTCGGTGGGTAAAGTGCTTGCTAAGCAAACATGAGGCCTGATGGCGCATGCTTGTGACACCATCGGTGGGAAGTGGAGACAGCTAGCTCACTAAGGACCGCTAGCTCCATGCCAGAGAGGCAAGAATGCCCAGGGCTGACCTCTGGCCTCTGTACTCAGGAACACGCATGCACATATGCACATACATGTATGCACACATACACATGCATGAACATGCACCCACAGACCAAGTATGATAGTTTATGCCCACGGGTTGTGCAGAGTAATAAACACAGCTGAGGGACTGAGGGAGGAAGATTACAAGTTCAAGACCTGCCTGGGCAACTTAGTGAAAAATGAAACTGTCAAAAGACCAGGGATAAATTCAATGGGAGCAAGCTTACCAGGGATGTCTGGTGGGGGGGTGGGGGGGCAAACTGAGGGGCATTATGGCAGCAGGATCAAGACCCAGACTTCATCCTGGTCCTTTTCTTGGAATGGAGCGCCGGAACCTGGAAGATAAGGAGGTTACCTTGGATTTGAATCTCAGCCCGGGAGGAGTTGGAATGAATTGATGCTAGGACTTGGAGAAAGGGAAAAGGAGAGCTTCTTGCTTGGAAGTCCCCACGGGATCTCCTTTTGCTTTGTTTTGCTTTTTAAAACAGTGTTTTGTGCTCCCCATGCTGGCCTTGAACTCCTGATCCTCCTGCCTGGACTTCCTAGGCGCCTAAGATTCAGGACCGTGCCCCCACTCTCGGCCTTTGTCTTTGTGGTATTAGGTAGCCTAGAGCAGGGACAAATGTGCGATTAGTCTCCCATACTGAGATTATAGGCATGCACCCTAACTGGAATCCCTTCTTACTTTCCACATGAGTCGCAGTTTAGCGTTCCCAACCCCCACTCCCTACACATCCCCAACCCCACCCCCCACCCCTCCCACGCACTCCCTCCTCCTGGAAACCGCCGGGCCTCAGACCACTTAAGGGGTGGGAGCTGTCCAGGGTCCGTGCTGCTAAATCCAGTGTCTCTCTTCCCGTTCAGGCTCTGAGCACACCTCTGTCCGCCCAACAGGTTCCCCTTCTACTTTGAGCTCAAGATCGCTTTTGTAATATGGCTGTTGTCGCCTTACACCAAGGGCTCCAGCGTTCTCTACCGCAAGTTCGTGCATCCAACGCTGTCCAACAAGGAAAAGGTTTGCCCTCTACCTTTAGCTCTTCCCAGCCTGGCCCAGCTGAGACCTCCCCGCACCTCCAGCCACAAATATTTCCTATGGGTGGTCAGAGCCTGCAGTAACCTGGCAGAGCCCAGCTCCCTGGGGAGGGCAGCGTCTTTGCACGTTGCGAGCAAAAGTAACCTTGCCTACAGCCTCACCTCTCAGGTCTCTCGTCCCCCTAGGAGATCGACGAATACATCACACAAGCCCGAGACAAGAGCTATGAGACCATGATGAGAGTGGGCAAGAGAGGCCTGAACCTCGCTGCCAATGCTGCCGTCACGGCCGCCGCCAAGGTGAGATGAAGATAGGCCCAGACCCCCAGGGTCCCCCCTCGTCCATCGTATGCCCTGTCCAGGCCCCTTGGCGTCCACCCATGTCTTTAGGCCTTGGAGACTTTGGACCATGCAACTCCAGGCTCCAGCCCTGTTTCTTCTACTGTTTGGTCAGTTTCCTCATCTGACCAAAGGGAAAATATCCCAAAGCGATGGTAACCTCTGTCTCCACCCCGCCCCTTCCTCCTGCTCTCTCGGTGCGTGGTGGTGACCCTAGGGCCAGGGGGTGCTGTCGGAAAAGCTGCGGAGCTTCAGCATGCAGGACCTGACTCTCATTCGAGATGAGGATGCGTTACCGCTACAGGGGCCGGATGGCCGCCTGCAGCCTGGCCCTGTGGGCCTCCTGGACACTATCGAAGACTTAGGTACTGGCAAGCCCTGGGCTGTGGGAAGGAGGCCAGAGCTAAAAAAAAACAAAAAACAAATACCAGAGAGACCTCTGGGCCCTCATTCTCTTTTTCTCCCCTGAAACCAGGAGATGAGCCTTCTCTGAGTCTAAGGTCAAGCACAAGCCAGGCAGACACCCGGACGGAAACCTCAGAAGAAGACCTCGGAGACAAGGCGCCCAAGAGGACCAAACCTATCAAAAAAGTACCCAAGGCTGAGGTGAGAATACAGGCCGTGGCCTTGGGGAGATGGGGAAGTGACAATGGGAACAAGCTGAGTCCCCGTCCTCTCTACATAGCCACCGGCTTCCAAGACGCTGAAGACCCGACCCAAGAAGAAAAGTCCTGGAGGGGGCGATTCCGCTTGAGAGGCTCGACCCCCGACCCCTCCATCTGTAGGACAGTAGCGAGCACTGAGAAGAGTCGCAGCCCTGGCCCCTCAAACAATGGGCCACTAGCCCCAAGTGTTTCAGACCTGCAAACCCCCCTAGATGGCCGTTTCCAGAACCCCCTTCCCAGGAACACTTCTCTGGGGGTGGGTGGGGCTTGGCAAAGAGGAGGCTGAGGACACGTGATGACTAAGCCCCCGAGGAGGTGGAGGCTCCGCGGCCAGCGCTGCTCTTTTCACTGCTCTAGTCCCGCCCTGCCCGTCCAGTGCCTTGCTGACCATGGCCATCCCTTCTCTGAGGCCTGACCTGCGCCCCCCCTCTCCCCAGGGCGGGGGCCTTGAGAAGGGAAAGAAACGAGGCAGGCCTGGGAGGAGGGTGTTACTGGGTACAACTCCGCGTGGAGACACGGGCTTTCGATAAGCAACATGGCCATGTCAGAACTGCAGCTGGTAGGGTGAGATTCCAAGGGTGTGCGTGCTGGGGAGGTTGGGTAAAAGCGGTCACCTCCTCCCTACAGCAGCCCTGGTCTCCCTTCCTCTTTATCCACCCCTGCTGGTCTCTGAACCTCAGAGGACTCAAGCCCTTGACAGAACGAGGCTCTGAAGGACCCCTCCCTACCCTTCCACCCTTGATCCCTTCCACACATCCATGCCCGGAGGCTGGACTCCTCTACTCCTAGGCTCCACCACAGAGGCCCTGCCACACTGGCTTCTTTCCTTTCCTGTAAAGGGGACCATCCCACCTTGCCATGGGGTCCTCTTCCTGTGCCAAGCAAACCCCTGTCAGAACCAACCTGGACCCCACCCCCGGCCCCGGTTCTGCCAGCCTCACCGGGGCCAAATGGAAGAGGGAGAAATGTGGGTAGCTGCGAGGCTCCCCTTTCCATGGTGCCCACTGGACCTGGGCACTGGATGAGCCAATAAACGCAACTCTGACGCCTCCTTTATTGTGGTCTCTGCATTGTTCTTGACCCACCAAGCCAGCGGGAGGGACCTCACTGGGAAGCGGAATCTAGCTATGAGGGGGCTAGAAAAGGCCAATAAAACCCAGGAGAATTGATCCACCTGGGAAGAATAGTTTAAGGGTCCTCACCCCCATAAGTTGTTTTACACCCTGGAATCCTGTCCCAAGACCTCAGTAGATCCTTTAGTAGCCCATGGAAATTGCCAGATGTGAACTTTAGAGACGTGATCTCAGTGAGGTGCCCAGGGGAAAACGGGATAGGGACTGTTAAACAGAGCTGGAGATGGAAAAAGCCCAGGACTGCCAGAGTGGGTGGGGAGAGAGAAGACTCAACAGACGTTGATGGGCAAACCAGTTCTATAGGTTTGGGGGACAAATGAGACAGGACACCAAAGCCTGGAACCAGAGGTGTTTTAGCATGGAACCAGAGAAGTGCTGGGGGAAGAGGAGGAGTCTGTGAGGCATAGTAGATCTGCGAGACATAGTAGGTCTGTGAGGCATAGTAGGTCTGCGAGGCATAGTAGGTCTGTGAGGCATAGTAGGTCTGTGAGACATAGATCTGTGAGACATAGTAGGTCTGCAAGGCATAGTAGGTCTGTGAGACATAGTAGGTCTGTGAGACATAGTAGGTCTGCGAGGCACAGTAGGTCTGCGAGGCATAGTAGGTCTGCGAGGCATAGTAGGTCTGCGAGGCATAGTAGGTCTGCGAGGCATAGTAGGTCTGTGAGACAGACATAGTAGGTCTGTGAGACATAGTAGGCTTGCTGGGGAGGTGGCTCCGGAGGGCCAGAACCCAGGAGGAGGTGTCTAGGATGGCAGAGAAGCAGAGAGGGAAAGGGGAGCAGAGAAACAGCAGCATCTCAGGCTGCAAGGAAAACAGATCACGGTGGGAGTGAGTGGAACGGCAGCCTAGGCTCCAGGCCCTAAGGTGGGCAAATATCCCAAGTGCAATAGACTCCCTCCCTGGCATCAGGGCAAGTATGCCTGACATACTGGAGCTTCCAGAACTGAAATGTGAGGATATAAGAGGCCCCTTTTGGGTGATGATGGCGAAAGCAGCCTTTAATCCCAACACTCTGGAGGCAGAGGCAGGCAGATCTCAGTTCGAGGTCAGCCTGGCCTACTGAGTTAGTTCCAGGACAGCCATGACTACACAGAGAAACTCTCTCTGCCTCAAAAATAAATAGCTAAATGGATAAATATATAACTATATAAAAAGAAAGAAATCTATAATATAAAAATATGTAAAATATTTTTTATTAAAAATATGTAAAATATGCAAGGGCCCTTTGCCCACCATGGAATCCTCTAGTCAAGCAGCCCTCTGAAGGCACTCCTTCCACCATTGGCCCCTGTCTAAGTTATGTTTCCATTGCTGTGATAAACACCATGAGCAGAAAGAAAGTTTATTTCAGCATGCGACCCTCAGGTCACACTCCATCACTGAGGAACGTCTGGGCAGAACCCAAGGCAGGAATCTGGAGGCAGGAGCTAATGCAGAGGCCATGGAGGAGCACTGCTTACTGACTTGCTCAGTCTACTCTTGTACACCTCCCAAGATCACCTTCCCAGAACATCACTGGTCAAAGGGAACAGGGCTCTTCCATAACTGTCATCAAGTAAGAAGATGCACCACAGACTTGCCTATCTGATAGAAGCAGTTCCTGAGGATTTCCTCTTCTCAGATAAACCTAGCCTATGTCAAGCTGACATAGAAACTAGCCAGCAGCCCTTGAAGAATTTGGCTCTTTTTTTTTTTTAATTGAAAAGGAGATGGAAAGACTCATTCTTTAAGACTCCCAGAAAGTAAAATGCTATAGCACTATGCTAGTGTTTACCATATAGCCAGGAAGACCAGTTAGGCATTTCATGTTAGTTTCATTTGCTACATCACACACACACACACACACACACACACACACACACACACACACGTGACTAGGAGACCACTGCCAGATTCTGGACGGCCATTCTTTACATATGCATCTGGGTTTTTCGTGTCAAAAGGAGTTTGTTCAGACTTCCAAGCTCCTTGTTCTGTTGCTATGGAAACATCCAGGCTTCCGGAACTCTAGGCGGGGGGGGGGGGCTCCTGCCCCCTGTGGTTTGGAGAGGAGAGGAGAGATGGAGGGTGACAAAGAGAAACTGGAAAGTCTTTCAGGAGAAGGTTGGCTGGTAGGATGCACTGAGTCTGGGTGACCTCATACTGTCACTCATTCCCTAGGTTCACCTGGCCTCACTCCTCTGCCACAGGTCTTCTCAGGCTAGAGGGCACTAAATCAAGGGGTTCTCAGCGGCCTTTGAGACCTATTATTGGCTTTAGGGGTAGGGTTTAGTGCCACATCACGTGACCAGATCTCCTGGGAATATTAGGCAACCCTCTAGGCCTGTGTTCCAGACTGTGATGGCTTGAAGCTGCTTCATCTGGCTTCTCCTCCCTTTTTTGTGGGTGTTCCAACCTCCCAAGAACCTGCTTAAAATGGGATTTCCAGGCCCTGACGTCAGAGGAAAGCCAGCAGCTCCCTCTAGCTTGTGCCAGCTCTACCGTGATTAGCAGAGCTAAGTTCAGCCTTGCTCAGCCTACTGGAAAGCTAAGAGAGATTGGAGGGAGGAACTCAGGGACCTAAACAGTGGTCTCTGTATCTGCGGCATTCTGGATGACAGGAACAATCTGTTTCCGGGTCAAAAGACCCTGCTGGCTTTTCCTACTACATATCATCTAGTGCATGATCATTTCCCTCCCAAACGCCATAGTTGCTTTCTCTCGGTTCTAGGTCTCACGCCTGGCTTGAGGGAAAAAAAAGGCATCTCAAGGCAGTCTTGAGAGCTGGACAGCGGCTTCCGTTTTGGTTTTTACCCAAAAGGAGGTTGGAGGTGGCGGCTGTGGGAGCTCTACCTGCAAGACGTTGAAAGGCCCACTAGGTGGCGCAGCTTCCTCCCGATGTGGATTCTAACCTCTAGCAGAGCACAATCTCTCCAAAGGCTCAGAGTCTGGAGACCAGAACGCCTCATACTCTGCTCCCTGGAATGAGAGACTAAAGGGGGGAAAAGACGTGGTTTTTGAGGGTAGAAAGGATAGTGTTGGTTACCCGGTAATCTCTGTCCGAGCCCAGTCTATGTGCACGCCCACTACTCTGAACAAGATTCAGAGAAAGAACCTGTCTGAGAAGGATATCTGCCCAGTTCTGAGTGCAGGGGAAATGCCAGCCTTCCTTCAGGAGGGACCTAACCCGGGCTTCCAAAGTAGCATCTAAGAGACACCTCCTAAAGTGGGCTTGGGGGGTGGGGCAAGGGGAAGGGCAGAGTTGGGGTTGTGGGGAAAATTGCTGTTACAGCTCTGGACCTGGTCACAGTGTCAGCTCAGGCCTGCTCCAGGCTTCCCTAACTTCTAGTCTTTTCCTATATATTCATCCAGAATATTGTGGAGTTGGAAGAGAAAACAAAACCCCAAACCCACCTCCAGATCCCCAAGAATTCTTGCAGGGGCTGGCAGGGTAAAGAATCCTCATCAATGGCCTACCTTTCTCTGACCTCTTGCCCAAACTCACCCCAGCAGGCCCGTATCTATGATGAGCTACCTTCTCCTTTTGTCCCAGATAAGTGATCAATAAATAATGTTGCTTGAAATATTGATGGAGAGTTTTACACCAGCATCCCTTAGCTGCGTCTGGCAGGGGCATGACCCTCCAGACAGCCTTTTCACATTGCCAACAAAAGGTCTTCTTTGGCCAAGATTTCCACCCGATCCATTCTGAACCAAAATCATGACTCAGTTTCAATCAGTAAGAGGAAGAGATGTGAGAATAACTTAGCTCCTTCCCCTGAGAAGGATGGTTTGGCTAAAACAAGCAAAGACCCTTCTTAACTGATTTCCCATGATGCCCTCCAGATCCTCTTTCTGTTCCATGTACACCTTGGGCCTGCCAGGTACACTTTCTGAGAGGCCTAAGCAGAAGGTGGTCATGTGTGGGGTGTGGTAGAGAACACCTGTCATCCCAGCCCTCAGGAAGTAGAAGCAGAAGGATCACTCCAAACTCCAGGCTAGCCTGGTCTACATAAGTTCCATGCCAAGCAGGGCCTCATAGGAGACTAAGAACAAAACAAAACAGGCAAACAAAACGAAAGTGATCTTGTGATCAGACATCTCTGGTCCAGGTCACTCTCTCCCGGGTTTATTCTCCAGCATGAGAGGTAAGAAGAGGAAGAGGGGGAGAATCGGAGAGCGCGAAGCTCCCAGACCAACTCATGCCCCATGCTCTGTGCCTTGTGCTCAGCAGACACAAGCCGCATCAACTCACATCATTACCCAGTGCTTCCCTCTGCCCAAGTGCCCCTCCCCCACTCTCCAACACCGCTAGGCCAGCTCCCACATGTGTGCAAGTCTCAGCTCAAACTGCATTGTCACTGCAAGCTGTCAGGTGTCCCCCTAGGCCCCCCACACCTGTCCTGCCACACACCTGCTGCTGCCATCAGCCCATGCCCTCAGTGCCTGTCTACTCCCCCATCAGACTGCGAGCCCTTTCTCACACACAGATGGGCGTCGGCAAACCAGCCACATTCAGTTCTCACTTTAATTCAAATGCTAAATTGGGAAGAAGAGCAGTTTCACACTCCAAATTTAGCTTGGGAGAGAAAAAGTGAGACAGCATGGTTGTTACCAGGGAAAGCAGGCTGCGGTGGGGCTGGGCGGGGCTGGGCGGGGCGTGGGAAACCTACCCAGAGCCCAGGGGAAGAGCATGGGCCCTTGTCAACTTACTCCTAAAGAGAGTCACTCAGGGGCCCTGCCACTGAAAGACCCAAGGCCTGTCCTACACCAGCCCATGCAGCTGTGTGTGGGCAGAGCCTGAGGGAGCAGAGTCTTCTTCGTATAAAAGCTACCCAGAAAGAACGGCGGGTGTGGCCATGTTCACCTGCGACAGCTCTCAGCACATAGGAGCAGGGGGATTGTGTGCCCAAATCTAGGCTGAGCTACACAGTGAGACTCAGGAAAACAAAACAACTGCACCATCAGAAAGCCTATCCAGAGATACATGCTCACAGCCATGGGCTATCACCTACACCAAATGCCTATCACCACAGGATAAAAATTTAAAATTCTACATCCACGACACTTGCCAATCTTTTCCGCAGTCTTATTTACTCTAGTCAAAAAGTGTTTTCCAAACCGGGCAGTGGTGGTACACGCCTGTAATCCCAGCACTTGGGAGGCAGAGGCAGGCGGATTTCCAAGTTCAAGGCCAGCCTGGTCTACAGAGTGAGTTCCAGGACAGCCAGGGCTACACAGAGAAACCCTGTCTCAAAAAAAAAAAAAAAAAAAAAAGTGAGGAGCTAAAGAGACAGCTCAGTGCTTTAAAGGCACCTTGTAGGAGACATGAGTTCGAGTCTTACCACTCACATGTGGTGGTTCACAGATATTTGTAATTCCACTTCCAGGGTATCTTGAGATGCTCTCTTCTGACATCCACAGGTACCACACACACACACACACACACACACACACACACGCGGTACAAGGACATACAGGTAAAACATTCACACACATAAAAATAATATTTAGGGGCTGGAGAGATGGTTCATTGGTTAAGAGCACTGGCTGCCCTTCCAGAAGACCGGTTTCAATTCCCAGCACCCACATGTAGCTCCAGTTACAGGGGACCAGACATCCTCACACGTACACACATGCAAGCAAATCACCAATGCACAGAAAATAAAATATTTAAATGGAAACCATCCTTCACCCATGTTAAGTGGACACACAAAATGTGAAATATGGGTGCCATGGTGCATAATTCAGTCCTATAGGAACGCGTCAATAGGAAGAGTCACGACAGCCACGTGTAGGGATGCACGCCTTTAATCCCAGAGACTGGGAGGAGACAGGCAGGTCTCTGAGCTTGAGGCCAGCCAGGACAGGCAAGGCTACACACACACACACACACACACACACACACACACACCCTGTCTTGAAAAAAAATAACCATAAAAGGAAAAAAAAACAGTCCATGAAAACATCATGCCAAAAGAAATAAATCAGACATCAAAGACTACCCAGTGTGTGTTAGCCTTACATGAGACTCCAAAGGGAGTCAAGAGACAGAAGCCACAAGGGTTGGGAGAAGGGGACAGTTTAATGGGTGTAGACTTTCTGTTTTGGAAGGATTCAGAAGTTCTGGAAGTGAATAGTTGATACTGAATGTAATTAATGTCCCTGGGTCATGCATATAATTAAAGAGGTTAAAAATTTTACATATACAGTATTTTACTTTTTTTTTGTTTTTCTACCCAGCCCTGGCTGTCCTGGAACTCCTATGTAGACCAGGATGGCCTTGAACTTACAGAGATCTGCTTGCCTCTGCTTCCCAGACAATTTTTTTGATAGCGTTAAGAATTAATATTAATTACAGGGGCTAGAGAGATGGCTCAGCGGTTAAGAGCACTGACTGCTCTTCCAGAGGTCCTGAGTCCAATTCCCAGCACCCACATGGTGGCTCACAATCATCTGATGCCCTCTTCTGGTGTGTTTGAAGGCAGCCACAGTATACTTACATATAAATAAAATAAATTTAAAGTGTTTTGTTTTGGTTTTGACCCAGGGTCTCGCTTTGTAAATCAAGCTGGTCTCCAATTTGCGGTTGACCTTCTGGTCTCTGCCTCCCAAATGCTGGGGTTTCGGATGAGTGTCATCCCATCCTGCTTTTTCTTATGATTTTTATAAATAGTGACTTGGCTCTCTGACTGGCAGGGGTGTGCGTGAGGACATGGGAGCTAGACCAAGGACTAGCTGTGTTTCCCCATGAAAGAAGGTGTCATACTGTTGCCGTGAGAGATGTCATACTGTTGCCGTGAGAGATGAGGTCATACTGCTGCCATTGTTCTTTTCTCTTTTCATTCTTTTAAAATTTTGAGTCAGCAAAAGCCAGCTGTATGTCCAATGTCAGCTTCAAGGCATGCATACTGTACCACCGTGAGGACCCTCTGCACCTGGATTGGAGGGAAACTGATTTCTGAGTTTCCCAGACTACCCTTAAATTCCCTGTGTAATTGAGGATGACCTTGAACTCCTGACCCTCCTGTCTAGACCTCCCAAGTGCTGGGATTACAGGCCCGGGGCCACCACATCCGGCTTGCTATTGCTCCTTTGCATATCCGTCTCCACAGACTGTGCAGCGGCAACAGCAGGGTAGGAGGAGTCTCCTTGCTTTTTTTATATCGTCGAGCAGACATATTTGGTCAGTAAATATGAACAGAAGTGACCTGTTTGTCTGTCTTCTATTTCCAACTGACCCAAGAACTGCATAGAGAAAGCTAGGGATTCCGGAGAACAGATCATGATATAAGCTAAGGTTTAGACAAAGGGTTCTGGAGCCGAACCATTTTGAACAGAACTCTGGTTCTACCTCTGACCAGCTCTGTGACCTTGAACAAGTTACCTGCCCTCTCTGTGCCTCATTCCCCATCAATGAAATGAGGCTAAGACAGAGACCTATCTCCTAAGGCACTGTGAGGACAGACGCTTGGAAGCATTGAGCCCAAAGCCTGTCCCAGAGTAAATGTGTGCCGGGAGGGGGTGATCACGGGAAAAGAAACCTCCTGGAGATTAGGAAAGCCAGAGGAAGCAAGCACCCTGACACTAACCCCTTTTTGGCATTCTCGGGTTTGTTAGAGTTGGGTAGCCCAGGACAGTTCTGAATCAGGTAACCCCAGAAGGTGCCTGCCCCTCCCTCCTTCCCCTCCTGGCAGGTCTGCAGAATGCAAGCTTACCCACCGAGAGGCTGAGCAGTCTGGGGTTGGGCGGTGATGAGGGGCCAGAAATAACCCGTTTCTATTCCTGCCTTTCTGGGCTGAGTGGAAATGCTGCTTTTTGAATCTAAAGGCTGCTTCGACTTCCTGCTCATCCCTGGGATCTTATGTAACGTTCCCCTCCCTCTCCTGCCCAGGGAGCTTCCAGAGATTTCTGCAGCCGGCTTTGCTGCACACGCAGCTGGGGGTGGGGAGAGCAGAGAAAACACCACAGGATGGGTCGTCCTCTGAGCCCAGCGACTCGCAGCTTCAGATCCAGGGAAGGGCTGTGCAGGGAGGGGCCTGCGGCAGGAAAGAGCCTGACAGCCTGTCTAGTCCCCTGCCTCCTCCCCTTGCAGACCTCCTTAAGGTACAGACGGGAGCACCTCCTCTAACTCTGTATGCCTTGGTTGCCTCCATTTTAAGCCTAACCCAACTCTGTCTGGTTCAACTCTCTGTAGGGCTCTGAGGACTTTCACTCAAATCACCCAGACCATAACTGCCTTAGGCAAGCTGTACCTAGTGCCAAATTCCCCATAGTGTGTGTGTGTGTGTGTGTGTGTGTGTGTGTGTGTGTGTGTATCTGTGTGTATTGGTGGGAATCTGGCATCGAGCATACTAGGAAAGTACTCTACCACTGAGCTGCACCCTAGCCCATGAGGGGCCTCTCAGACCACCATTCCATCTGCTTCAGGCCTTAGCACCATTCTGTGCGGCCCTTCGGGCCTAGCCTAGGTCTCGGGGGTTTCAAAGAGGGGGGTGGATTGGCACCTCCACACCCTGGGATAATCCTCTCTCTCTCAGTCTTTTCCCATGACTCCCCGTTGTCCCCAACTTCTTTCCCACCTCGTGTAGCCTTGTCGGGCTTCTTCTCGTCTCTCAAAGTCCCCCATGGGTGGGAGCAAAGCTGTCCTCAGAGGCATGCCAGGTCACGCTGTCTAGGTTTCCGTTGGGGCCCCTCAGCCATCGGAAAGTGTGACGGGCAACCCCGACAGAGCCTGAAAGAGTCACTTCCTGAGCCCTAGGCTAGCCACAGAAGTTGCAAACCACGGCCTGAGCAGGGCATGTGGGTGCTGACGAAATCTAGCTCTGGGAGGAGGAAGTGGTGATGGAAAGGGGACCTGCTTTCCTCTGAGAGCTGCGGCTCACTTGGCCTTAGGTTAAGTAGAGTCAAGATGGCCCACTGTACTTGTTCTCTAGTGGAGTCTCAGTTGCCTGGTTCTCCTCCACAGCCTCCTCCCGGCCTCTGGCATTCGTCACCTGGGCAGCAGGACCCGTGACTCTCAGGTCCTCCTTAAGGATTCCTTGGGGCCCAGCATCCCTGCAGGCCCACGAAGCCTGCCTTTGGGTGACTTGGCTCCTTGGGAGGAACCAATCTCCCCACCTCCCTGTTATCATCGTCCCCCTGGCCCTCCAATCACAGCAAACAGAAGTGAGGGTGAGGATGGCTCAGATGCTCCTAGCCTTGCCGCTGAGATGTCGGGCCAACAACACAACTCTCTCTAAGAGTGCGGCAGACCTTCCCGGTTCCTGGGTAGAATCTCCCTTCCAGTGGCTTAAACCAAGGAGACTGGGCAAGATCAAGAGGCCTTTTTGTCTATGGACCATAAAACCGAGCAAAGAATTAGCGAGGGCAGAAGGCTGGGTACGGTTAAGGATCGGACGTTCTTAGCCTATGTCTTAGATTGAGGTTTTGGACCAATCATGTTCCTACCCGTTCCTCCTGAGCTATTTGCTAGGTTATTTCTCTTCCTGGGGTCCCCCACCCTGACCCCAGCCTCCTTCCATGCAGAGTGGATTTTTATGTTTGTTTGTTTGAAACAGTCTTAATTTTAATTTTGTAGCCCAGTCTGGCCCGTAACTCATGGCCCTCTTTCTGTTCCAACCTTTATTATTATTATTATTATTATTATTATTATTATTATTGCTACTATTATTTTGAGGGGGGGCTTCTCATTACCTCACGGTTGCTCTGGCTGGTCTCCCACTGACAGAGACCTTCCTTCCTGTCTCTGTCTCCTCAGTTCTGCTAACCATATGCACCAGCGTATTGGCCCAAATGTTTTTTTAAGAATGGATTCAGCTGAGCTGGGGAGATGGCTCAGCGAGTTAAGAGGACACTGACTGCTCTTCTGGAGGTCCTGAGTTCAATTCCCTGCAATCACGTAGTGGTTCACAACCTTCTGTAATAGGATAAAACAAACAAGTAAATCTTTAAGAATGGATTCAGCTAATACTCAGGAGGCTGGGCAGGGCTGGAAGATCATAAGTTTCTGGCCAGCATGGACTACATACTGAGACCCTTCCCAAAAACGAAAAAAAAAATTTTTTTTTTTAATTTGATAAAATAACCCTTTCTATACTCAGTGATGGCGAGCCTCTCTCCCACATTCCAGTGCCATTTTTGCCAGCTGGTTAGATGAGGGCCCTTCAGGCCACCCAAGAAGACTCTCACTTCTCACTGTGAAGTGCTGTCCTCCATGTTCTTCCTCCTCCAAGATCTTCCCATTGTCTGTTGACCTAACTCCTTGGAATCCCCTTCTTCTTTTAAAGTCTTGTTTTGCGTTTTTTGGGTTTTTTTTTTTTTGGACCGTCTTACTTAGCCCAGGCTAGTGACCTGAAATGATGATAACCCTGTACCTATGTCTACCAGGTGCTAGAATCACCAAGTTACAAGCTTCTCCACACCTTTTACCTTGTAAGTCCCCTGCTGCTGCTCCTCCTGCGGCTGCGGCGGCTGCATTTGGTAGCTAAGGGACTGCTTTCTTCTTGTTATTTTTTTTAAAGATTTATTTATTTTACGTATATGAGTACACTGTAGCTGTACAGATGGTTATGAGCCTTCATGTGGTTGCTGGGAATTGAATTTAGGACCTCTGCTCGCTCCGGTTGGCCCAGCTCGCTCTGGTTAACCTCGCTCGCTCAGGCCCCAAAGATTTATTTATTATAAAATAAGTACACTGTAGCTGTCTTCAGACACACCAGAAAGGGCATCAGATCTCATTACAGAGGGTTGTGAGCCACCATGTAGTTGCTGGGATTTGAACTCAGGACGTTCAGAAGAGTAGTCAGTGCTCTTAACCGCTGAGTCATCTCTCCAGCCCCTTAATTTGTTAATAAAAGAATCCAGCTTGCTTCTACCCAACAGTAAGCTCCGTTGAGGGGCTGGGGGTCTCCACCATAGGCCTTACCCACAGCAGCTCCACACAGAAGTTTGGAACTCAGTTGGAAAGGGTGAGTTAATTAGAATCTCTTGTGTTACCAGGAACAGAAAAGGCTGAGAAGCGAATCCATTGATTTGTGTAACTGAGGAGCCCAGACTGAATCCAAAGTCAACTGTGAGCATGGAAACCTCTCTTCTCTGATTTCCTACCACTGGCTTCACTCTCAAGCAGGCTCGCCAATTCTGAGAGCAAAGCCAACTCCGGGGTCACGTTCCCCTGACTTCGGATCTTTCTCAAGAGTTCAAGAGAAAATCCCAGAAGTAATCTTCATTGGCCTGGTTTGGGTCATGTGCCCATCCCAATGTAATCACCACAGGAAACAGAATGCTCCTAGCTCCAAGGGTCCTATATGAATGGCCAGGCCTGGGGTACAGATCTACACTCAGATTTTGGGGTGGAGTTCCTACAACCTAGGAATGACAGTAGCTCCTCAAAAGAAATTGCTGGCTGAGGAATATTTCCAAAATACCAGGTGCTGGATATGCAGAAGATGCACACATGCAAATATCTCAGGTGGAGTTGCACATTAGAGTCACAGGGTTGTGTGAATATGATATTTAGAACTCTATACGACCTAGCCAGCCCCCTAGTAATCGAGACAGAGACCTATGGTTTTATCTGAACCACTTTAGCACAATTACCAGGCCATTACCCCTAAACTATTCCGCACTCCTCAAGTCACAGGCCAGACCCACTCCATCAGCCACACCTTGCTTCTCCCTCCTTCTCCTCTCCCCGTGTTCCCTACCTGCAGACCCCTCCCACCTCCCCACCTCTGAAGCCCAGTCTGCCTTTATTCTACCCAGTAACTGGCTGTCAGCAACTTTTATTTATCAAATAGTTTTAAATTGTCCAGCAAGGTTTGCGCAATAAAAGCTGGTGTTGGGCTCCTTTTGGGCAGATCTTGGGGTACGGAATTTAGCATCTGAATACATAGCATCACCAGACCAACCCCCTATGGGGAGGGACGGTGCTGTTCTTTCAGAGTCCAAGAAAGGCTCTAGGTACCCCTTGGCTGAGTTGCCTTCTTGGTTCCATGATTTGCTCTGTAAGAGCTTTCTTTCCCAGAGCCCCAAGGTTGAAAATGTTCTGCTCTAGGCAGGGGAAAAAAAAAATCCTACTGCAACAAGGATACAGATTAGGGGCTGGTGAGACAGATGGCTTAGTGGTTAAGCCCACAGGTTGCTCTGCAAACAGGACCCTGGTTTGGTTCCCAGCAACCACAGGATGCCTGCTTTTAGACTCCATGCGCACTGCACAGAGATGGTGCATGCACATGCACATAGGCAAAATCCTCACGCACATAAAATAATGATAAAAAAAAGGGATACTGATCTGCTGTTAGGGACAGTGTCTTTTGTGTTGGGACTGGAATGTTTCTCTCTGCACAATTTTTTGTTGTTTTGGAATTCGTTGGTTTCATTTTCTCTTATTTTAAAAAGATGGTATTTCACACAGCCCAAGCTGCCTTCAAAAGTGCTAAGTAGCTAAGGAAGTCCTTGAACCTTACTAGAACTTCCTAAGTATTGGTATTACCAACACAAGGCTGGCTCAGGAAGCTCTCATCCACTGAGTTTCCCAGCCCCCTTTGGGTTTTCTTAAAGGCTGAGTGAGGTTGGGTAGGCAAAAGTAACAATACGCCCACCCTGTTTATTCAGTGCTTCCTATCTGCAACACAAGCTCTGCATTTGGTAATCACAGGTTTCCCTTTGAGCAAACAATCCTTCCGCATGAAAACAAATAACATTAGTCTTTGTTTACAACTAGAGCAGGTGAGACCTAGAAGGTTTGGGTCAGAGAATCCCACCAGAGTGGCAAAATGGACATTCTCACCCAGGAAGCACCTGGCCCTGCCTGTCCTGGCCAGGAGGCTAAGGAAAGGCACATTAATGGCTCCTAAATTAGTAACAACCAAAGAACTTTGGATGGTGAGCTCAAACATAAGGGAATCCTGGTTCATTTCTGGATTCCTTACGCTGTTTTTATTTTTTATTTTTAATAGAACGAAGGTGGAGGTGGGTGTTAGAGAGAGAGAGAGAGAGAGAGAGAGAGAGAGAGAGAGAGAGAGAGAGAGAAGAGAATGCCGAAGAGTAACCTCCCCGTTAACCTTGACGACTCTGATCTTCCTTCTTCTGTCTCTGAATCTCCTTCCACACAGGCACTATCTGCTTTCTTTTAAAATAAAAATAAAATTAAAATGAAAACAACAGCACCTTCCTCAGATTCAAAGCTGGAAATAAGGGCCTTCCCTTCCTGGAATCCCGGCTCCCTTTGGGTTGCTTCGGAGTTAGGGCTTCACTGCTTGCGTCAGAGTCCCGGGAGACCAGCGGGATCTCTGCCATCACCCACCCCCTCACCCCCACCGCCGTTCCCTGCCCTTGGCTGGCTCTGTGAAGGAAGTGTTACCCTGAATTCTGGGCGCTATGGCAGTGGCGGTTCCCTCGGGACTGCGGGGAAGGCCCAGGCCGCCGCGCCTGCTCAGTTCTCCCTCACTGCGTCTAAGGCTCTCCCCGCCTGGCTCTGCGCCCAGCCTCGACTACGGGAGGGGGAATGTGGAGGCGACGGAAGAGCCCGCCGCGCCTGGGGCCCCCGGAATACAACCAGAGACCTCCAGAGGGCAGCACCGAGCCGTAAGCGCGCCCTCGGCACTGCAAGCCTGGGGTCGCCACAATGTCCAAAGCCAAGTCCCCCCTCTTTAGGACACGGCAGGGTCCGCCCGACCAGTCGCTGGACTGGATAGAAGTCAAGAAGTGTCCAATCACCCCAAGAACCAACAGATCCTGGCGTGGACTCAGGACTGTCCTAGAACAATCAGGGTTCCTCAATCCAGGTCCCCAAAGGTGGGTTCCTCAACCGCAGGGCGGAGGGAAGAGCCTTTCGATTCGGGGTGGCGCATTGGGAGCCCCAGGCTCTAACACCCCCAACCTACTGACTGGTGGCCTAGTATGCACCCTACTGCTTGCCAGGCAGTGTCCCAAGAACCAGTAGCCAAATGTCTTGGCCTTAGTTTTCCCGATGACACCTGGAGAGTGACCCTGCCATTAGGAGAGGCTCGGGTCAGCGCCCCGCCTCTCCTGGGCGGCCTCTGCCCCAGCCCGCCCAGCCGCTCCTCCTCTCCGCAGGCTCGCTCCCACGGTCCCCGAGGTGGGCGAGTGAAGCCCGGGGTGACGGCTGTAGAACCCCGGCCTGACTCGCCCTCGCCCCCGCGCCGGGCCTGGGCTTCCCCAGCCCAGCTCGCACCCGGAGGCCGTCGGAGCCGCCGCGCGCCCGGCTCTACGCGCCTGGCGTCCTCCCCACGCGGGCGTCCCCGACTCCCGCGCGCGTTCAGGCTCCCGGTTGGGAACCAAGGAGGGGGAGGGTGGGGGCGCGCCGACCCGGAAACGCCATATAAGGAGCAGGAAGGATCCCCCGCCGGAACAGACCTTATTTGGGCAGCGCCTTATATGGAGTGGCCCAATATGGCCCTGCCGCTTCCGGCTCTGGGAGGAGGGGCGAGCGGGGGTTGGGGCGGGAGCAGGCTGGGAACTCCAGGCGCCTGGCCCGGGAGGCCACTGTCGTCGTTCCAATACCAGGCTTTCCAGGAGCCTGAGCGCTCGAGATGCCGGAGAGGGTCGTAGGGTGGAGGTGCCCACCGCTCTAGGATGGGAGGGCTTCACGTCACTCCGGGTCCTCCCGGCCGGTCCTTCCATATTAGGGCTTCCTGCTTCCCATATATGGCCATGTACGTCACGGCGGAGGCGGGCCCGTGCTGTTCCAGACCCTTGAAATAGAGGCCGATTCGGGGAGCCGCGAGAGATCCCAGCGCGCAGAACTTGGGGAGCCGCCGCCGCGATTCGCTGCCGCCGCCAGCTTCCGCCGCCGCAAGATCGGCCCCTGCCCTAGCCTTCGCGGCAGCCCTGCGTCCACCACGGGCCGCGGCCACCGCCAGCCTGGGGGCCCACCTACACTCCCCGCAGTGTGCCCCTGCACCCCGCATGTAACCCGGCCCACCCCCGGCGAGTGTGCCCTCAGTAGCTTCGGCCCCGGGCTGCGCCCACCACCCAACATCAGCTCTCCAGCTCGCTCGTCCGGGATGGCAGCGGCCAAGGCCGAGATGCAATTGATGTCTCCGCTGCAGATCTCTGACCCGTTCGGCTCCTTTCCTCACTCACCCACCATGGACAGCTACCCCAAACTGGAGGAAATGATGCTGCTGAACAACGGGGCTCCCCAGTTCCTCGCTGCTGCCGGCACCCCAGAGGGCAGCGGCGGCAATAACAGCAGCAGCAGCAGCGGGGGCGGTGGTGGGGGCGGCAGCAACAGCGGCAGCAGCGCCTTCAATCCTCAAGGGGAGCCGAGCGAGCAACCCTACGAGCACCTGACCACAGGTAAGAGGTGGTCTGCGCCGAGGCTGAATCCCCCATCGTGATGACCCCAACGTCCAGTCCTTTCCTGCACGGACTACCCCTAGACCTTAGGAATGGGCCTGGGATTTCCCTCTCTTTCGCACAGCTCCAGGGTCTTGCCTTATAGAGGGATGTCTGGGGACACCCCCAAACCTCCATCCTTGTGGGTGCGCGGAGGACAGATCGTTTGTTTTGGATGGAGAGCTCGGGCTGCGTGGGTGGCTGGCGGGGGGGGGCTTGTTTTGTTGAGCAGGGTTGCCCCCTCCCCCGCGCGCGCGGCGTCGCGCGCCTTGCTTGCAGCTTGTTCCCAAGGAAGGGATGAAATCAGTGACCAGGGATGTCCCGCCGCCCAGGGTAGGGGGGCGCGCATTAGCTGTGGCCACTAGGGTGCTGGCGGGATTCCCTCGCCCGCGCAGCCTTGCTGCAGAGCGCTCTCGGAGCTGCAGTAGAGGGGGGATTCTCTTGTTTGCGTCAGCTGTTGAAATGGGCTCTGCTCCTGGAGCAGGTCCAGGAACATTGCAATCTGCTGCTATCAATTATTAACCACATCGGGAGTCTGTGGTAGCCGGGCGACCTCTTGCCTGGCCGCCTCGGTTCTCATCGCCCAGTGACTGCTCTCAGTAACCAGGCCTCTCTGTTCTCTTTCCTGCCAGAGTCCTTTTCTGACATCGCTCTGAATAATGAGAAGGCGATGGTGGAGACAAGTTACCCCAGCCAGACTACTCGGCTGCCTCCCATCACCTACACTGGCCGCTTCTCCCTGGAGCCTGCACCCAACAGTGGCAACACTTTGTGGCCCGAACCCCTTTTCAGCCTAGTCAGTGGCCTCGTGAGCATGACCAATCCTCCGACCTCTTCATCCTCGGCGCCTTCTCCCGCGGCCTCATCGTCTTCCTCTGCCTCCCAGAGCCCACCCCTGAGCTGTGCGGTGCCATCCAGCGACAGCAGTCCCATTTACTCAGCTGCGCCCACCTTTCCTACTCCCAACACTGACATTTTTCCTGAGCCCCAAAGCCAGGCTTTTCCCGGCTCGGCCGGCACAGCCTTGCAGTACCCGCCTCCTGCCTACCCTGCCACCAAAGGTGGTTTCCAGGTTCCCATGATCCCTGACTATCTGTTTCCACAACAACAGGGAGACCTGAGCCTGGGCACCCCAGACCAGAAGCCCTTCCAGGGTCTGGAGAACCGTGCCCAGCAGCCTTCACTCACTCCGCTGTCCACTATCAAAGCCTTCGCCACTCAGTCGGGCTCCCAGGACTTAAAGGCTCTTAATACCACCTACCAGTCCCAGCTCATCAAACCCAGCCGCATGCGCAAGTACCCCAACCGTCCCAGCAAGACGCCCCCCCACGAACGCCCGTATGCTTGCCCTGTCGAGTCCTGCGATCGCCGCTTTTCTCGCTCGGATGAGCTTACCCGCCACATCCGCATCCACACAGGCCAGAAGCCCTTCCAGTGTCGAATCTGCATGCGTAACTTCAGTCGTAGTGACCACCTTACCACTCACATCCGCACCCACACAGGCGAGAAGCCTTTTGCCTGTGACATTTGTGGGAGAAAGTTTGCCAGGAGCGATGAACGCAAGAGGCATACCAAAATCCACTTAAGACAGAAGGACAAGAAAGCAGACAAAAGTGTCGTGGCCTCTTCGGCTGCCTCTTCCCTCTCTTCCTACCCATCCCCAGTGGCTACCTCCTACCCATCCCCCGCCACCACCTCATTTCCATCCCCTGTGCCCACCTCCTACTCCTCGCCTGGTTCCTCTACCTACCCATCTCCCGCGCACAGTGGCTTCCCGTCGCCCTCGGTGGCCACCACCTTTGCCTCGGTTCCACCTGCTTTCCCCACCCAAGTCAGCAGTTTCCCGTCTGCAGGTGTCGGCAACTCCTTCAGCACCTCGACGGGCCTTTCAGACATGACAGCAACCTTTTCTCCCAGGACAATTGAAATCTGCTAAAGGGAGTAAAAGAAAGGAATGGGGCGGGGGCAGGAAAGACATAAAGGACAGGAGGGAAGAGATGGCTGCCAGAAGGGCCGCCTCTTAGGTCAGATGGAAGATCTCTGAGCCAAGTCCTTCTAGTCACTAGTAGAAGGTCCGTTGGCCACCAGCCCTTTCACTTTCTGTCCCTGCCTCCCCGTTCCTTCCTGTTCCCTTTGACTTCAGCTGCCTGAAACAGCCATGTCCAAGTTCTTCACCTCTATCCAAAGGACTTGATTTGCATGGTATTGGATAAATCATTTCAGTATCATCTCCATCACGCGCCTGGCCCCGCCCCCTTCAGCGCTAGACCATCCATTTGGCAAAAATGGGTTTGGGCCCTGAGAACCCTGCCCTGCATCTTTGTACAGCGTCTGTGCCATAGATTTTGTTTTCCTTGGGGTATTCTTGATGTGAAGATAATTTGCATACTCTATTGTATTATTTGGAGTTAAATCCTCACTTTGGGGGAGGGGGGAGCAAAGCCAAGCAAACCAATGGTGATCCTCTAATTTGTGATGACTCTGCTGTGACATTAGGTTTGAAGCATTATTTTTTTTTTTTTGAGGCAGCAGTATTAACTGGAGCATGTGTCAGAGTGTTGTTCCATTAATTTTGTAAATACTGCTCGACTGTAACTCTCACATGTGACAAAGTATGGTTTGTTTGGTTGGGTTTTGTTTTTGAAAAAAAAAAAATTTTGCCCGTCCCTTTGGTTTCAAAAGTTTCACGTCTTGGTGCCTTTTGTGTGACACGCCTTGCCGATGGCTTGACATGTGCAATTGTGAGGGACTCGCTCACCTCTAGCCTTAAAGGGGTAGGAGTGATGTTTTGGGGGAGGCTTTGAGAGCAGAACGAGGAAGAGGGCTGAGCTGAGCTTTGGTTCTCCAGAATGTAAGAAAAAAATTTAAAACAAAAACCTGAACTCTCAAAAGTCTATTTTTTTAACTGAAAATGTAAATTTATACATATATTCAGGAGTTGGAATGTTGTAGTTACCTACTGAGTAGGCGGCAATTTTGTATGTTATGAACATGAAGTTCATTATTTTGTGGTTTTATTTTACTTTGTACTTGTGTTTGCTTAAACAAAGTGACTTGTTTGGCTTATAAACACATTGAATGCGCTTTATTGCCCATGGGATATGTGGTGTGTATCCTTCAGAAAAATTAAAAGGAAAATAAAGAAACTGTAACTGGTTGTTTCTCCTGGGCTAGGGGGAGGGCTGTGCAGTAGCCATAAAGGGCGGCGGAAGTATTGTTCAGCCTGAGTCATTACTGATGTGTGTTGGTTCTGGGAAGGGACCATGCACATGCTAAACAGGCCTTCCTCCTCACACCGGGCTGGTCAACTGTAGCTTTGTGTTGATGAGTTGGAACCAAAGGGCATGTGGCCAGAGGCCGTAGCCAATCCAACCCCTTATCTCTCCACAGGATTGAAGAAATCTGCTCCCTGTCAGATGTGCTTGTGGGAGATAAGAGATAGACAACACAGGCTTTGGGAAACAGTTATAAGGCTAAGGCTGACTCAACTTCTCCCTCCTTGTATGTCCCCAGCAACTTAGAAACAAGGCCTAGTTGTCCAGCCAAGAATCCTTCCAGGAAGGAAAGCTCACCCCTTTGCCAGTTGGAACGGCCATTCTTGGCAGCTTCCTGGGAGACGGCAGAGTGGGTGGGAGGGTGGCAAAGTGTGTTCCCACTGGGTGAGAGGTGCACAGTACGAGGTTCTCTTGGCCCTGGTGCCTAAGGGTCTACTCACTGCTGGAGTGATCCTTGCGGGTATGTGAGCATCTGTCTCCCCAGTGAGAGAGCCTTTGACCTGGCCATGACAGAGCAGGAACAGTTCCTGTTCCAGGATTGCAGATGGTTGGAGAGATGGAGGTGTGGAGCCAAAGACGACAACACAATGGTGTGTTACACAAGGAGGACAAGCACGTGGCTCTCCCTGGAAGCACACAGACCGTCGTCCAGTCCGGCTGGGGCCTTAGAAAAGGCGAGGAATCTAAACAGAGAAGCCTAAGGAGGGGTTGGACCTCAGTGCCTGTGTGATGCCGAGACGGAAGATGACGGCCAATAGCATGGAGTGTCACTAATGGAGTACTGCACAAGTGCTTCCTGCCACCCTAATGTGTCTTAAGTCTTCTGCGAATTGATCAGATACCCACAGCCTTGGGCAGGTGGTACAGTGAATTTGGTGTGCTGAATTCTCAAGCCTTGGCTTCCCACTCACCTTTGACCCCGGCCACCAGAGTGTCCCTTCTACCCGGCATGGTCATCAGGAACTAAGTGGAGTTAGAGTAAACTCACCTCCACCTACTCCTTGTCCTCAGGTTCTCAACCCTTACCTCCTGTCTTGGGAAATTCCACTAGTCCCTAGGCGTCAGCCTAGTTCTTTGGAATTCTAGACCTTCCCTGCCCTTTCCCATGACTCCAGATTCCTCAGCCCTGAGCAGGGGAGCTAGGCACCTTCTCTAGACAAGGGCACATCCCTGCCAACCTCCTGGCAAAACTGCCAAGTCTCCATAGGACATTTGTGTTGGCAGACCTCTTCCTGGCCCCACCCACCCTCCATCTCCCTCTGTGCTCAGGAACACAGGTCTGTGCCTGCTAACATTCCTTACCTTCCTCACCCCAAATTTCCAAGAAACAAAGTGCATCGGAAGTCCAATTGTGTGAGGAAGAAGAAGCAAAGGCAATCAAGCCCTTTACGGTGGAGTGTGAGGGCTCCAGGATGAAATAACTGGCCCTGTTTCCCAGAGAGTCCCATTGCTAGCTTGCATCCGGGGTGGCTTTTGGTATTGGCCTTGATAACAAGGTCATTCCTAGGCAGATGGCTGGCTGAGAAATTCTGCCAAGGTTGCTAGCCAATTTTTACCAGTCTTGGCACCAGAGCTTTATTAGATTCTAACACTCCAAACTCAAGTTCTTTTGCATGATTGAAATAGGACACCACTCAAAAAATTGCCCTGTTGTATAGACCAAGAATATAGGTCTGTTGGCAGGGTCTGAGGGTGTACCTCTTTGACAGGCTTCTTTCATAACATGCACAAAACCTGGGTTCCAGAAGAAGCAGTCAAAATAACAACAGTATTCATTCCATCTCTTGCTCCTAGGAGAGACATCTGCAACCAAAGGCTCAGGAAGGATGGTGCTGATAAAAGCTATGACCATAGTAAAAGCTGACATCTGGAAAGCATGTTGAACAATGGGTTGCTACCTGGGGACATTGTTTAGCATCTCAGAAATATGAGAAAGACCAAGACCATAGCTTGGAAGAAATGAGGAAAAGGAGAGAAGCAGATGTAGATCTGAGGTAAGAACACCCTGGCCCTCTAGGAATCCTCTAGGTTCTTTTCCTTTTTTGGCAGAGCAAGCCATTTCAAGACAGGGTTTCTCTGACTGTCCTAGAACTCAGTCTATAAAAGCAGGCTGGCCTCGAACTCAAAGAAATCCACCTGCCTCTGCCTCCCCAGTGCTGGGACTAAAGGTGTGGATCACCATGGCCTGGCTCTTTTGACGTTCTCAATAGGTTTGTTTTTTTTTTTCTCTTGAATTTCAGGACTATTCAGCCCCTTGCATTTGGAAAGGTTCCACTCAGAAGAAAAGAACTTGGTCTCCCTGTCACTGTCACGATTCAGTTTTTCCCTGTGAGCTTCCTTCTACCTCTCCTGACTCACAGGAGAAATGGAGTCAGCTCAGAATAGCACAGGGTGGGTATTTTCTGCCAGTTCCCCATCCCCGGCTCCGTGCTAACATTAGTACTGTTTGAGAAGGGGAGAGTAGACAAATGGAGACCGCAGTGTCCTAAATGAGACTGATTCTCAAAAAATCAGATGTCAAAACCATTCGATTACAACATTTTATCCAGAAACCTTTGGATACCATGGTGCGGTGATTTCCTCCAATTGAAACATTCCTTCCTGGAGGGAGGAAGGAGGTCTCAGACTCAGGAAAGTCAACAAGCCTCCTAAGTTTGAGAATGCTGAAGCAAGCTCACAAGCTTCGAAAGGCCCCTCCCTAAGGTTATAGAAGCGTAAACAAAAGCTAGGAAGAGGAGGCCAGCTCCCATCATAGTAGAGTCCAGAGGACAATCTGACCCGCCAGCTGCCTGCACGTTGTGCGGACAGATACAGGAATGCAGTTCTCATGAAGCCTGACCCATGCTGGGGTAGGCTTTGAGCCACTCACGTTCCTGTAAGTAACCCCTTACCCATATTCCTGCAAGCAACCCCAGTGAACTCACTGACTCGCCATGCTGAACTTTGTGGGACCGTGACTTTGATCTATCGCCGGTGCCCTATGTGGGCGAGTAGCCACGTGTTCAGGTCCATGCCAGAAAAGTTTCATGCAACAACTGCTAGTAAGGATTTTGCATTCAAGGGACTAGAGAGATGGTTCAGCAGTTAAGAGCACTTGTTTTCACAGAGGACCCCGGCATGATTCAGCATCCACACAGCATACCACAACCAATCACAACTCTAATTCCAGGGAACCAGACACGGGTTTTTGGCTAGGCACGCATGTGCTACACAGACATACTCACAAACAAAACAGTTAGATAATAAAACAGTTTGCAATTAAGTAGCAAATCAGGCCCATGTTTAAGCTGTTTTCTTCCCCCAGTTTTCTTTGCCCAGTCAGGAGACCCAGGAGATTCTTTTTAGATTAAGTTTTGTTGAGATGATCACGTGACTTCCGATGTTGGATCAGGCCTGATGAATCTATCTTGTTTTCCATTTGTGGACTCTCTCCACTAGACTCATTCTCCTCAGCACTAAGGGGATTTGATTTTGATAGTTTATACATTTTATTTGTTTGTTATTAGTGATTGTGTATGTATGTGTGAGTGTGCATGTGTGGTCAGAGGCCAATTTTTTTCCTTTACTGTGGGTCTGGGCTTAATGACCAACTTTTTTTTTTTTAAAGATTCATTTATTTATTATATGTTAGTACACAGTAGCTGTCTTCAGACACTCCAGAAGAGGGCATCAGATCTCATTATGGATGGTTGTGAGCCACCATGTGGTTGCTGGGATTTGAACTCAGGACCTTCGGAAGAGCAGTCAGTGCTCTTAACCGCTGAGCCATCTCTCCAGCCCCAATGACCAACTTTTACCCACCGAACCGTCTCAATGGCCTTAGTTTATTTTTTAATTGATTAATTATTTTGAGACAAGGTCTGGCTAGCCTGGACTTTATTATGCAGACCATGCTGGCCACGTACTCACAACAGTCCTCTTAACACACCTTTCCAAGTGTTGAGGTTACAGATGTGAGCTACCACACCTGGCTAAAGTTTGTTTTTGTTTTATTTTGTATGAGGTATGTAACTTTGGCTGTCATCAAGGAGTTTTAGAAACTATTGAGACAGGTACATGGACTTTAATCACAACACTTAGGAGGCAAAGGCTGGCAGATCTCTGTGAGTTTGAAGCCAGCCTGGTCTATATAGTAACCAGACTAGCTAAGGCTAAATAGCCAGACCCTGTCTCAAAAAACAAACAAACTTATTATGACAACTTTATTGAGGTATAACTGATAAACAATAAATGACACATGTATTTATACAGTGATATATAAATGTATGTTTTTAATGTTTTATTAAAATGTTTTATATAGTACATTTTGATTGTAGTCCTTCTCTTTCCCCCAACTCCTCACAGATTTTCCCCATCTCCTATTCACCAGAATTCATGTTTTCTGTCTCTCTAATGTCTCCAAAAGCAAACAACAACAACAGAAATCAAACAAAAAACAGGAAAACCAACAACCAACAAACTATGAAAACCAAAACATATGAACTTAAAAAAAATTCAATAAACTAAAAATAACAAAACAAAACAAAACAAAATGCTTGGGGAAAAAAGGGCCCTGCCCTGGAGTGTGAGACTGATAGACACAGGGATTCTCCACTGGAAACTACTGATTTTCCTTGCCCTCCAGCTATCGCTAGCTTCTCGGTTAAGAATGGAAGTTTGTGTTCACCCCTGCCCCCTTCTCAGAGCTGAGGCTTTGTCTGGTTTGAACCTGTGCAGGTCTTGTGTTTGCTGTCAGTCTCTGTGCATTTATATGAGCATGAGCCCTGTTGTGTCTCGAAGTTGCTTTTTTCTTGGAGGCAGCCACCACCTGTGTTTTTTTTAATTATCTGGCCTCCTCTCCTTCGTAGACCCCTGAGCCTTGAGGGGAGGGGTTTGACATCTCACTGAGGGCTGACAATGTCTCTGCACATTGTCTAGTTGGGGGTCTCTATGTTAATTCCTGTCTACTTCAAGGAGAAGCATCTCTGATGAGGGTTGAGTGGTGCACCAATCTACAGGTTTAGTGGTACGTCAAAGGAACATATGCTACGTTCCTTTAGTAGAGTAATAGTAGTAAGTTTTCCCCTAGCCCCATGGCCTATCTAGTCTCAGGTTCTTGACCACTTTTGCAGTATCAGGTATGGCTTCCATCTCACACAGTGGGCTGTAAATCCAAGCAAGAAGTGGTTGGTTACTCTCATAACATGTGTGCCACTACTGCGCCAGAGTATCTGGCAGACTGTTGGAGGTCGCAGCGTTTGTATCTGGGCTAATTTATGATTACTTTGTTCCCCTGGTATTATGCAAAGTACCTTCTAGCACCTACTAGTCAGTAGTGGATGAAGTTTTTACTTGGGCACCAGGTCAATTTCTCCATGTTTGATGACATAAGTAACCAACAGGTTATGAAGAGTAACCAATAGTCTTAGCAACAGTGTATGGTTTTTGTGGGGAGATAGTCAATGGGACAACAGCTCAAGATAGAACCCACTCTTGGCACTGGAGGTTTGGTTTTTTTTGTTATTGTTGTTGTTTTGTTTTGTTTTGTTTTTTTTTTTTGGTTTGGGCTTAAGATGTTTAATAGGGGCATAGTCTTCCCTAATAAATGGTGACTGTTTAAATTCCTTACACACTTAGAATCTTCAGAAGTAGTAGGTTTCCACATGACTTCTTTTTGGTTGTTTTTCGTTTGTTTGTTTGTTTGTTTTGAGACAGGGTTTCTCCGTGTAGCCCTGGCTGTCCTGGAACTTGCTATGTAGACCAGGTTGACCTCTAACTCAGAGATCTTCCTGTCTCTGCCTCCCGAGTGCTGAGATTAAAAGTGTGTCCCACTTCTGCCTGCCTCCATAGGGCTGTTCCAAAGGCTATAGGATGTAATTTAGAGCTGGAGGCTGTAGCTTAGTCATAGGGTGCTTGACCACAATGAGCAAGGTCCTGGGTTTAATGAATCCCAACATATACATACACAGGCAAAACTATCACCACAAGATAATAAACATCCATTTTCAAAGGTTCCTCATGACACTCGGCAACTTTTGCATTTCAAGCAACCACTGTAGTTCTTTTTTGCTGCTGTCAATCAGTTGCCATTTTTCTAGACTTTAGTAACTGCTTCTTACATTAGCATTATCATTTAATTTATTTTTAAGTTTCACTATGTGGTGCTGAGGCTGGAGCCCAGGGCCTCATGCTTGCAGGACACGGTTCCTGCCACTGAGCCTGCGTCATTATTTTGAATCATTCGTGTTGTATATATCAATCTGACTTCCTTTTTCCTTCTGAGTAGTATTCTATGACATGCTATGCCTCAGTATGTTTATCCTCTCATCTAAGGATGAATTTGGGTCAGCTCCTTTGGAACTATAGTGAAGAAAACCAGTGGATATTTGAGGACAAACGTTGTGGAGATGTGTGCCTTTTAATCCAGAATTTCCCTCAAACTTTCCAGGTCTTCCCTTCCATCCCTTTCAATGATCACAGAGTCAGGATTTGGCCTCCTACAATAATTTTTCTTTTGACCTTTCCTAGAGTAAACAGCACCATCCTCTTTCATGTTTATTTCTGAATTCCAAACTTATTCCCATTGGTTTATATCTTCCTGGTAATGCGATGCCTGGGCTAAGAAAGGTATATTGTCATTATTTAACCAGCTCAGCAAGTATGCATAAGTCCTTGGAAATGTTCTGCATAGAGGAAAAATTACATGGCAGAGAGTGGACCAAGGATCCATGATGCATTCATATTTTTATGTATTTTATTTTATTTTATTTATTTTGGATTTTTGAGACAGGGTTTCTCTGTGCAGCCCTGGCTGTTCTGGAACTCACTCTGTAGACTAAGCTGGCCTCGAACTCAGAAATCTGCCTGCCTCTGCCTCCCGAGCGCTGGGGTTAAAGGCATGTGCCACCACTGCCTGGCAACATTCCTATTTTTAAAGAGGAAAAGGCTAAGGATTAGATGATTATCTTATTTAACTTTCTATTGCTGTGATAAGACACCATGACCAAGGCAGCTTATTAAAGAGAGGATTTATTTGGGGCTTTACAGTTTCACAGGGTGAGTCCCTGATCATCATTATAGGGAGCATGGCAGCAGGAAGTCAAGCATGGTGCAGAAGCTGAGCTCATGTCTGATGAATATTTATTTATTTATTTATTTATCTTTGCCTTTATTTCCTTTTTAAAAAAATATTTTATTTATTTACATTTCAAATGTTTCCCTCCTTCCCAATCCCCCCTCCAAGAGTTCTGCACCCTTCCCCCATTCCTTATCTCCTTTGCCTCTGAGGGGATGCTCCCACACCCACCTATCCACCCCACCTCACAATTGCCATCCCCCTTCCCAGGCATCAAGTCTCTATAGGATTAGGTGCATCCTCTCCCACTGAGACCAGACAAGGCAGTCTCTGCTACATATGTGCCAGGAGTCACAGACCAGCCCATGTATGTTCTTTGGCTTAGTCTCTTGGAGCTCCCAAGGTCCAGGTTAGTTGACACTGTAGTTCCATTCCCTTCAGGTTCTTCAGTCCTTCCTCTAACTCTTCCATAGGGGTCCCCGACCTCGGTCCAATGCTTGGCTGTGAGTATCTGTATCTGTCTCAGTCAGTTGCTGGTAGAGGCCCTCAGAGGACAGCCATGCTAGGCTCCTGTCTGCAAACACAACAAGGCATCAGTAACAGTGTTAGGGTTTGGTGCCTGCCCATGGAATGGTTCCCAACTTGGGCCTGTAAGGTTATGAGGTTCCAAATCTGTTCCACCACAGGACTCGGCTGCTCGGGGAGGCAGGATGCAGGAGTTTTGTCTCCATGCTGTCGCCAGGTGGGTGTCAGGCAGTAGAGCAGCCCCAGGGACACTGTTCCAGGGGTGAGGAGCACAGTCTGAGGAGCGGAACAGCCAGAGCTGGCTCAGAGGCCCCCCCCCCAGCCTGCAAGGAGGCCAGGCCCATCTGGTTCTCAGGCTCTCAGACACCCAGGCACCACTGGGTGCCGAGGAAGAACTGAGAATGGAGTGGGGGAACCTCAGGCTGGATCTAGGGCCCAGGGAAAAAGGGGGAGCTCAGCTGGTCCCTCGGGGATCGTCCTTGGCTTCTTGGTGGTTCAGGTTTGGGCTTGGCTTGGTGGCAGCCATGGTTGGGAGTGAAGAGCATCCTTCTATGGGAGATTAGATGGCAGCTCTATAGGTGAAGGCCTCCATGGCTCCCCACGGCGGATCCCGATGAAAAGAGATAGTCCATGGTTTTAAGGCATTTATTGTCATGGTGGAAAGTGGATGAATAAAACCATACTCTCCACCTCAGGGCAGGCCTGAAGTTAAATACCTTTTACAGGGACGAGTGTCTGGGAAGTAGTTTATTGGTTAAGCCTCTAGGCCTTTAGGTACCTCATTAAAATGGAGATCTGTCTTGAAGATTCTTGACCACAGGACACCTCCTCTACCTGTGGAGGGGCTTGGAGCATTGCCCTTACATGACCGATGGCCACAAATCTATGAAGGGCTGCGGCCTCATGCCAGGAGCCTGGTGTTGGGAATCAGGCAAAATACCTACCATCCCTTTAGGATCACCGGGGTTTCTAGCCTTAGTGCAATCAGGAACCAGACTGCCTTTCATGGTCCTGCATGGGCCCGTCACTGAATGGCCTTTCCTTCAATATCTGCTCTATTTTTGTCCCTGTATTTAATTTAGACAGGAACAATTCTGAGTCAAAAATTTTGAAGGTGGGTTGGTGACCCCATCCCTCCACTGCGGACCCTGACTATGTATCAGAGGTGATCTCTTCAGATTCCACCTCCCCACTCTTGAGCTCTTCCACGGAGGTCATCCCCAGTGAGTCCTGGGAGCCTCTCACATCCCAGGTCTCTGGGACATTCTGGAGGTCCTCACCCCAACCCCAGCTTCATATTCCCACTCATTCTTCTGGCCTTCTGGGCTTACGATGGGCTTTTCAAAGCTCATTCCAGTGACATACTTCCTCTAATAAGGCCACACCTACTAATCCTTTCCAAACAGTTGCTCAGTTCTACCAGCTGCCTACACGACATTCAAATATGAGCCTGTGGAGCAACTGCCATTCAAACCAGCACAATAATACAGGATGTTAGCCCAGGAGGCTGGTCCTGAGAGGCACTTCTATGCTGTGTGCACCATGCCCACTATTCCCACTCACTAGCTAGTTATCACATTTCTGCCCCATTCCGGGATGATATATGTAACTGAAGGTCTGTATCCAGGCAGGATCGGGGCTCAGCTGTTCAGAGAACAGGCCGCACTAGCAGAGAGCTCAGGCTTGGTTCCTAGCGCCCATGTGGTGGTTCCCAACCCAGGGCATCAGATACCCTTTCTAGGTCTCTATGGATACCAGGTACACATGTAGTACGCAGAACAATTCCTCATACACATCAAATCAAATCAATCATCCAATCTGAGTTCTACATGAACACTGTGGTATGTCACACACACAAACACAAACATTAAATGAAAAAATAAATTAGTGGTGGTGGCTACTTCCTTCCCACTGCACACTTCAGAGGCTTCTTCACCTCAGATGTGAGATGGTTTTTAAAATTGTCTCCTCAGAGCCACCTTTCCCTCTCTTCAGAGTCACATTTTAGTTTATGCTAATGAAATAGTTAAGGTTCTAGAACTTTCTTCTCAGGTGTATCTTGGTTCTGCTCAAAAACACCTCAGGCCACGTTGTCAGCCTTTTTGGAGCAAAATCTTATAACATTCATCTATAGGTTTCAATTTCCCTGTTTGCTTTAATGGGTTAAATAATTTTCTTCTTAAAAAGATAATATCATCTGGGCATAGTGTCTCATATTCGTAATCTCAGCACTCAAAATCAAGGCCATTTGGGATTATATAATGAGTTCCAAGTCAATCCAGGATATAGAGTAAGACTATTGCAAAAACAGAACAAGATATTACTTTTGCATGTTATAAAATATAATAGGGTTGGGCTTGGTGGTACTTGTCTATAATCCCAGCTTAGTCCATTGTGGGTGGTGCCATCCCTGGGCTGGTAGTCTTGGGTTCTATAAGAGAGCAAGCTGAGCAAGCCAGGGAAGCAAGCCAGTAAGTAACATCCCCCATGGTCTCTGCATCAGCTCCTGCTTCCTGTCCTGCTTGAGTTCCAGTCCTGACTTCCTTTGGTGATGAACAGCTGTGTGGAAGTGTAAGCTCAATAAACCCTTTCCTCCCCAACTTGTTTCTTGGTCATGATGTTTGTGCAGGAATAGAAACCCTGACTAAGACAAATTGGTAGGGGGTGGTGGTGGAGAGAGAGAGCTCTGGGCTGGCCTCAGCTACATGGTGACATAGTGCATAGTCTCTCTCCCTCTCCCTATCTCTCTGTGTCTCTGTTTCTCTTTCGCTTGCTGTCTTTCACACACAGACACACAGGCGCGCGCGCGCGCGCGCACACACACACACACACACAGCATGGCCTGGCAGGAGGAAGTACGTCATTGGGGGTGGGCTTTGAGGCTTTAAAAGCTCTCATATCAGACTACCAGACCCAGTCTCTTCTGCCACATGCTTACTGGTCTAAGCTCTCAGCTACTGCTCCAGCACCTTTCCTACTCCTGCCTTGCTTCCTGTTATGATGATAATGGGCTAACCTCTGAAACTGTAAGCCAAGCCCCAATTTAATGCTTCCTTGGCCATGGTGTCTTGGTTTTTTTGTTTTTGTTTTTGTGGGTTTTTCGGTTTTTTTTTTTTTTTTTGGTTTTTTTGAGACAGGGTTTCTCTGTGTAGCCCTGGCTGTCCTGGAACTCACCCTACAAACCAGGCTGGCCTCCAACTCAGAAATCCACCTGCCTCTGCCTCCCAAGTGCTGGGATTAAAGGTGTGCACCACCACTGCCCGGCAATCATGGTGTCTTTATACAATAGAACAGCTACTAAGACAGCATCCTACCCTTTCCAGATATGCTAAAATAAAAAAGAAAGAAAGAAGAAGAAAAAAACTTAGCCGAGTAGTGGTGGCGCACGCCTTTAATGCCAGCACTTGGGAGGCAGGCATATCTCTGAGTTTGAGACCAGCTTGGTCTACAGAGTGACTGCTAGGACATCCAGGACACATAGAGAAGTCCTGTCTCGAAACACCAAAAACAAATAAAGAAGAAACCAAAAACCCTGGCTACCTTATATCTCATGCATGGCTAGAGGAAGAATGAAGGGGTAATTTAAAGCTCATGCCCTTTCTCTCAGCAGTTCTATCAGGACTGCTGTTAGGCATAGCATTATTTGTAGTGGAGGAAAATGCACATAAAAATCCAGTGAGTGACGGCTGGAATAAATTGTTATTGTACATGGTTGTCTACTGGGCGGTTGTTATAAATCTTGTTTTGGGACTGGTAAGATGGCTCAGTGGGTAAAGGCATCTGTTGCATGTCACGGGCCCTTCCTCACCGATTTCTTAGCAAACTGGGGCGACTTTGCCAGCTACTGAATCCTGTTCCCACCTTCACTTCCAGTCATAACTCACATGCAGCACTAGGTCAGTAGGTCAGAAGCCTTCTCTGCACTTTCTTTCTTTTGTTTCTGAGTTGGTGGTCTCAGTGATTCACAGGTCAGACTCCTGGCTTCAGAGCACCCTAGTTTAGTGGTGGCTAAGGAAAGATCCCAAGTGTGGCTTTCCTGAGAGCACAGAGTAGCACTGGCCTATCTAGAATCTATTGGTTCTTTTAGCTCTTTGGTCAAAGTTTATTCCCATTTAGCAGATACCAGTGTCATGTCCAACCTGGAGCACAGAAACAGAAACAGGACAAGTGGTCTGAGGAAGTGCAGAATCGGGAGGGGGGCATTCTGTAAGAAATAATTACCAGATAGCATGTATATGAAAGGTGTGTTCAGGACAAGGAGTGACTAACTCTGTCCAGGAGAAGGGATGCAGGAACAGGGTGGAGAAGGAAGCCTGGGGAGTTAGAGGAGAAGGCTCCAGGCTGGGGGAACAACAGTAAGCACGCAGCCTTAGACGGTGGTGTTCAGACCAGTGAGTGAATGGTGGCGTGGCCAGGAAACAAGAGGGGCAGGGAATGCAGCTGGAAAGGCAGGTTGGGGCCAGATTTGGAAGAGCTTCAGTGATGACCCAATAGTTTGAACTTGGAGCAGGCACTTGGTTGTGTGTGAAAGGCTGCGTGCTTCCAGCCTTCTCAGACGAGCCCAAGTGCCCGCCCTTGACCCGGCTATTACAATAATGACAATAATTTAGACTAATCACTTCAGGTTTCATGCATGCCTTTTAGGTTATGAGTTTCAGGCCAGCCATGCTTAGGCTGATCTTAAACCCACAAAAGTCTTCCTATCTTAGCGTCTCAAGTGCTGGGGTTTCAGTGGGAGCCACTGTCTTGGTTTGCTTTCTGTTGCTGTGACAAAACACTATGACCAAAAGCAACCTGGGGTGGAAGGGATTGTTTCATCTTACAGCTTGTCATCCATTGTCCAGAGAAGTCAGGGCAGGAGCTAAAGATAGGAACTTGGAGGCAAGAACTGAAGCAGAGGCCATGGGGAATCACTGGCTTGCTTCTTATGACTTGCTCAGCCAACTGTCTTATAGCACTCAGGAACCCCTGCCCAGGGGTGACACCGGTACACGGCTCTGGGCCTTCCCACAGCAATCATTAATCAAGAAAATTCCCTACACGCTTCCCTACAGGCCAATCTGATGGAGTCATTTCCCAATTGAAGTTCCTTTTTGCAAAGAGCTCTACCTTGTATAAAATTGATGAAAAAAATTATCCAGGACAGTCCCCAAGTCTGCCTCTTTCATTCCTCTTAATATTAGGTTTCAGTCAATTAAGTGCCACTGTAGACTGCGTTACTCAACTTTAACGTAATTTTCTCTAAGGTAGAACAGTTATGTACCTTATAAGCCAGGCACAGTGGCACATGGCTTTTATCCCAGCACTCAGGAGGCAGAGGCAGGAGGATCTCTGTGAGTTAGAAACCAGTCTGGTCTAAATAGTGAGTCCCAGGACAGCCAGGGTATATAAACAGACCCTGTCTGCAAACAAAAATAAAACAAAACAAAAAGCAAGAATATCTATGTATATAAATACACTCTGATTACATGGACAGTTCAAGTCTCATGTAATACACACACAGAAACACATTCACATACACAGACAGACAGACATAATTTTTATTATAGAAAGGTCCAAATATTCACAGGAGCAGGAGGGAACACCATAATAAACCCATCTCTATGTACCAAGCAGTTCAAACAGCCAGGTGCAGTTTCCTAGCGCACCCCCTCCTCATCCACAAGACCCCACTCAAGCACATCCTACACTTCGCATAATTCCAATCCACAAATATGTCAGTGGACACCTTTATAAACGTTTTGAAATACTTTTGTTTGAATTAGACCCTCAAACATGACACTTTCCATGTGGTCAATATGTCTTTTTTAGCCTTGAAAAGGCTTTATTTATTTATTTTAACATTTTATTTATTATGTGCGGGGTGGGCCATGCACCTGTAGAGGTCAGAGGGAATTTCCCATTTTTAGAATTTGACAGACTGCATTTGTTTCTAATCTTTGCCTCATCTGTCTTTGTGTGTGTGTGTGTGTGTGTGTGTGTGTGTGTGTGTTTCGAGACAGGGTTTCTCAGTATAGCCCTGGCTGTCCTGGAACTTACTTTGTAGACCAGGCTGGCCTCGAACTCAGAGATCCACCTGTCTCTGCCTCCCAAGTGCTGGGATTAAAGTCATGCGCCACCACTGCTCATCTGTCTTTTAATCTCATAGCTTCCCCATGAACTGGCTGCAGGACCCAGAGGCTGGGTGAGACCCAATTTCTCGGTTATACTACGCATTTTGTAGTGCAGCATAAGGAGTACACACTTTCTATGCCTTCTCCTTTCTCTTCCCCTCTCTAATTTTCCAGATATGACTCCTAAATTTTACAAAATAATTCATAAAACATTTAATTTTTGTAAAGACTTATTTATTTTACTTTATGTGTGTGAGTGTTTACCTGTATGTATGTGTCTATCTGTATGTATGTATATGTCCCATGTGTGTTTGGTGCTCATGTTAGAAGACGGAGTCAGACCCCCCAGACCTGGACTTACAGATAGTTGTGAGCCCCCATGTGGGTGCTGAGAACCTAACCCAGGTTGTCTGTGTGAGCAACTTCAGAGCCGTGTTTCATTCTACATTGTACTATTGAGGGCTGAGGGTAGACTGAGTTGGCAGACTGCGAGCTTAGCGAGCACAGGAAGTCCTGAGTTGATCTCTGATGCAGAAACCAGGTGTGGTGGTGCACGCTTGTAAGAACCTGGCCCTGGGGAGTAGAACAGGCTGAGAAGTTGAAGTTCCAGGTCATATTTAACAGTGAGTTCAAGGCCAGTCTACGTTATAAGAGACTGTCTCAAAAAAACAAAAACCCTAAACTATGTAAAGAAATAACGCATACACTCTAATGATTTTCAGAACATTCACAGTGTTGTAAAGTAATCACCACTATCTAATCCCCTGAAGAAGCCTTGTATCACTTAGCTGTCCCTCACTGCTTAGCAACTGCCAGTACCTGCCAACTGACTTTCTGTCTCTCTAGATTTCCTTGTTCTGGGGGCGGGGGGGATTTCCTACACGAGGAATCATGTAGCATGTCATCTTTTGTGTCTGGTTTTGTTCACTTATCATGAGATTTTTAAGGCACACCCACGTCATAGCGTCGATCTGAATTTCAATTCCTTTTTATGGGTGAGTAATATTCCACTAAGTGACCATGCCGTGGTACTTATCCCATTGCCGTTTGGTGGGCATTTGACTTATTGCAGCTTTGGGCTGTTTGAATAACACGGGTACTATGAACAGCATGGCCAGGCTTCCTCATGAACATATGCTTCTGATTCTCTTCATATTATAAAGATATAAAAAGCCCTTCTGCTCTCTGGCTACAGGAAGCTTCCCCTTCACCCCTGCTCCTGGCTTTTGCTGTTGTTGTTGCTTTGTTTTTAAGGTCAGCTCTTCCTGTGTTGCATCGTCCGGTCTTAAATATCTGGACTGAAGCCACACTCCACCTCGGCTGCCCAAGTGCAGTTGCTGGCTTCCCATTATTGATTCTTGTCTAACCCTGATCTCATTAGGTGTTGCAATGATGTTTGTAATTCTACCGCTTCATTTGCATTAATTGGTCAGGATTTTTCTAGACTGAATCATAGATGTGAGAAAAAGGTAGACTAAATGCTTTCTAAACACCCGTGCTTTTCGCATAGACTTCCTGTGCATTTTTAATTTGTTTTTTTTTTTGAGAATTTGGTTAAATGCATACAATGTAATCTGATCATGTGCACCCCCCCTTTCAGTTCCTCCTGGGTTCCTCTGCATCTCACTTCTTTTAAAGACAGGGTTTCCTACCTGGTTGTTTAGCTGAAGTTGGCCTTGAATTCCTGATCCCCCTGCCTCAACATCTCAAGCGTTTGGATTACAAGCATGCCATACTATCCTCAGGAAGACAAATATCTGACTCTTTTTTTTTTTAACTTATCAAAGAGTGATAATTTTTAGGTGCCTAAATGGTCGAGGTTCTCTATGGGCAAATAAAACATTACAGGCCGTTGTTGGTAGAATTCTAGTTGTCGCTCCGCCGAACATCTCTTGTAGTGGACTCAACAAACCTGTTTTCATTCTTTTGTTGTTTTGTTTTGTTTTTGTTTTTGTTTTTTGAGACAGGGTTTCTCTGTGTAGCCCTGGCTGTCCTGTACCTACATTGTAGACCAGGCTGGCCTCAAACTCACAAAGATCTGCCTTCTTCTGCCTCCAAGTACAGGGATTACAGGCAAGTGACACCATACTGAGCTAAACCTGTTTTGTTTTTTTTTTAAAGCAAAGCAAAACAAACAAACAAGAAACCGAATGGAGGACTGAAAGTGTAGCTACTTAACACCTGGAGCAAAACCTCCTCCTCCTTGAGCTGGCTTACCAGCCGCCTCTGCAGAGGGCCTGGCTTTGGCTCCCAGCACCCACATCAGATGGCTCTCAACCACCTGCAGCTCCAGCTATAGAGGGACCCACATCTCTGCCTGGCTTCTGTGGGCACCTGGCCATGTATGCACATATGTACACAGAGACACATGCACACACATAATTAAAAAAAAGAACAAACCTTAAAAGAGAGAGGAAAGAGAGTCTCTCCATCCTTCCGCATCTTCTGTTTCGTGAGTGGATGCAGTTTCTCTGCTAAAGCCTCCTTCCAGCCTCTCGGGCTCCACAACCATTCTTTCCAGCTGCACCCCGAGTACTTTATTCTGCATTAGAAAAGATCTGTGACTGGAGCCCCAAAAGCCAGACTCCAAGTGGGCGAGTGGGCGTGGAGTCTGAGCTGGACATCTTTTGTGGATATGTGAGAGAATTTTTAAAAACATATTCATTTAATTATGTGTTCGTTTGTTTAATGTGTATGAGTATGTTGTTGTTGACCCACCAGAAGAGGGCATTGGATCTCATCACAGATGGTTGTGAGCTATCATGTGGTTGCTGGGACTTGAACTCAGGACCTCTGGAAGAGCAGTCAGTGCTCTTAGGAACCATTGCTCCAGCCCCGAGAGTTTTGTTTTTGTTTTTTTGTTTTTTTAATGGAGAAACAACGAATCTTATTTCCAGGACCTGCATTGTCTGCAATGAGCATGCATTACGCATGTTGCAATAAAAAGTAAGTGTTTAAAACTTACTTTGTATTGCCAGGAAGGAAGCTCTGTGTTCCCTCTCTTTCCAGTCCCCTTTCCTTTCCACAGCTTCTGCATCCTTGACTTTCTGTTTCAGGAGAGTGGAACCTTTCCTCTGACTCAGAGTTTCAAGTGTTTCCCACCCCCACAGGCTGCCGCTGGGTACAAGCAATGGATTCTGGTGCAGAAGCAGTCTGCAAAGAGCTCTGGAAGCCGATGCACTGGAGACCTGAGGCAGAGAGAAAGGACTGTTAGCTAGCAGCTATGGCTGGTCTGTCTGTCTGACTAAACCCACCAGGCATTCCATCCTGCCCCAAGAACACGGGGAACTCTCAAGGGTGGGAGAGGTATTAGAACCCTCTCGAGGCTCCTTCCTGCCTCAGAAGAGAGACCAGCTGGAGGCAGCTCTTACGAGCCAAGGCCTTAACCTTTCCCCTTCAGGCCTACGTGTCCAGTAAGGATTCTGATGGTTTGTCTGAATGAAGCCAAGGGTTTGGTGGCTAGATATTTACCGATGTGATAAACACTAAGAACAGATTTTTGTGGTCTCAGCCATTCCAAGCAGGTGCCTCAAGAGAGGGAAGAAGCCTTATTATGTCAGGAGGCAGTAAGGCAGAGCGGTCATGCTGAGTTGCAGATCTGAATTCTAACCCTTTGTTCTGCCGCTTTGGGATTAGTTGATGGCCGGCATATTCCCTGAGACCTGCGCACGAAAGCAAGTTCTCTCACACTGCGCACCTTCCCACCCCTGAGCCTCATCTTAAAAAGCTTGAACATTTACTTACATTTATTTATTCATTCATTCGTTCATTCATTTAGTGTGGGTAGGTGTACCGCAGTGTTCATAGGCAGATCAACTTATGGAACCAGTTCTCCCAGGAGAGTACTGGGGATCAAACTCGGGCTCTCGGGCTCAGTGGCTTGTCACTTTTGGAGCAAGACATACTGACAGTTGAATGACACTGGGAAAGGGCAGGAGAGGGAAGGAGGAGGAGAGCTGGGGGCCTCTGCTTCCTGAGAGCTGCCTCTCCACACCCTTCAGCCCAGGACCTGCTGCCGAGCTCTGCCCAAAGTTCATTGTAGAGACGTCTGAAATCCCGTGAGGATGCACATCAATCTTCCCACGTACAGTGGTGGCACTTGATGACGCCAAAGTCTTCCCCGCCAGCGGGAGAAGTGGAAGTTTCCTCCGTTTCTCGAGTCCATGTTCCCCTCCCTTTTGCGGGGGAGCTGACTGCTATCTGGAGGGACTGAGGGAAGCCGGGCTGGCTCTAATGTGATTTTGCTTAGATAGAGTTGGCAGCTGGGAACCACTTTCCCTCGGCTTGCCCTCTGCTGGGAAAACTCCATGACGGAGACAGCTGGCTTGAGGCTCTGGGGTTGCTTTGGAGCCAGAAAGGGCCACACAGGAACATTCAGGCCGGAGATGGATGCTGGGGCCACCATTCTTTCTTGAGCAATAATCCTGTGAGAGACAATGCTTTGGGGGGAAGGTTGGTTTGCTCCAAGCACAGAAGCAAATACAAATGAAAAATTATAGAGGAGGAGAAGAAGAGAGGACAGAGTGTGAGACCTCACAGGAAGGACTTGGGGCAGCAGCTCTGAAGGCCAAAGTCCTCATGCGGGTGCTAGAACCATGTGATTCCTGGTCACGCTTTTTAAGATGTTCACCCGAATTCTAACTCCCCTGTTTCTAAAACAAGTATCCAAAGACCTCATAGAAGGGGGCAGGGAATTAGCTGAAATAGTGTATGGGAGAACGAAACATAGGATATAGTCAATATTCATTTATTCCACAGATATTTGAAGAGAAAAACCACTGAATTCAGGAGGCTTTGTGACTTATCAGTTTTATTCTACAGTGATGGAAGATGCTAAGTGCGGTGCAATTTGCTGGGTGTCTGATTGTGTAGTGAGATGTTTACCATTCACAAGTGGCATCCCAAAAAGGCTTCAGAACTGGTTCCTCTGGGTGGGTGAGGCCTAACACACAGGGAAGGAGATCCAATCTGCATCTCCCTTGAGTCTCTGGCTCCCTGGGAACCAGTTCTTCCTTTCTGCTACCAGGGAGGCCTGGGTGACACAGCTACATGTCACTCTGTGGCCCACAGAAGGAGCTGTGTCCCTGGTGAAATCGAAAAGACATCCTTGAAAGCTGCGACTTGTGCAGGGAAGGTTACCATGCCAACCACAGCCTCCTTGTCCAACAGGGATGAAAGGAATCCAGACCCTGTGTGACAGGCAGCCATTGTGAGTTCACAGACTTGCCTGGAATCTATCAGTAGCTGTTAACTGCTGATCGGCAGGATGGGGCAGGGGAATTCAGGTTAGATTTCAGTGGACAGGCTGGACTGACAAGGGCTGATTGGGAAATGCTTGTCTGAGAGTGATACCCATCTCTTGGTGAAATGTGTGGGTGTGGTACTGGCAGCAGGTGTGGGAGGGGAGGGTGTCCTACATACCAGGTTCTGGCCAGGATGGGAACTCAGCTTCCTCTGGGTTCTATTTTGGCCCTGCCACCCTTACCTTCTAGAGGAAGTCAGGGAAGGCAGATCACTGAAGCAATAGCCAAAGTGAGAAAGGCCAGTCAGGTAAGGCAATAACATCTTAATTGAGCCTGGTGGCACAGGCTGGTAATCCCAGCGTCTCTCAAGACTGAGATAGGAGGATGGCAAATTCAAGATCTGCCTGCACTACAGGAGTTCATGGTCAGCCGGTGCAATTTAGTTTCAAAATAAAAAATACAAAACTGGAGCTGGGCAGTGGTGGGTGCGCATGCCTTTAATCCCGACATTCCAGAGGAACAGGTAGATGGATCTCCGCGTTTGAGGCCAGCCTGGTCTACAGAGTGAGTTCCAGGACAGCCAGGGCTACACAGAGAAACTCTGCCTCAAAAACCAAACAGACAAACAAGCCAAAAAGGCCTGGTGTCATACGTCAGTCAGAGAGCCTTTGCCTAGCACGCACAAGACCTTGAGTTCCAGTCTCAATATTTAAAGGATGTTGTGAGGGGTTCTAGAGTGGGGCAGCCTCTCCTCACTGAGACAGGCTTTCCAGAAGAATGCCCAAGCCTTCAAGTCAGGGACTACTTCATGTTAGGCACCACATCATCACTAACACACACACACACACACACACACACACACACACACACACACACACATCTCTATTTTATTTGATCACCACAAACCTGCAAAGCAGGAACTGTCATATCCTGGAGCCTCTGGGAAGGTGTCTTTTCCAACATTAACCAGCTGGTAAGGGGAGAAGCTGGAATTCGACCTCCTCTGAGCTCTGGAAGGGGAAACCCCACACCTTAGGGACGTCTATTTATTTTCTTCTAGGCTTGTCTTCCGAAGCAGCTCCCCGTTCTATCCTTTAACTGGAGGAGCTTAAGGGGGAGACAGCAGACGGCTGGGAAGAGCGCCCCGCTCACAACGATGGGGGGGGGGCACTTAGGGCTGTGCCCGCGCTCACGCGTGCTTCACCTACATCAGAGAGCGCGGGTCCCTCACGGTTGCAGAACGTGCGGGACCGAACTGGGATTCCCGGCCAGCCGGAGCATCTGCCAGGCCACGCATCCCGGGGCGAGGTGCGGGCAGCTCCCGCGGGGCCGAGCGTCCCGGGACAGTGGGCGAGCAGCTCCCGCGGGGCCCCGTGTCCCAGGCTCGGGGACGCGGCGCGGGCTCGGTGGCCCGGGGCGGCGGAAGCGCCTCGGTCCCGCGCTCCCCACCCCCGGCCCGCCCCCGCCCGCCCCGCACCATGTATGGCGCTTCCTTCCCGAGCCCTACAAGGAGTTTCCTTCTCTGTCACCGGCCCATACATGGCGCTTCCTTCCCGGCGCGGCTGGCGGGCTGCCCGAGGGCTGGAGCACGGCCTCTGAGAGCTGCCCGCCGCGCCGTGACCCTGCCAAGGAGGGGGACGCCGGACAGGCCGGTCTCCGGAGCTCCTCGAAGCAGCGCCGCCTCCCACCCCTGCAAGGTCAGAGGCGCCCATCATCGCCATCCATTTCATCTGCCCCATGTTCTCCCCCTCCCGCGCACGCAGCACCCCCTTGCTGGACACCCCTTAGCCGCTCGCGACTCCAGGGCCCTACCCCCTCTCACTTAGCGATTTGGTCTTTTAGGAACATCTGGCTGCTTCTCACTACTCCCGCCTTTCCTCTAATGCCTTCCTCACACCCCTGTGGTAGAACGAACGATCCAAGTCCAGCCTGTTGGCCCTCATCCCACAGGTCCGCAAACGATGCACCTAGCAGTTCTGGGCACCTGGGTTTATCCAGACTGCAGCCTTAGTCTTACACACTGCTGCCTTCCTAGCTCCCACATCAGATAATGATACAATTTTCGAGCAAAAAAGCAGGAAAGGACCCTGTTATCAGGCCTCTGCAGTCAGTCCTCTTACGGTTCCTGTGGCATGGAGGTTCAGGGGGTAAGGGAGGATGGAGGAGGGGTGGGGTGGGGGAGTAGCAACGGCTAAGCCAGAAGTACAGCTACCAGTGAGCCACAGTGCCCACGAGGTGCCCCCACCAGAGAGTGGCCTCTCGCTCTGCCTGCCAGCTTTGAATCCTTCGCAGCGAGAACCTGCAAGCCCCTACATGCCCTGCTAGAGCAAGACTTAAACCTGGGTACCCTGAGGTGATCTGCCCTAAGAAAAGGATAGAGAGAGACGGGCACCACCGTCAGTGAGGACGAGCAAGTCTCCATGTTGCCAGGTAACCAACCATCTTGGGAGTCTTGGCACCATAGCTGGGGTTTCTAGTGCCAGGCAGCCCGTGGATTGTTCGTTTTTATTACATTTGTGTGTGTGTGTGTGTGTGTGTGTGTGTGTGTACACGTGTGCCACAGCACGTATGTGGAGACCAGAGGACAGTAAATCAGAGTCCCATCTACCATGAATGTCCCAGGGTTCAATCTGAGGTCATTGTGCTTGTCAGCAGGAACCTTTCTTCAGCAGAAGCATCCCGTCTTCGGTCTTTCTCTTTCCAGATTTCCTTCCTTCTTCGTTTTTCTGGTTTTGATCTAGAATAAACCGACCTACAGGCTTCGAGTCTCCACCAGCCAGCTCCCAAACACACATGCGCTGTGACTACCACTTCCAGAAGTTGAGTTTTGTGTGTCCTCACGGGTCGTCTTTAGTGCCTGTGAATAGGGGGCACGGTGAGGCTGTCGAGGGTCCAGGCAGCCCAGGAGTTAGGTCCCTCACCTCTGCCCTGGCCCAGGAGTTAGGTCCCTCACCTCTGCCCTGGGAACCTCTTGCCTTAGCTGGCTCTTGTGAATGAAGTGGTCCGGGAAGATCAGGCTTCCTGTGGCTGGTCTTCCTGTGCTCCCCACTGGCTCCCCGCTACCTCTCGCCCTCTGCTGGCCGATGCGTGCTCACGGTCGAGGGCAGTTCAGGGTGTGGAGGCGCTGACTCCTTATGAGGCTGGGAGATCCCTGGCTGGAAACCAGAGAGCTATTTATAACTGAGTGGGGTGGCAGGAGGAGGCGCTGGAGGTGTTGAACTCCACTAGGATGCTGCAGAATTCGCGGGAAGCCCAGCTTTCTGCTTGCCAGGCTTCTCTCTCTCTCGGTTAAGGAGCTTTGAGACCCAGAAGTCCTTTGAATTGGCAAGGGTCCTAGGTCTCATGAAAGCTCTAATGCCAGCATTTAGGTTCCTTTTGGGGGTTGGGTATTTGATCTAGGTTGATAAATTTCTCCCCCCACCCCCGTACCTTTCCATTTAGCGGTCTCAACAGCCCTTGTTAAGAAATTTTAATATACATTTTAAAACGTGTATGAGTTTGCCTGCATGTATGTATATGCACCCTGTGTGTGTCATTGGTGGACAGAAGGGGGAGTCGGAGTCCCTGGAACTGGAGTCATGGACAGTTAGGAGCCATCCATGCCCCGGGTGCAGGGAACTGACTCCTGATTAAGAGCAGGAAGTGCTTTTAACTGCTAAGCAGTTGCTGCAACTCTCAATACAGATTTTAAAGAACTTTTTTTTTGGGGGGGTTCGAGACAGGGTTTCTCTGTATAGCTCTGGCTGACCTAGAATTCACTCTGTAGACCAGGTTGGCCTCAAACTCAGAAATCCTCCTGCCTCTGCCTCCCAAGTGCTGGGATTAAAGGCATGCGCCACCACTGCCTGGTTGAACATTTTATTTTTTAAAATTGTGGATGTGTGTGTGTGTGTGTGAACATGTGAGTGCAGTTGCCTGCAGCATCCAGAAGAGAATGTCAGAGCCTCTGGAGCTATGGCTGTGTGGGTGCTGGGAACTGAACTCAGGTCCTCCGCAAGAGCAATATGTGCTCTTAAATGCCAGGTCACCCTCCAGTTCTTACAGATTTTTAATCACTAGGATTAGGAGAAAGAGGGTGCTCAGGAAGAAAGTCTGGGTGCCGTGCCTGTCATTTCTCTGGGTTTTGCTTCTAGACCAGGTGTTCTTATGGACATGGCTGCCAAGTTGACTGTGATAGTCCCATTGTCAAATGAATACATTGAAACCATAGTTGCCAGTACTGCTGTAGAATGACATGTGTCATTATGGTGTTTTATGGTTTGGAAAGCAGCTTGGGAAGTTAGGTACCTTTCCCCCAGAGCTGATGTCTGGCTTCAGACTAGTGTTCAGTCCTGACAGAACAAAATGAAACAAAAAGTACCAACTAGCTGGAAACTCTGCAGTGTAGACCAGGCTGGCTTTAAACTTGGAGCCATCTCATGCCCCTGCCTCCTAAAAGTTTTATCTTTCCTCTTTCTCCTCCTCCTCCTCCCCCTCCTCCCCCTCCCCTCCTCCTCCTCCTCCCTTCCCCAGGGAATCAAAGCCACAGAATTTCCATGCTAGCGACCATTCTTCAATGAGGCCTTGTCTCCACTGCTTCCATATCTCAAAAAAAAAGATTTATTTTTAATTATGTATGTGCATGTGATAGGCATGAGTGCATATGCACACAAGTGCAGATGCTCCCAGAGGCCAGAAGAGGGCGTCAGAGCCCCTGGAGCTGGAGTTGCAGGCAGTTATGAGCTTGGGTGCTGGACACTGAACTGGGTTCCTCTGTAGCTACAAGCAGTGCACACTCTGCGCCCTCTCTATGTTCTGAATCTTATCCAATATCACACTCAGGCTCTGTAAGTTTCTGCTCCTTGAATAGTAGGTAGCTTCAAAGCTTCCCGACAAAAAGCAGGCTCTTTTCCCAACTGCATTGTGCACATAAAGACATTATGAAAAAGAGGTGAGTTTGTTATCTCCCTGCTCAAAACACCTCAGCGGTCTCTCTTGTGACGTTAGCCCCGCCTTTCACACGCATCTGTGTCTGCTCCCTGGCTTGCTCCGCCCCTTCCCCTGCCCTCCCCCTCCCCCACATAGTTCAGCCCATTCTCAAATTTGCTCCGTATTGGAAGCAGGCCTTGAACTCCTGACCTTCCTTTGAGCTCCAAAGTGCCGGGATGACAGGCGTGTGCCACACCTGGCTCTATTTTCTGGTCTCTCCAATTTCATGCTTACAATTCCCATTAGTTTAAGAGATTCTATTCACATGCGCCTCCCCAGTGAGCTGTTCTGGATTAGGGATCTCCATTCTCTCTGTCTGGTTAACTTGCCCCACATGTAGCCCTTCTTCAGACCCTTGTCACAATTAGAACTTCCAGCAGTTAGAACTCTCCACTAGTCTGGAAGCCGGTTGGATAGGGTCTCGGTCTCTCTCTCTCTCTCTCTCTCTCTCTCTCTCGATTTATTTATTTTATGTATATGAGTACACTATAGCTGTCTTCAAACACACCAGAAGAGGACGTCAGATCCTATTACAGACGGTTTCGAGCCACCATGTGGTTGCTGGGATTTGAACTCAGGACCTCTGGAGTGCTCTTAACCGCTGAGCCATCTCTCCAGCCCTGGGTTGTCTCTTTTGTTCATGAAATATTCCTGACTCGGGCCCTTTCCTTTTTTATAGTACGGGATAAATAGCTTAGTATATTTAATACAACTTTAGTTTAAACTTGAACCTGAAAGAAAAGCTAAATATGTTATACACTCAAAGCCACAGAGCTTTTAAGTGGAATGCCAGTGTTGTCCTGGACAGCTGCCTCCAAGGGCCACCACATCGGTTACTTTTTGAAAGTAAGACAGCAGAGGAGGGTCTAGGGATGGCCTAGCGGTTAAGAGCACTGGCCACTCCTCCAGAGGACTCAGGTTAGCCCCAGAGCACTGGCCACTCTTCCAGAGGACTCAGGTTAGCCCCAGCGCACTGGCCACTCTTCCAGAGGACTCAGGTTAGCCCCAGAGCACTGGCCACTCCTCCAGAGGACTCAGGTTAGCCCCAGAGCACTGGCCACTCTTCCAGAGGACTCAGGTTAGCCCCAGAGCACTGGCCACTCTTCCAGAAGACTCAGGTTAGCCCCAGAGCACTGGCCACTCTTCCAGAGGACTCAGGTTAGCCCCAGAGCACTGGCCACTCTTCCAGAGGACTCAGGTTAGCCCCAGCGCCCATATACATGGCCACTTACACCTGTCTGTAATTGCGGTTCCGGGGCATCCAGTGTTGTTTTTTGGCCTCTGTAGCAACACACACACAAATGGTGCACAGACATAATGCAGGCAAAATACCCGTTTTCATTTGTAAAAAAAATTAAAATTTACAAAAAGCAAAATGCAGAGAAGGAAAGGGAAGAAAGGTGTCAGGGAAGAGTGGGAGCTGCTTTGTAATCATGGAAATGCAGACTTGAGATAGAAAGATCACTGAAGGCATTTGAATGGCTGATAAGCATATGAAAAGATGCCCCCAAGACTACTCAGACAAATGCAAATCAAATCCGTAGTGGTGCCAGCAACGAACAATCTGAAAAAGAAATTCAGAAAACAACTCCATTTTCAACCACAAAAGAAATGCCCAGGAATAAATTTAACTCAGGATGGAAAGATTTATACAATGGAAATTATAAATCATTGCTGAAAGAAAATCTAAATAAATAGAAAGTCATTCTATGTTCTTAGATTGCAAGATGTTCTTATTGGTATTTCTTTTTTTGTTTTGTTTTGTTTTTGTTTTTGTTTTTTTGTTTTAGACAGGGTCTCACTGTGTAGCCTTGGCCAGCCTGGAGGTCACTCTATAGACCATGCTGTTCTCAAACCTATAGCGATCTACCTGCCTCTTGAGTGGTATCACACACAGGTGTGTACCCCACACCCGGACTTAAGACTTTTCTTTTTAATGCTGTGGTACTGCTTAGTAGAACCTACAATTGACTGAAGCCTTTCAAAGTTGAGAGTCTCCTCCGCAAGCAGAAAACCTATTCTCAAAATTCATGTGCAATTCTGAGACCTCTAAGCAGGAGAAAAAATCCTAAAAAAACAGGAAACATTTGGAGGACTCATACTTCATGATTTCAAAACTTACTATAAAGCTGTATAAATCAAAATAACATGGCAACGTGGTCTTAACTATGGAGCCAGGTTGGCCTTGAATTTCTTTTTAAATTTTTCATGTGTATGAGCGTTTTGTTAGCATGTATGTCCATACACCACTGTGTGCCTGGTGCCCTGGGAGGTCAGAGGAAGCCATTAAATCCCCTGGGACTGGAGTGACAGTTGTAAGCTGCCATGCACTGTTTTTTATAAAACAGTGCAGGATTCCTTAGCGGGCTCATGCAGAGGCATCCCCTTGAGGAATTAGCTTTACGAGACAGGCTTAGTATAAAAGCGGGGTTTATTTAGGACCTGGAGAAGGGGGTAGAGGCAGAGAAAGGGGGACAGAGGACAGAAAGAGTTAAGGGAAGAGGCTGGCTGGGGACACATGGGGGGGGAGAGAGAGAGAGGGAGGGAGGGAGGGAGAGAGAGAGAGAGAGAGAGAGAGAGAGAGAGAGAGAGAGAGAGAGAATATAAGAATCTGACTCCTGGCTTGCAGCATCTGTTGCTAGGTAACTGTTGGGCGGAGCCTAGAAGAAAGGCTAACAATGTGGGTGCTGGTGCTGGGAATCAAAGCTGAGTCCTGGAAGAGCATTCAGTGCTCTTAACTGCTGAGCATCCCTCCAGCCCCTAGCCTGGACTTCTGGATCCCCCCACGTGCACCACCACACTTAGCATGTCTGGGTTTCAAGAAAGGATTCTTAGAGGGCAACAAGAGACAAATATGCTAGACTCCATCCAAATGTAAAAGCCATGAGGAGCTAGAGATGGCTTCGTGGTTAAGAGCTCTTACAGATGTTCTAGAGGATCCTAGAGCCGGTATGATGGAATGTGCCTCTAACCCCAGCACTTGGGGGGGTAGAAGCAGGTGGATTTCTGTGAGTTTGAGATCAGTCTGGTCTAAATAGCAAGTTCCAGGACATCCTGGGAGGGCTACATAGAGAGATACTGCTGGTGTGGTTTCCAGCATCCATGTTAGGTAGCTTACAACTGCCTAGAATTCCAGGCTGTGGTCTGACACTTAGCCTCTGTAGGCATCCACATGCATGTGTGCACACATATACACACAGGACATTTAAGAAAAAAAATCTATAAAAAGCTTTTGAGAGGGATAGAGAGATAATAGCTCATCCAGTAAAGACTAAGGCTCACAACCCAGTCTTTGGAAAGTTCGGCAGACTGTGGATGTAGCTCAATGATAGAGTGCCAAGCATGCATTAGGCCCTAAGTTTGCCACAGCATCACAACAACATGATATAAAGTTTTGTGCATCAAAGAGCATAAAAAACAAACCAAAAAATAAATAAATAAATAAAAAGCATCAAAGAAAACTGTGAAATATGAGTCCCTTGAGCTAGTTCAGTGAGGAAAGGTTCTTGCCTCCAAGTCTGACAACCCTTTTGTTCCCCAGCACACATAACAGAACACTGATGTATACAGTCTCTCTTTGATCTCCACATATGAAATGTGTGTGTGTGTGTGGGGGGGGAACCCAAGATAATACTATGTGTGCCCATGAGAAAGTGTGTGTGTGCATGTGCGCAAATGAACAAAAGACAGGGACAAACAGTATTAAACAAATGGCCAATGGTTCATAAGAACATTTGAAACAGAATTAATTAGTCCTTAAGGCCATGCAAATGAAAACTAAGTTGAGCTACTGTTTCCCCCCAGTAAGGAGCTAGAACAAAGAAGTCTGGGCTATACAAGGGTTAGCAACAAGGTGGACAGCTTGCACTCTGCACTGCTGGTGGGAATATAGAACGAGTCAACTGAGGAAGATTTTTGGAGGCTTGTTTGGGTGTTAGACATTTCCAGTGCATGCCTGTAATCCAAACATTCAGGAGGCTGAGACAGGAGGATCACCAGCCTGGACCTTGCCCAACATTTGATTCCAAAACCAAAATCACCAAAAAAAGAACAAAACAAAATCCAGAAAAACAAACAAAACCCAAGATAATACTATGTGACCTGGTGAATTGTTTTTGTTTTTATTTAAACCCAGTGACTCTATTCTGAGAGGTCAACCTGACTGAGGTGGCTTGAAGGAGAAAGGTCCCCAGAGGCTCATGAACTTGAATGGCTGGTGCCAGAGGGTGGAACTGTTTGGGAAGGATTAGGAGGTGTGGCACCTTGTTGGAGGAGGTGTGGTACTGGGAGTGAGCCTAAGGTTTGAAAAGACTCACACCATTCCTAGTATGCCCTTTCCTCTTCATGGATCAAGATGTGAGCTCTCAGCTGCTGCTGCTCTAACACCACAGCAGTTTGCTTTCTGCCATGCTCCTCACCATGATGGAGTTGTAAGACACAAATAAACTCTTACTTCTACAAGTTTCCTTGGTCATGGTATTTTTGTCACAGCCCTAGAAAAGTAAATAAGACATCGAGAAACCAAAACAGTGTGTGTATGCACATGCCAACTCAGATATTATCCAGGCGCTGTCTTTTTTGCATATGTGTGGTATAGGTGCATGTGTGTCTGTGCTTTCCTATGGACGCCCAGGGTTGACATAGCTAGGGTCTTCCTGGAATGCTCTTCACCTTGTACATTGAGACAAGGTTTCTCGCTGAGCTGGGAGCTCACCATTTTGGCTAGCCAGCTTGCTTGGGACACTCCCTGTGCCCTCCATATCCCACTAGCTGGGATCATGTTCACCCATATGTTATATGGAATTCATTCACCCATACATGGCAAGTACTTTATCTGGGAGGCATTTTCCTTAGTCTACTTTGTGAGTGTGTGTGTGTGTGTGTGTGTGTGTGTGTATAGAGTCTCATTGTGTAGCACGGGATGGCCTAAACTTGCTATGTAGATCAGGCCTTGAACTCATAAGAGCTTTTGCCTGCTTACCAATTTGCCCTTGTTCTTTTGTTTTGAGACAGGGTTTCTCTGTGTAGTCCTGGCTGTCCTGAAACTCACTCTGTAGACCAGGCTGGCCTTGAACTCATAGATCTACCTGCCTGGGATTCTTTGAAGTCACAGACAGTTATATACAGTTGTGTGCTGTCGTGTGATTGCTTTAAATGGAACCTGGGTCTTCTGGAGGAACAGCTGTGCTCCTAACCGCTGAGCCATCTCTCCAGCGCCGCCCCCCAACCCCCAGTGAGTTTTATAGTCACCTATATTAGGCATGGTCTCACTCTATGTGCAAACTATACCTTAATAAAGTTAATAAACAAATGAAAAATACTGAGTATAAATATCAGGACCCTGAAATTTGAGTCATCCTCCCTTTTTACAGTTTGCTCTGTAGGCAGACCCTCCAAGTGATCTTGTCATTCAGCTACACCCTCTCCAAAACTCAGATTGGGAACTTGCTCAGTTTGGACAGTCATGTGACAGGCAGGTGGCTGGCCATCAAGCCCTCCTCTACTCCCAGAGAGCAGTGTCTCCTTTCCCTCTTTCTTGCTTGGAGCCTATCTCTAAAGTTGCTGTTCTTTCTTTGGGCCTCACTAGCTTTCCTTCTGTGGGTTGGAGAACCTAACAGAAGGGGCTACATGTTGGGTATCTCAGCAGAATGGCAGAGAGTGCTGGCTGGGATCCTGGAGTAGGAAGAGCAACTGAGTCATAGGTTCAAGCCAACCCTGATTCACAGGGAAGTGACTTGAGAATACTCTTAATAACTACCTGGATGCTGGCCACCTTCCCCCTCCCAGCTCTCTTTGGCTTCTGGCCACTCACTTGTCCCCTGTCATCTGTTTTCTTATCCACAGCATTGGAGAGAACAGGATTTAGGTGAAGAACAAGGTCATCTATTTGCTGAGGCCACAAACATTGGAGTCATAATGCCGGACACTCATGTTAACCCAACTACTTTGCTGTTAAGAGCTCAGCAAGCCACCTACGATGTTGCTCTCTGGACTTCAGCTGTCTTTTCAGTGAAGGTCACAGGATAAGATCCAAGGCTCCTTTGACAGCTAAAATCGTGATTCTCAAAGATAGATAGGGTCAGGCACAGTGACAAGTGACTATAAGCCCAGCACTCGGGATGTGGAGCCAGCCTGGGCCACATAGCAAATGCTGCCTCAAAAATGAAAGTATTAGGGGGCTGGAGAGATGGCTCAGCAGTTAAGAGCACTTGTTGGACTTGTAGAAGACCCAGGTTCGGTTTCCAGCACCCACATGGCAGTTCACAACCATCTAGTTACATGCGATCTGTTTTCCTCTTCCGATCTTTGCAGGCACTGTATTGTTGGCGCACATACATGCAGGCAAAACACCTATACACATAAAAAAATGTGTACATGAGTGTTTTCCATGCCTGTGTCTGTGCATATGTGCAATACCTGCAGATGTCAGAAGAGGGCACCAGATCCTCTGGGACTGAATGGGCACGGAGAACTGAAAGGAAGTCCTCTGAAGGGCAGCCAGTGCTCTTATGAGCTCTATTTCCTGCCCCAAAACATTGTTTTAAATGAAAGTATTGGGTTACTGTAGTGATGAACAAACAGACAGAACTCTGTCCTGATTTTGGGTTCCAGGTTCTCAGCTGTGTTTTTCCTGCCAGCTATTGCTTGTCTAGTTAGCATCCAAGTCCCCCAACCAAACCCCTGCTTCATCTCACCCAGTTCAAAGCCCACGACTAACTCCAGGTCACAGGACAGCAGCCCCTTTCCTGGCTCTGCCCCTTTTCCAGACAACTCCCAGGCTTCAGACCCAGGTCAACTGACTTAGTGGAACTGACTTGAGCCAAACCCAAACTGGGAGTCAAAACAAACTTGCACAAAGAATCAAACCAATTTAAGATAGTTCTAACTATGAACTAGTCAGAACTCCATCACCCTGCTGTATAATGGACATTCACACTGCCCCTAAGTCATTTGCTACATGTTGTTATTGTTGTAGTTTGGTTTAAGTCTGGCTACAAGCTGGGGCTACTCCGGGACTCCAGGTAATGCTGCTGCTTGTCTCCTGAGTGCTGGGATCACAGGTGTATACCACCGTGTCCAGCGATGTTTTCTTCCTCCTAGACTGTCTCACTATGTAGCTCTGGCTGTCCTGGAACTCAGGCTGGCCTTGAGCTCAGAGACCCATCTGCCTCTCCCCCTGAGTGTTGTTGGGATTAAAGGAGTGTGCCAATACTCCTGGATGTAAGTCTCACCTACTTTAAACCTCTCTTGGTACTTAAGAACATTCTCCTACAAAACCACAGTAATTATTTAACTGGAGTGGGTTTTATCGATAGTCCACCTCTGAGTATTATCTGTCCTACCAACAATATAATTTGAAGAGCAGAGGCAGGAGTCAGGCAAGAGGGCTCAGTGGTCACGAAAGAACCACTTCCTACAGGCTGTCCTCGAATTTCCACATACACTGTTGCAAGCACCTCTAAAAATACAAATAAAAATGTGATATAAACACAAACAAAAACGTAGTGGGGGCGAATTTGGCACAATGCATGTGTCTGTTGCTTCAGCTACTTGAGGCTAAGCATCAAGAATCACTTGGAGCAGGTGTGTGGAGTCCCATGTCTTTAATCTCAGTATTTCGGAGGCAGAAGTAGCTGATTTCTGAGTTTGAGGCCAGCCTGGTCTACAGAGTGAGCTTCAGGACAGCCAGGGCTATGCAAAGATCCTGTCTCAAAAACAAAAACAGCAACAACAAAAATTGCTTGACACCAAGAGTTTGTGGCCAACTAGGGCAGGTTTGCAAGACCGTTTCAAAGGGTGGGAGGCGGCAATGTGGAACAGCAATGACATATCAAGGTCCTGGTTCAACCCCAGGACAGCGAAACTCACTCACAAGGACAAACACCACCATTTCAAAATTCCACTTATTCTTTGATGAAGACATTGGATAAAATGCTGCCCCCCACCCCCCACAGGGTCTCATACAACCCAGGCTGGCATTAAATGCACTCTATACAACCAAAGCTGGTGGTCACCGTGGAAACCGTGCCAGTGGTAAGGCACACACACTTAACCTTTCGGGCAACACTGGTGTTTCTTCTTCCTCTTAAAGCATAAATGGTCTGCAATTCGTGGCTTTGGAACCAAATAGAGCTCTAGAATGTTATGTAATAGCTCGGGAACCATGACAGAAACACCTGAGTTCTTCCTAAGGATTATATAACTTACCATTATTTTATAGGTGGTAGTTCAAACTTAGGTTGTGAGAGGGCAAAAACTGAGCAGAGGTGAAATGAGCCTCCTGGGATCTTCTATGTAGTCAACACTCCTTTCTTTGGTTGGTAAATTAAAGACAAAGGAAGTAGTCCCAGAAATCTGCTGATGCTAGGTCAGAAACCCTGCCTTTTCCGATGAAGCAACTTTTCTCCACAGTCAGTATCCTTGTAGTATAGCACCACCTTGTGCCTATCTGCATAAAGTCACTCTGGACAACTCCACACAAGAGGTTGGTAGCCATGGAATCTTGATACCAAGGGCCATCATAGGTGCCAGGTACTAGACTATGCAATTCACATGCCTTTCTCTATGAAATCCTTAAGTTGATCTGTGAGAGGGTCTTGGCAGGTAAAGGCAGGTCTGGAAAGCTCAGCATTCTCCCGCCTCTGGAGTGCTGATGTTACGGGTGTGTCATCAGCACAGAGTTCTGAGCCAGGGCTTTTAAGACTTCTTGTGCTGGGGAACTGGGTGGGGGTAGTCATGACAACAGGGGCCAAGCCCAAAGCAGTACAAACACTGCCACAAAACTACATTCCAGCCCTTTGCTCTGAGAAAGGGTTTCACGAATTTGACATGGCTGGCTTTGATTTGCCCAAGCCTCCCAAGTAGCAGGGATTACAGGCTCCTAGTTGAGCCCAGGTAAGGATGAGGCTGCCAAGTTCTGAGATTCCTGGGGGTGGACCTCCAGAGTTCAAGGGCCAGGACATACTTACAGAAAACCTTGAAGATGAACATCTGCGCGTGTGCCTCTAATTTCATTGGGCCACATGTCACACTGGCACCCAAACTGCTACAAGACAAGGAAATAATGCCCTGCCTCACAAGCTTTAACACTGTTTCCACGCCCCCTGGCCAGTCAGCTTCTACATCTCTTGAGTACAGTCCCATCAGGGTGGGACCTTGGCAGATGCAAATCCCAACTGGCACTCACTCAAGTTGACTACAAGGGAGACGCTGGTGTGAATCTTAAATTCCACCCTGGCACACAGCCCTCCGTCGACTGGGCCTGTCTGGGAGTGTTGTGGTATGGGAATGGGAGCTGGAGAAGAGAAGCGTTGCAGGCCCAGACAGGCAAGAGTGCAGCCCACGCATCCTGCACGCCCAATAGCTTGTTGACTTTGAGAATACCACTTAGGCATGCTATACTGTACTTGTCTCTTTCCAGAGGAAAACTGGTTTGAGTACCTTCTAGGTTGGACAAGCCAGGAGCATGCTGAAACAGCATTGATGGCTAAGGGTAGTGCTGCTGGTGGCCAGTTTTCTTCCAAACCTGGAAACAGCAAGCCACGTATAACCTGTTTCTTAACTAGGCTTCTGAAGCTAAGACCCTGTAGGCTCCTAAACCTTTAGGGAGAAAGAATTAATGCCAGGCTAATTTCTTCTCTGCCATCTGGACTCTGAGTGTTCTGCCTGCCTTCATGGTTGTGCATCTCGTGGGTATCTGGTACCAGCGGAAGGAGGTCAGAAGGCAGTGGAAAAAAAGTCAGAAAGCACCACTACCTTTTCTTCTCCCCAGTTTTTCAAAACAGGGTTTCTCTGTGTACCCCTGGTTGTCCTGGAACCACCTGGCTCTGCCTCCCAAGCGCTAGGATTCAAGGCATGCACCTCTATGCCTGTCTTGCACTCAGCGCCCTTAACTGCTGAACCAACTATTCAGCCCCTGGACTAGCTATAGCTAGTCTCTCTCTTTTTTTTTTTTTTGGACAGGATCTTGCTATGTAGCCAAAACTAGCCTCAAACGTGATTTTTCTGCCCTCAGTGTATGTAATTCCTCACTGGACTATGACCCCTTTTACTGGACTCAAATGCAAGGGGACAAAAATTAACTTGAGACTGGGATAAAATTTTGGTTTCATTACTAAAGAGCTGCTAATCAAACTCTTAATGTTTTCTTACCTGTTAGACGGTGGTGATACCACCTGCCTCTATGGAATACCTTAAGCAAAACAAAAACCAAAGCCAAACATACGCATACTGCCTTCTGACTTACATGTACAACAGGGGAAGCCGTAAATAAGCCTGGCCATAGAGAGTGAAAGCTCCCTACAACATATCCCTAGGATTGCAACCTCAGCTGTCCTTCACATAGACAGAGACAGTGAGAATAACTAAGGCTGAGCATTTATTAGGCATAACTAATCTGACAAATGGAAGAGTTTAGTCCTCGTAGTTCAGACTTTTCTACGAACATTCCTAAAAAATCTCAAGCACACAAAATATATTCTTAAATATGGTTTAATACTCTTCTCCATTTCTGTACATCACAACACCGAGATTCTGCTCTTAGGGTCTCTCTGCAGAGGCTAGGGAGTGCAGGCTACGGTTTCACCCCTCACTTATGTGTGTTTGTATGCGTAAGTGTAACACATATCGGTATATATTGATACACACATCAATATATAATGCAATATATATCACCAAGGAGAACACATTGATTAAAGAAATACAAAAATTTGGCATCATTTCCAAACTTAAATAGTAAAAATAAAAACTACAAAAGGAGCTGCGTACCCTAAATGTATCATGTGAAACAACAAGCATGTTCAAAATGTAAATTTACATCCAATTTCTCTGGTCTTGTCATATCACATTAGACCCATTTACAATGGCAAAACCCTCAGGTACTGCTGGGAAGAGTGCTCGCTTGCTCTTGGTGTCCTGCAAACCAACAGCAGGGCCCAAAGCAAAAGCCGGTTCTGGTGAAGCCTCCCATGTTGGTGAACACTAAAGGATTGACTCTTCTCACTGGGGTTGAGACATCAGGCTACAGGACAGACAGTCATGTGGACCTCAGAGGACAGTGTGAGAACCAGAAGCTTTACATTTAAGACATACTCCCTTCATTCAAGTGAGACAGGATTATTGGAACGATAGGCAGGTCTGTAACCTGGGAACAGGGAGCTGGTCCAGACCGGTAAAGCTACAAGTGACTGAGTCAAGTCAGTGAAGAGCAGCAGTCAGGCACTAAAGTGTTAAAAGTACCCAATTTGAAACCCAATGCACCCTACCACCCTGGTGAGTGTGTGGGTGATGCCAGCTGACTTAAAAAAACCTTCAAAGTCCACTCGGTACCCTTTCCCACTGTTACCACTGGGCACACCCCACACTGTTCACTGTCACTACCTTGAGCACACCATGACTTTCACTTCAACTGGGTTTAAATCCAACTTACAGCCCAGCTGTGAAGCACAAGCCTCAGGTTTTCAGGCCAATTGTCGGCTCTAACATGGTCTTATAGTAGTCCATGGGGCCAGCAGCTCTGTCCTACCCACCCCACCCCTGCCCTCCCCGCCCGCCTCCACACTTTCCCATCTGAGAGGTGCTTGTAGATCCCACTTTTTGAAACAAATGCTCCAGCCCCACCAGGGGTTTGAGATACATGCACGGTCATACGTGTCTTGTCTGTCGTTCCCGTGAAAAATCTTGCAGTTCATTTGAAAAAAACAAAAGAAAAATCAAAACATTCACATAATCTCATGCCATCCAACACAAGGAAACACCACCACCTCCCTTTACCAAGAATAGATCCAAGCAAAATCATCTTTGAATTTTTTTTTTTTGGTTCCACTTAAATTGCATGTTTTATTTCTCCCAATCCCAGCAGTAGCACAGAAGCCCCATCGTGTCCATCCCAGACTGGTTTCTAGTAGGCTGAGATTACAGGGAGCCTCAGTAACGCTGATGGCACAAAGGGCTCCCAAATGCTGGGCACAAATGTGCCTCCGCACTGATGGACGTCAAGAGTGCACTGGCCCCAATGTTTCAGCACTCAGTCTGACTTTGCAACACAATCTGCACCTTTGAAACGGACAGTCTGGGAGAGGGGGAGTATGAGGGAGTGAAGCTGAAACTGCCTCCTATTAGCTCACCCTTTCAACATTAAACAGAGACCAAGAGAGAAACAGTTCCAATATTTCACATATATTTCTTCTTGTGCAGTCTAAGTCGAGAATGCCATGTAAATGGGTCACTGCGAAATGCAGCAATTTAGTTATTCTCCGATCAAAGGAAGAAACAAACCAGTATGATCTCACTTCTACTAACTTTTGAAGGTTTACAGCAGTTAAAGTATTTTGCTTCTATGTATGAAGGTTAAAAAAATCATTTTTTTTTCATAAAATACAAGAGCAACCAATTTTACCATCAAGTAAAAGTAAAAACTGGGATTCTTTTTAAATTAGTCCAAAGTGGCATTTAGGGACTTAGTTGTAGGCTGCTGCGCTGACACCACGACAAACCAAAGTGTAGGGTTGGGTCTGGTTTTGTTTCACTTTTCAGTATCCAATGCTCACGGATTAAGTTCTGGAAATGTTCCAATTGTAAGGCAGGGATCTGTTTGGATTCCACCACGGGTATGCTCCTTGGGTTGAATGCTGGAGGGTGAGGCACGTTTTGCCGGACCCATGTCGACTACCTAGTAGTCATCAAGGTCAAAAAATTCATCATCTCCTCCTTGGTATTCCATTCCCTGGAAATCTACTCGGTACCGCAAGATACCTGGAGAAACAAAGCAGAGTTAAGTAGCCTGGGCTCTTAAAGCAGAAAGGGACTGCTCTGACAAGACAAGCCGGGCCTACTCCAGAATTAGTCGTAACAATTAGCCCCAGGCATGGGAGCTCACAAATGTAAACCTTAGTACCCGGCAGGCCAAGGCACAAGGACTGCCAGTGTTGCAGGCCAGTTTGGGTGGCACACTGAATCCCAGGCTAGCTCCCCAACCCCCAGAAAAACCCACAAAGGGGAGGGGAGAGATAACTCAGTGAATTGCCGTGCATGTGCTAAGCCTGATGACCTGAGTTTCATTCCTGGAACCCACATAGCGAAAAGAGTAGTCTCCCAGTTATTTCTTGACACCCAAATGTTTGTAGGCACAAAACCACACTTCCCAAAACAAAACACAGGCCCAGCAAGATGGTTCTGAAGGTAAAGGCACTTGCGGACTCTCCAGGACCCACATGGAGGAAGGAGAACCAACTCCTTGCAAGTGGTCTTCTGACCTCCACATGCATGCCACGACACCCTTGTGCCCACATAAATACATACAGAACAACACCACCAAGTCGCAGAGATTAAATACATTATGTACATGCATGAAAAAATGGGTAGTGGCACATGTCTTCAGCACTCCGTAGGCAGAGGCAAGTTTTAGGTAAACCTGGTCTACAAAGTGTTCCAGGATAGCTATGTTCCACAGAGAAACCCGGCCTCAAATAAGTAAACAAACTAACAAAATGCTAATAGAAAACATTAAAAATAACCAAACATTGGTCTAAAACTAAGGAATGTGGCATCACAGCTGCTCCAACCACCTCTTCCAAGTAGAGAGGGCATATGTCACTTAGGTAAACTATTTCCAAGAAGACCCTGGTTTGAGTTTGCTACTCACCTCCAATTCCACCAAATCCTTTCACAAACTGTGACCCTTCTTGTGACTTATCTGTGACAATTTCTAGTGTAGCTCCAAACTTTTTATAGTTGTTAGCAAACCACTCCAAGAGGGGCATGCTCTCTATCAGCTCGTGCTCCTGTCCAGTCTGCAGGGACGACGACAATGGCATCAGATACACAGCTCAGGACACACTCAGGGCCCACCATCACCCGTCCTCCTCACCATTTTGAATATTATAATTGCACAAAACTAAGCATATCTTGGTAACATAACTGAAATGGTAGATAAATTGATTATTTCAGTATTTCCCCTCAGGCTGTGGGTTCAGCAACAAAGTGCTAAACCATTCTTAGTTGTCAACTTGATTCCTGTGACTGATTCCAGAAACTAGGCTGTTGTAGTTTCTCATTATTCCCCAAACCAGAAGAGACATACACACAAATGGAAAGCCTAAATAAATAATAAGTACACCACACGGATGCCTGTGCCCAGGAGCTGAATTCCAGACCATGTGGGCTGCCATGTAGATGCTAGGATCCAGACCTAGGACCTCTGCAAGGACGAGTGCTCTTAACTCCTGAGCATCTCTTTAGCCCCACAGCCTTGTTTTCAAGGTGTCCAGTGTTGTGTGTATGGAGTGTGCATGCCATGGCCACGAGGCATCCACCATACAATGGTCAGAAGACAGTTCTCAGGCTTGGTCATCTCATCAGCCCAATTCAAAATTTAAGGCAGGCACCATTTATACCTATCTTGTTTAGAAAGGTAGCATTCATTTTAAACTATGGTGATGCATTTAAACCTAGCAGTGCAAAGGAAAAGCCGATAAAATGCTAAACAAAACAAAACAACAACAAAGCAAGCCAGGCATTGGTAGTGAGTGCCTTTAATCCCAGTACTTGGAAGGCAGAAGCAGGTGTAGATCTGAGTTCAAGGCCAGCCTGCTTACAGAGAGAAACCCTGTCTCAAAGCCCCCACCTCCTCCAATCTAATAAAGCAACAAGGTCTCACACACAGAGCTGGGACAGTGCTACTCAAATTAAATGTTATTTCAAGGATAATAATGTTTTCCTGATTCCTTAGCTTATTTTTAGAGATAGGGTCTTATGTAGTTCCAGCTGGCCTTGAACCCAGAGAGTGCCTGTGTCTCTCACTCAGCTTATTTGGCTACTTTAAATAAAAAATAGTCTCTAATAACCATGATTCCGCCTTCCTTGGATACAGTTCGGTGCGTGGCAGGCAGTGAGACACTGCTGCCCTTCCATGGCTGTCTAAATAGAATAAAGCTTTGTTTTCCAGAGCTGATACTGTATGTGACCATTGCTTTAACACTCAAGCTTTTTTGTATGTTATCACTAGGCAAAGAACGCTTTACATACCTCTTTGTCTGTGAAGTGAGATTTATCCTTTTCTTGTTCTGGAGTTAAATAGAGAATTTTCTCCTCTGTAGTATTAAAAGTTAAAAACAAAAAAACGTTAACCTGGCTCACAAAGTACTGACAGACATAAGCTCTGCAGGAGATCAGATAAGAAAAGGACTCCTGGACTAACTCTATCAAACCTTCCCACAAACATCTCAGCACACCAAGTACCTGGTACCCCGCTCCTATAAGGAAATATCACATTCAAGATATAGCCCATATCTTTAGTTAATTTAACTATGAACAGGCATTATACACCTAGGGGGAATGGGGTGGGGTAGTGGGGGCAGCAACATGACACTTCTATGTTCCCTTCTAACTGTGTCTGAAACTAACGATTTATGAACAAAGAAATGTAACAGCAACAATATTTTCTTCTTCTTTTTACCTTCTGTGCCTTGGCAATGAAGAACATATCTCATTATATCCAGATTTTCATAGACTATTAGAATCTCTACAGCTCCCATTTCCAAAGCCTTTAGTGTATCTTCAACTCCAAAACAGTACTTGCCTGTGTCCTGGCTAATTTCATCAAAGTATCGCCCTGTGGATTAGGCACATAAGAATAAAATATGTGGTGGCTCTTGGTTTCCATGAACTTAACCAACTGCGGATTAAATATATTTAGAAAAATAAGCACGACATGCCAACGTACGTATGTATGGATCTGCATGGAACATACATAGACCTGTCTTCATAATCCAAATGATAGCAGACTATTATAAATGCAATATTTACAACGTGCTAGGTATTACCAATAATTAGGATATATTTAAAGTACATGGGAGGGTATTCACAGGCTATATATACACTACAACACTTCTATTAGAGCCTTTCACAGTTTTGGATTTTGGTATCCACAAGATTTGAAATCATTTCTGCCAGTCTTGATTGCTAAATATTAAAGAGGATTCCACTTTCAGTCCCAGGCTTGGCAGCTGATGCACCAGAACCTATTCCTCGTGCCCAGCTCTACGCTGCCTTGGGGCCATGAACAGGCAGGCATACACACCCCTGGCCTTGGGGCCAAGAACAGGCAGGCATACACACCCCTGGCCTTGGGGCCATGAACAGGCAGGCATACACACCCCTGGCCTTGGGGCCATGAACAGGCAGACATACCCCTGGCCTTGAGTGAAGGAAGGCCCAGGTACAAGGCCAAGGAGACTGAAGGTTCCTGGACCATCTTCTGTTGACCTGCCTAGGTTCTCCCCAGTTGCCCTTTCCTGTACCTCTTTAAGGTTGGTGCTATACTTGAGAGGCTAACACAAAAGGGTAAAGGAACTCTCTATACAACCCAGGAAGGAGACTGTATGTCTCCTTTTTGGATTCTGTGTAGAAGAAAAACAAAAAAATTCTATACAAGTTGTTTTTGAGTATACAATGCTGGTCTTATGAATGCGGGGCAAGCACTGTATCAATTGACCCATTTTCCCAGTAGCCCCTACTCTCAACCCAGAGCCTCGCTCTGAAAGTCAGGCCAGCTGGAACTTGTGGCAATACAACCATTGCAGCGTTCTGGGCTATAGAGATATATGCCATTTGTGCCCAGCTGATACTTCTTTTTTTCCCCAGTAAAAATGTTTAATTTTCCATTCTTTTACTCTTCATTTTAGTTTTGTTTGGGACAAGAGTCTCATACAGTCCAGAATGGCATAACTACTGTGGCCAAGAATGACCTTGAATTCTTGATCAAACCTCGCCACCATAGTGCACAAGTATGAACTACTTACTATACCTAGCCCTTTCTTTTATACCTTCTCAGTGTCATACATACACACCAAAAACATTTCACAGAATAAAAATAGCAGCATTTCACCGATACCTATTAATTTCTTCTCTTGAATGAACTTCACGTTGGAGAGAACTTCAGTAGATAATTCAATAGCTTGGTTGAATCCATTTTCACCACCATAGGATATATCAACTAATTTTAAAACTTTAGATTGCAACCTCTGACACAAACAGAAACAAAAACATTAGGACCTCAAATATCTTTACTGAAATACCACTCTTAAAAAAATGTTACTGGATCCCCCAAGGAGCTGGAGTTCTACCTATAACCATCCAATCAATACGGGTGCGAAGATCAAATTTAGGTCCTCTGCATGAGCTATATTCACCCTTAACAGCTGAGCCAACTCTCCAGCCACTGTTTTAACGTAGGGCATTTATGGCTGGAAGGCCAGCACATGCACCCTGCCCCGAGAATGAGTGGATCTCACACACAGACACCTGCCATGGCAATTCCTTTTCTCTTACCTGGTCAAACATGTCAGATTGACTTAGTTCAGTTTTAAAGTCAGCTGATCCAGCTAAAACCAAACCAGCCACATTCACTTTGTCTCCAGAAATAAACAGCTGCACAGCAGTCTCTGCTACTTTCCGAACATAGTTATGTCGCTTTTCCATTCTTAAACGGGCAAAACGCAAGGCTGATTGACCTCCTCTGCCTTTGACAAAAAAGTGTGGGAAAAGGGTAACTATTAAAAAAGTACAGCATGCCTTATGAAGCAACCAGCCAAACTAATCACCACCTCTGTCACTGTTCAGCACAAGCGTGCTTATTTAGAGTGACTACTATGACAGAAAAGTAAAAGGACCCGAGCGAGTAGTCCTCTACCTACCGTGTTTCTTTGGGAGATCCACAGTGAATTTGTGCAGGACTTCTCTGGTGTTTCCTTGGAGCGTGCCAAAAAGAGCACCACTGCCGTCTATTACAATAAAACCAAACTTGCTGTCATCTGAAAGTAACGCTGTAAGAGCCTAAAACACAAACACAAGCACCACACAATGAATGCCAATGCTTAGTTGACTCAACATGGTATCAACACTATCGGGGAGTAATTCATAGACCTCAGCTCTAATATGTAATTCATTAGAGTGATTTCCATTTTGTAGGGAAGGATTTATTGTTTACAGTTACAGAGTTAGTTCTAGAGATAAGATGGTGGTGACAGTTCACACTACACAACTAAAAGCAGTTACAGTTTTTGTTAAATTTTAAATTTATTTTATGTACATGAGTGCCCTGTCTGCATACACAAGAGGGCATCAGATCCCATTACAGATGGTTGTGAGCCACCCTGTGGTTTCTGGAAATTGAATTCAGGACCTCTGAAAGAGCAACCAGTGCTCTTAACTGCTGAGCCATCTCTCCAGTACCGTAGTTACCACAGTAGTAACAGGAAGAAACTAAACAACCCGAAACCTATACTTGGGCAGGCAAGATTTCTCTGCAATTAAAGGTGCCCGGTAACTATACCTGATCCCCAGAACCAACGTGGGAGGACAGAATGAACTCCACAGAGTTGTCCTGACCTCCACAGGCAAGCCACAGGGTCTGTCCCCCTTGACCTCTCCCCCCCAACACATACACAAACCACAAAACTTGAGGTGGAAACGTGTCAGTACAGTGCACCCGGGAGGCAGACATAATAGTTAGAGACCATCTCCAAAGCCAATCACCAACTACAAAGCAACTACCTACCAACCAACCAACCAAAATATCAACAGAAAATTAGTCTCTACTTTTTCATTTTCATCATTTAATTTAGATAGATGTTGTGTAAAGTATAACACCTAAATTAAAGATAGCATTTAAAATCTTGGTTCTTGTTTTTCTAGCATAGTGCTCTGAAATGTACCCGGGGGGTGGGGATCTTACACTCTGGGCCAGTGTCACCTGCAGCCAACTCAACTTTCTGTTACTATCAATGACCTCAGCATTATTAGATATACTATCAAGGTAAAATAGTTTTTCAAGTTAATTCTATAGTAACAATTAAAGGAAAACAGTTAAGTGTCTTGGAAATTCCAAGAAACAAAACAATGAGTTAAAATACCAAAGCTTAATTATTATTATTTTTTTTTTGAGACAGGGTTTCTCTTGTGTAGCCCTGGCTGTCCTAGAACTCACTCTGTGGACCAGGCTGGCCTCGAACTCAGAGATCTGCCTGCTTCTTGACTGCTGGGATTAAAGGCTTGTACCACCACTGCCTGGCTCAGTTGAGTGTCTTACAAAGAAAAGAAACCCACTTCGCTCAATTTGAAAAAGGATTTTTAGTTTCAACATGGGGTTTCTCTGTGTAGCCCTGGCTATCCTTGAACTCCGAGATAGATCCACTTGCTCCCCACAACTGGGATTAAAGGCATGTACCACCACCAGTCAACTAGTCTTAAAGAGTTTTATTTTCCTATTTCTGTCTCTCCTGTGAGGCATAGAAGCAGCCCTGGGACTCACAGAGACACATTTTCTGTGATTGGTTGAGACTTAAGGCCTGAAACATCATTAACCGCCATATTGTCTCTTTAGATTTAAGAAATTATTTATTCCTTTTTAACCAAGAAATAAGAAACTTTAAATCCAGTGTGGTAACATGCATATAATATCAGCACTTGGGAAGCAGAGGCATGAGAGAGTCCAACAAGCTAGTATAGGCCAGACAGCAAGACTACCTTAATCAAGAAAAGTCAGGCGGGGTGGGATTCACTTGCAATTCCAAGCACTCAGGCAGAGCCAAAGGATCAGAAGTCCGAGGTCATCTTTGGTTATATTTGAGAACCTGTCTCAACAAAATAAACTCCATAGAGGCTGAGGAGTGGCTTAGCAGGTAAGGTGCTTGCTAGGCACAAGGACCTTAGTTTGGAGTCCCAGTACCCATGTAAAAAATTGGGTTTGGGGGAATTCAGGGTGCTGGGGGTAGCTGAGTTTACACCCTTAGCTCTGCTAATCATTTTAATGATTACTGGGAGAAAAATAAAAACCATTTACGCTAATGTAATAGCTGAGCTAAAGCCAGACAATACAGGTACTTTTTAAGACAGAATGATCCAAAATCTTTTTTGTTTGTTTGTTTTTTAAACAAAGTTGATAGAAGCAAATGTGTCAAACAGAATTGCTAACAGCCAGTCTCTCAGGACACTAGAAGCTAAGAAAATCCATACAGTTACCCAAGATTCAACTGGAATTGGTCTTTCTGTCAAGTTAGCAAAAACCACCCACTGTAAACTGTGGACAAATGTCAACTCTAATCCCACTGCAGAGGTTAGTCTCAGGGTTGGTGAAAGGCAAGAGTCTAAAGTGGGAGCCAGCTGTGAATTCCTGATTGCTTACTGTTGACTGATTTAGGTCAGTCTAATGAGGTTTCTTTTCCATCATTAATGTTTATCATAGTTAGCTCTGTCACTCAGGGTTCATAAGAACAGGAAAAGAGAAAAGCCTGTCACTAAATGCATTTTATTTGCTTATTTTTCAATGATCTGTGAGCTTAGGTGCAAAGACTATAGAGAAGCGTCACTGCTCCATAGAGAGGCAGGCAATCAAAATCAGCCAATGACCTGCCTCTCAGAAGTCATCCAAATCCAACTTAGCACCTTCCTCAAACACCAAGATGAGTAGTATAATAAACATATGTCATTCTGGCCAAGTGGTGGTGGTACACATTTTTAATCCTAGCACTTGAGAGGCAGAAGGCAGGCAGATACCCGAGTTCAAGGACAGTCTGGTCTTTAGAGTGAGTCGCAAGACAGACAGGGCCACAAAGAGAAACTACAGAGGATTTGGTCTTGAAAAACCAAAATAAACAAAAGCAGTCGTGACGGAGGATGCCCATAATCTCAGCACTTCAGAGCTCTGTAGAGGCAGGAGGATCAGGAATTCAAAGTTAGCCTCAGCAACATGAACCCTGTTGCTGTTCACCCCACACCCCAACTCCACAGAGAGAGAGAGAGAGAGAGAGAGAGAGAGAGAAAACGAACCTATGTAAAGGTTACAACTGTCAATGGTTTAGAAAACTGACTTCTTGAAAGATTAACTATTCTACATATATAATCTATAAAAATAAAAGCAAATAGTTACAAACACATCCCTATGCATGAATGTTTAGTGACATTATTCACAGAAGCCAAACAGTGAAAACATCCCAAAGTCATCAATTCATAAACACATAAATGATGTAGCTTATCCAAAACCAAAGAGTATTCAATGGTAAAGTGGTGAAATAGTACAAATACATGTACCGCAGTCTTAAAAAAGAGAGTGTAGGATTCATCATATGAATGCATAAGCCAATCTACTACTAGCAAGTAGATTAGTAGTGGACTGGAGCTGGGAAGCTGAAAGGAGGAGAGCAGTGGGCAGGGCTTTGGCTGAGCATGCTCTGTGCCCACGCTTACCTCTGTATGAAACTTGTTGTCGCACAAATACAATGATGTATTAATTGGTTTGAAAGGTTCAAAGTCAATGTTAACTTTCTTTTCCTTTCCTTCTTCTGTTACAATTGTTCCACAGTAAACAACCAGACCATTTGGAGGTACTGCAAAAGAACATAAACAATTTCTTAACTTTAATTATTCCTATAGCCATAATTAAAAAAAAAAAAAAAAGGAAGACTCTTAAGACTCATTGGCAAAAATCCCACCCTTATTGTAAAGCTTCCTCTGAGATGTTTCAATAAGATTAAATCCTTAAGTATAGCAAATAGTACTTAGCTAGCACTCAATGGATAAGGAAGGAAGGAAGGAAAGAACGAAGGAAGGAACTGAAGGACATGGTGGCAGCTGGCTGAAATCACAGCAGGAAAGTCAGGCAGGACAGCGTGACAAAGCGAGAGGAAGAGGCTTAGGCTTACCTTTGTTATAAAGTTTGAGTCTCTGTTGTACAGATGTGATGGCTCCCAGGACTGAAAGGCGGTTCACTCGTGACTTAATGTTAGATGCAGTTCCAAACTCGTCCGCTAACATTTTCGCCACTCGTGAGATCTGGTCTTTGGGAGGAATGATGAGTGATATCATGCTCGTGCCATTGCTGCAGAGAGAAGGGCGCCCAGTTCAAATTCTCGCTTACCATCAGGAACGTGAGATACGGTGAGGCACTCATAAACACATCACCTCAACAGTACCAGGAAGGCAGCAGCTACTTTAGCACATTGTCCAAAGAAAGCCTAACAAGAGCCAGCAACAGTTTAGGAGATAGTAGCTGCTCAATTATCTTAACAAGGCATTCAAAGGGGCAGCCAGGAAATATCTCATTCTCAAGCAATGAAAAGACAAGGTTGCTGGAGGAATCACAAACTAGAATTTGGCAATAAATAAAGCCTGTCAACAGTAGAGGCCGAGATCCTGGTGACTCTCAGTGGGAGAAGCTATGTCAGAACAAAGAAATTTCCCAAAGTCCAGATAAATATTCCAGTTGATATCACCCTTTCTGAAAATCCTCAAATACTAATTTAGCATACCCAGTGCTTTCTTGATAGGAGAGTAATGCAATTCACAAACATCCCAGTTATGAAACAATTTGTAATTGATGTATTTTTTTTTGAGATAGGGTCTTTGCAGACTACAGCGATCCTCCTGTCCCTGCCCCTCCATGTGCTGGGGTATGCCATCAAGCATGTGCTTTGATTACACTGATGTAACTAAAATGCCTTCTGTAAGAAGAATGAATACAGGGGCTGGGTAACTAAGAGCACTTGTTTCACAATCATAAAGACCTGAAGTTGGGATCCCAGAACCCTTGCAACAAGCCAGGTGTTCCACACATGCCTAGTAATACCATCTCCACGGAGGGGGCAGGCAGACCAGATAGAAAGTCTATCACACAACACATGTGCAAACACAAATTTCTAAAAGAGCAATACACTAAAAGCCAGATTAAATATCCAAACAAATTCAAATATCTACAACCACAAGATGAGACTTATCATTTAGTTGTAGTTAAGAAACACCTGGTTTTGTAGGCAGTGGTGGCGCATGCCTTTAATCCCAGCACTCAGGAGGCAGAGGCAGGTGGATTTCTGAATTCGAGGCCAGCCTGGTCTACAAAGTGAGTTCCAGGACTACACAGAGAAAACTGTCTTGAAAAACCAAAAAACCAAAAACAAACAAACAAACAAACAACCCAAACAAACAAACAACCCTCCCCCCCAAACCCAACACCTGGTTTCAATATTTCTAGTTGTTTCTGCCCAGCAAGCATGAGCTCACAGGTTCAACTCTAACATGAAGGAGTAGGGCAGGGCATGTATCAGCAGCAATATGAAGAGTTCTGAAGGCCGGTTACCATGGGAATATACTCATCTTTAATGCCCTATACACATCAAGTTGGTTAAAGTGAAGCCTCAGCAGGTAAAGGCACTGGCCTCAGCACTAGGGAGGTAGAATCAGGAGGATCCTCAGAACTCACAGGTTCAAGAAGACCGCCTCACAACATGAGACGTTGAGTAATAAAAGAAAAATAACTGACTATGGCCTCTGGTTTCCACACATGCACATATACACAGGAACATGCATGTGTATACCATACACAAAGATAACACAAGATAGGAGGAAATGTCTGAAAACCATGTGGTATGATTTCTGCAACAATTATGTAGAACATGTAATTAACTCTCAGTCTACAACAACAAAAACACAATCCAAATTAAAAGCCAGCAAAGACAAGGCACAGGGACGTGTGCAAGCAGATCATCTGAGCACAAGACGATCTGGTCTACACCGTGAGTCCCAGGCCCACCCAAGGCTTATACACATACATGACACCAACAAAAGCTAGCAAGGACATAGGTCAGTGGCAGAGTTTTGCCAACCAACCCCAAAGCCTAGGTTTAACCACCAATACAAACTCTTAACAAAAATAAAACCGGGCAAAGGGCTTGAAGAGACAATTTTGTAAAGATCATAGAAGTAGTAGTACTTGGGTCTGCTGTGGGTTTCCTATCTGGAAGATAAAGCTGTGTATTGCATCTCCTCAGAAAGTTTTGTCACACAAGAGATGGAAAGATGACTCCGTGATTAAGAACACTTGCTCTTGCAGAGGATCCAGATTGGTTCAGTTTTCAGCATCCACACTGCAGCTCACAACTGTCTGCAAGTCCAGTCAATGGAGATCTGATGCCCTTTACTGGCTTCAGTGGGCACTACAAGCACATTGTGCACTCACATGCATGCTGGCAAACACTATCCTGAGACACTCAGTGTTGGTCTCTGATCTCCATACACACAAGTGACCTTCTCCCTTGTGAAAACGACAGGAGATTCAGGATGTAGGAAAACAAAAACTCAATACTGTTAAAGGTGTAAAATGGGATGATCGAAACTGGTAGGATGGGTCAGTGGGTAAAGTACTGACAAGTCTGAAGACCTGGGTTTGATTCCTGGGTCTCACATGTATAAAGAGAGAGAAATACCCCAAGCTGCTTTTTTGGTCAGTGTTTTATCATTGCAACAGACAACTAGGACAGAACCCTAAAAACACCACCACCACCACCACCACCAAAAAACAAAACAAAACAAAAAAAAAAAAAAACAAAAAAAACAAAACCAAAAACCCAATGACTTACATCTTTTTAAAGGGGTATATTCTATGGTATATAAATTATATTTAATAATAATAAAAAAATTGGGGTGGTGGTGGTACACACCCTCAGGAGGCAGAGGCAAGTGGATCTTTATGAGTTTGAGGCCAGCTTGGTCTACAAAATGAGTTCTAAAACAGCCAGGGCTACACAAAAAAATCTTGTCTCAAAATAAACCAAACAAATCAGTTAGGCTAGGACACAGCCCAGCTGGTAAGAGTGTCTGCTGTGCATGCATGAAGCCCTAGGCTCAATCTCCAGCACTCGTATAATATAAGCACTGGGAAATCGAGGCAGGGGCATCAGAAGCTGAAGTCCATCTTGCCGCATGTGCTCCTGTATACGACCCCAATGAAACTCACTGTGATGGATGGATACAGACACATGTACAAGTGGACAGGTTGGGAAAAGGAGGCAGATTGGGGGAGAGAAACAAGAAAAGGTAAGGGGTACGGCGGTTTGAGTAAGATGCCCACCAGTCTGGGGCATTCGAACGCCCTGGCTGGCAGCAATGCTTGGGAGACCTGTCCCCAGTGTGTTCTGCTTCTTGCTTATGGTGGGAGGCTGTGAGCACTCAGCCGATTCCACCCCTCGATGGTCTTAACCTTGTAGAACCACAAACCCAAAGAAACGCCTGCTTCAGTGGTGTTTTAGAATAGAAAAGTAACTAAGACAGAGGGGGTAAATGACTGTCATGCTTTATGTACACATAAAACTCATTTTATATAATTCACATGTACTTAAATAAAGATCAGAGGCTGGAGACATGGCCTGCAGTTAAAAGCACTTCCAAAGGAAGCTTAATTCCCAGCACACAAATGGTGTCTCGTAACCATCTATAATCCCATTCATAGGGCATCTGAGGCCACTAGGCATGCACAAGGTGCAAGGAAACACACACACACACACACACACGTGCGCGCAAAACAAAGTTCAGCCCTAATTTTAAGGCTACAAAACCAAGTAATTATTAGTGTCACAGGAATGGGTGGGGTCAAATAAACTGAGAATGAAGATACTTTCAGAAACATGTGAATCACACCCTTGCTACTGAGCCTATAGATTTTCACAGAAGTCTTAAGTCAGGGCTTTTTTATTGTTTTAAAGACTGTGAGGTAGGTGTATGGTGCTTGGCCTGCATACAGCTTGATGCCTCAGAGACTAGAAGAGGGCATTGAACCCTGCAGAACCTAGGTTCTCTCTGAGATATATCAGTGTTCTAACTGTTGAGCCATCTCTGGCCCCAGACCAGTCAGTTTAAATACAAACTATTTTTTTTGTGTGTTTTTTCTTATAAACACAATTCTCAAGGAGGCATATGCCTGGAATCTTTAGGGACCACAGGCATTCTCTTAAGAGAGCCCGGCTCTGAGGCAGCACTCTGAGATGGACCTGACATGGGTGATGTTAGGAATAAGAAGGGCTCTGAGCACAGAGAATGACACCACAGGAACCCCAACCCGAAAGACTAGAAAACCTAAAGTTAAATGAAGGGAATGTTGGAGCAAACTGAGTGAACCCAAGGAGCAAAATACCCCAAAGCCAGCAAACGCTGTGCCTGACAGAGAAATGACCTTGAGATAACCTGCTGTTTCCTTTCATGCAGAGGGTTAAGATGATAAACATTCATCAGTGCACTGTTGCTGTAAGAACAACAGGGCAGCCCTACGTGCACCCACTTAACATTCCAGAGAAGATGAATCGAGTAAGCACATCTGGTGACAGGATGTGATCTTGTTCCTGGGATCCACCGCCTAAAAGGTTCAGAAGTAGGGGCTCAGGGCATGGAGGTAGGCTCCCTAATCCCATTACACGGGAGGCAGAGAAACACAGATCTGAGTTCAAGGCCAGCCAAGACTACACTGAAAGAGCCTGTCCCCTGTCTCAAAAACACAAACAGGTTCAGATGTATATATAGCTTGCCAGAAATTTTTTTGGTTGGTATATTTCTAACAAGATTGCTAAATCTGAAACATACTACCTGAAAGTTTAAAACTGACTCTCTGGATAAGAATGCTTGCATGAGTTCAGATCCCAGAACCTACATAAAAACATGTGCCTGTGACCCTGGGGCCGTGGGATGTAGACAGGGCTGCGGGGGCTTGCTGGCTGCCAGCCTAGCTCTGGGTTAGTGAGACACCTTGTCTTTTCACCCAAAGATAGACATGTCCATCTCCCTCTGACCCTCCAAATTTTAGGAACAAAACTACCTTTCACTAGTTTCCATATATAACTCTCTCTATTCTGTAGGGAGAAAACTTTTGAGTTTCTGAACGCACCTTTGTAAGACACTTGACCAGAGTTGAAATCCAGATTATTAAAAACATGCCTGGGGTGGGGGGCATGATAGTGATGATGATGCAGTATACGAGTACTCTAAAGGCTTAGGAAGTCATGGTTCAGACTATTAAAGTTGCCCGATATTTTTATGCTGGCTTTAACACTAGCAGAGTAAAGGGCCCTGCCAGGAAAGTGGAGCAGGTACACTCATTTACTCCACATGCACCCAAAGTTGTTTGATCAGTTTGTTTAAACACAATAAAATCTCAAGGAAATTGAATATTTCATGTTCATGTACAACAAATACCTATTATGAGCAAAATGAGAGGGGGCCGGAGGGATGACTCAGTGGTTAAGAGCACTGACTGCTCTTCCAGAGGTCCTGAGTTCAAATCCCAGCAACCACAAGGTGGCTCACAACCATCTGTAATGAAATCTGATCGATACCCTCTTCTGGTATGTGTGAAGACAGGGACAGTGTACTCATACAAATTAATTTAAATAAATCTTTGAGAGAGAGAGAGAGAGAGAGAGAGAATATGAATGAATGAGAAATAAAACCCTTGCAGCAGGGAGTATATAGCTCAGCGATAAAGTACTTGTTTAGCATATGCAAGGCCCTTAGAGCACCAGACACTAGGAAAAAAGACAATGTTCTCACTGGAGAAGCTAACAGCACATTCTCATTGTCACCACCTCCCCATCCCTGAGCAGGGTCTCACTCTGTATACCTGGCTGGCCTGGTATACAGGCTGGCTTATATATAGACCAGACTGCATTCAGCTCCGCCTGCCTTGGTCTCCCCAGTGCTGGAATTAAGGGTGTACACTACTTGGCAAGGTCTGCTTGCCCTTTCTAATTCTAATAGTCCTTTTTCCTCTTCTCTGCTGTCATTATACTCCCTTTCCCAAATCTAGAGACCCTAAGGAAGAGCCAGTGAGGGACTGGAGAAATGACTTAGTGGCTCTCATGGTGGCCCATTCCAAGGGATATGAATCCCTTTCTGGACTCTGAGGTCACCAGACACTTGCATGATGCTCAGGCAAACACCTAAACACATAAATATAATAAAAAAAAGTTAATTAATTAAAGGAGAGTCAATGAATACACAGCACTTGGGAGGGTAGCACAGAAACAGCTCAAGCCAGCCTGGGCTACATGGGAAGACTGTGCCTCAAAACCAAAATAAATAAATAAATAAAAAGAAAAGAAGTAGGAAAAGAGTCAGTATTAAAGGCAGGGAGGTAAGTCAGTTAGAAAAGATCTCTCTGCAAGCATGGTGATCTGCACTCAACTTCAGCACTCACATGTGGCAATGCATCCCCGAAACCCCAGAACCGAGTGGGGGCAGAGCTAGGGAGATCCTAGAGTTTCTCGACGAGTCAGCGGGCGGAAAGGTGGCTCATGGATGAAAACACCCACCCTATGGGCTGGAGGACTGAGTTTTGAATCTCCAGAACCCATGTAAAAAGAAAGACAACACTCCTCTAGTGAGATGAAAAGCAGACAGGCGAACTCCCACAAGCTATGTAAACAGGAAGCCAAGCACAAAGAAACCCCTTCTCCAACAAGGTGGAACTGTCACACCTGATGTTGTCCTCTACCTACACAAAGGAAAAGGACAAAGAAGATAAAAAGAAGTCATGCTCCTGTTAGCAGAGCATGCCTATAATCCCAGATTTTAGAAGACAGTCAGGAGGATGGCCATAAGTTTGAGGCCAGCTTGGTTTATATTCAGTTCCAGGTCAACAAAGTAAGACCCTGTGTCTCAACACATGAGCCAGTGAGATGGTTCATCAGGTAATGACACTCCAATCCCTGGAAGCCACATGACAGGAGAGGACAGACTGTTTTGACCCCTCCTCCCACCCTTCACCACAAAAATAAATTAATGTAATTTTTTAAAAAGGCCAGTGATTCACACAGCAGTGACTCATAAATAGGTCTTAAAAACTTCAAGGCAGACACAAGAAACAAGCTACCACGTAGAGTAGAACAACGCCAGGGCTCCCAAGGCCCCTGCCCTCTTCATGCTCACCAGGGTACTTTCCATCATCAAAGAATTCTCTTCAATGATTTACCCAGAGGATTAACTTCTGGGAGACACGGAAGAAAAACTTGTAAATGGAGTAGATACACAGAGCAAATACAACCAGGCCAAATTTAAGCAGCAAACAAAACTCAAAGGAAAGATTCAGACAGTCAGAAGCTTTCCCTTTCCTCACTCAAGAACTGTTGACAGGGAAGTTTCTTTACCTAGGTCAACATCCCAACACTACCTACTGGAATATTCCACCAGGAAGCAGCAGAAGCTGGAATCTTTTTCTAATCTTCTCAAAACAATGAGATACAGGGAGACGGTGATCAATCGCAGTCAGTGCTGGGACTTCAGTCAGTGCTCTAGCCAGGGAACTAGCAATGAAAACCCCTCTTGTGACCCGCGTGGAAGTACTTTGAAATAAAGCAGAAGCCACAATTCTCCCATGAACTGTCTTTTTAATACACACTTTCATCATGATTTCCATCACCACCAGATATTCATTAAAAACAGAGCTGGAATAAGAGCCCTGGCTGCTCTTCCGGAGGACCAGGGTTCAATTTCCAGCACCTGCACGGTGGCTCACAGTTGTCTGTAATTCTAGTTTGAGGGGGTCTGATGCCCTCCTCTTCTGGTCTCTGTAAGCATACATATGGTACATTAGACACAACACCCATAACTTCAAACTAAAAATCAAAAGACAAGAACAAACTCGTTGGCTAGGCATGGGGGTGCACACCTCTAACCCAGCACTCAGAGGCAGACTCTGAGTTTGAGGCCAGCCTGGTCTACACAGTGAGCTCCCAGGCAGTCAGGGCTACAGAGTGAGACCGTGTCTGAAAATAAACAAAAAAACAAGGCAGTGTTCATAACAGGAAGATAGATTTGAAAGGAGAAGACGGGAACAGAAACTGACAGGACCTCTAAACCTGCCTGACATTCGACAACTAAATATTCTCTAGACTTCAGTTTTCATGGAATGCCATTAGTAGCTTTTTGTTTCATTAACAGGTTTGTTCTAGAGTTAAAAGGCATGCTAGTTACTTAAACTTGAAAAAGTAGTTTTAATTATTTAAAAATATCAGGGACTGGAAAGATGCCCAGTGGTTCAGAATACCCACTGTTTTGGCAGAGGATTCGGGTTTGGTTCTTAGCATCCTTACAGTGGCCCACAAATGCCAGTAACTCCAATTCTTGGGAATTTAATACCTTCGTTTGACTTCTGAGGGCTCCTAAGTACATGCATCACACATACATAAACATGGACCACACATACGCAAACTTGGGCATACATACATAAAATAAACTTTTTAAAATTAGGGTCAGGACATAACTTTTTAGTCCGTGCTTGGCATTAGCAAGACCCAGCTCCATGTTCAAGCACAGTAACAATGATCTTAACCTCCGCATCACCTCTCCACCTTACTCCTAATTCTTAAGCACATGGTCTTAAATTCTGTTGTGCCAACTTTACTAGGTAGGCAGGCATATATGCAAACGCTCTGCTACTATTTCAGTATTCTGAGGTCAGTATCAACCATTAACCAATGCACTCAATTTGAGGCTGAAAAAGTGGCTCAGCCAATAAGATCAAGTATTACTCTTCCAGGGGATCTGAGGTCACTGCCTAATATCCAAATCAGGCAGCTCACAACTCCCTATGGATTCCTATAACTCACCTGACTCCTCTTGTCTTTTGGGCGCACACACACACACACACACACACTTAGGATATATTAATAAATCTAACCAATAAAAAACAAGGAATTTGGGGGCCCAAGAATGTAGTTCAGTGTAAGAGTACTTGTCTAGCAACCCCAGGATAAAACAAGAATGAACCACACCAGCTATGAGAGAAGTAGAGGCAGGACTGTCAGTCCTTATAACAATGAAACATCACAATGACAACTACAAAACTGCAGGCATAGCTTTATTCTACCATGCCAAAGACTCGCTGTCAGTCACATAATACAGCACTAATGCCCAAGCCAACTTTTCTGCAATGCCTTGAACATGCTAAACCAGCACAAAGTAATCCTTCTTCTGTTCTGAGCTAAGGTCTCATTGCTCAGATTGGTCTTGAACTGGTGACCCTCCGCTCAGCCTCTGGACCATGGCTTGTCACTTGGCTTACAAAGTAGCAATCTTTGAAACACAGGATCTTAACTGCTCGCCATCTCTCCAGCCCCTCAAAGTAACATTAAAAACAACTACCTGCCTTGCTAAGATACTTTCTAACTTCTGTCTAAGTAGTTACATAATTATTCTCCTACCTGAACTAACCCCTCAAACAATTATGTTACTCTGTACTTAACACGAGACTGAAAATGGTTTGTGTCACCATTCCAGGGATGGCTAGCAAAAAACAAACCTTTTAGGCTTGTGGTGGTGGCACATGCCTTTAGTTCCAGTACTTGGGAGGCAGAAGGCAGGCGAATCTCTGTAGCCTAGTCTTCAAAGTGAGTTCTAGAATAGCCAGGGGTACACAGAAAATCCTTGCTTAACTCCCACTCCTTCCAAATATTTTTTTAGTCAGGTGTGGGGTGTACCTCTTCAATTTCTCAGCTCTTGGGAGGCAGAGGCAGGTAGATTTGTCTGGTATACTGGGAAAGCTAAAGCTACACAGAGAGACCCTGTCTCCAAAACAAAATGTAAAAACTAGGGTGAAAAAAAAAAAGAGCATCAAAGAAGCCACCTATAATCCTGGCCCATGGGAAGCTGAGGCAGAAGGATTGTGGAGAGCTCAAGACTATTCTGGACAACAAAGCAAACTTCTATTTCTAAACACCAAACATAGGTCAAGAGCCCCAGGTTATCTGCATGCCAAAAATGAATTGTCAGGAACCCCAAAATGCCAAGCCCACTGAATATAACAGGAAGGGCTACAATAAAAATAAAGATAGTAGTCAAGGATCCAAAGTATGTCATATGGCAGCGATAAAGCCTGTTATTAGAGGCAGATTCACCAAGCTCTTGGTGTCTGAGTGGGAAGTCACACATAATTTCTAACCTGATAGAAAAGAGCTTCGAACCCTCCAACCCCCTTCTTAAGATAGCAGGCTGCTAAAGAATGAAAAGACACCTACAGAATGTATCCTAGGAGAAGATTCTATTCTGAGATTCCTGGAGAATAGGCCAGAAATCGCTGCTGGAAATGATCAACTGGACAGACCAGGTAATGGGCAAATAAAAATTTTCTTCCCAGCCTTCAAGCAGAATCCAGACCATTAAAAACCCTGCTATAAAGCTAATAATTAAGCAAGTATCTTACCATAACTGGCATGTAACAACACTCTCAATCTCTAAGTTCAAAGAAAAATATCCCTCCTGTTAAAGGATCCAATTGGTCTATGTTATATGGTAGGAAAGGACTAAATCTTACTACGTTCTGCCCTTCGATGTATTTTAACACTGTTCTCTTGCTTACTGAGGAGTGTGTCTAAAGAGTTTTCTTTCCCTGGAAGAATAACTGTATCTCCCACCACAATACAAAGTCTGTCAAGACTTGAAAACTCAAGTGCTTGCTTGTTCTTTAGATCCACAAAACACTTGTCCAGAATACTACAGCTGTTCAGATTACTTCTGAATTAAGATGTAAGGAGGTTATCCAAGAAGACCACCACATCCTACTATGGACGCTCTCGTCAACCCCTTCCCTCTTTCTGAATGTGGATGCATGCGGAGGCCAGAGGTTAAAGACGGTTTTTCTCAATCGCTCTCCACCATGTTCTTTTGAGACTGTTTCTTGCTGAACCTGGAACTCAATCAGCAAGACTGGTTGGCCAGCAAGGCCCACACTCTCCCGTTTCTATGCCCCCAGTTCTAAGATTACAGGGGTAAGCTAGCATACTCAGCTTTTATGCGGGGGTTAGAGCCCCCAAGTTTGTAAGTACTTTTACTAACTGAGCTATTTTACTAGTCCCCCAGTAATTTTGTTTCTTCAGTGCTCAGAATTAACTTTGGGCCTTTGTGTATGCTAGGCAACTGCTTGATCATTAACTTGTATTCTGAACCCCATCTCTCTGTTCTCACCTCTTAATATAATGCTCCATTAGGTTATTTCTATCTTTTGGTAGGACTAGGTAAAGGATTGAACCCAGGACCTTGAACATGCTAGTCAAGTACTCTACCAGAGCAATGGCACAACTGCTCGCTCTCTCTCTCTCTCCCCCTCTCTCTATATATTTTGGCTTTTTTGTTTTGTTTTGTTTTTTGAGACAGGGTTTCTCTGTGTAGCCGTGGCTGTCCTGGAACTCACTCTATAGCCTCGAACTCAGAAATCCACTTGCCTCTGCCTCCCAAGTGCTGGGATTAAAGACGTGCACCACCACTGCCCGGCTGCTTTCTATATTTTGAGTTTGGATGTCATTTAGTTACCCAGGCAGACTTTGAACATGCAACAACTTCCTGCCTCAGCTTCACAGGTAGCTAAATTAATCCTGTACCATTAGACCTAGCTCCTCTAAGATATTTCTAAAGGATCAATATGTAAGAAACAGGAAAGCACTAACAACATTTGCAGCCAGGGATTACATGCTTATAATCCCAAAGAATAATTAGTGTAGGTAAACTTAGGCTACATAGCAAGACTTACTGTATGAAAAATGCAATGTTAGACATTTTAACCCTTATTATGCCGAACATCACTATCAATCTAAGATTTCTATGCACAAAATTCAAAACTTAAAAAAGAATAGCCTAAATAGACCCCTGCAGTTTGTTTTATGTTCATCTCCTCCCCAAATCATAAATATTCTAATTATTGACTCTTGTAAGAACTTTTTTAAGAGATGGCAGTGTGGCACACAAGATAAAGGATGAATAAAAGCTCCTTTCAGAGGCTGAGTCTTTAATGCTATATGAAAGCCTATGAGGGGGGCTGGAGAGATGGCTCAGTGGTTAAGAGCACTGACTGCTCTTCTGAAGGTTGAAGGTCCTGAGTTCAAATCCCAGCAACCACATGGTGGCTCACAACCATCTGTAACGGGATCTGATGCCCCCTTCTGGTGTGTCTGAAGACAGCTACAATGTATGCACATATAATAAATAAATAAATCTTTAAAAAAAAAAAAAAGAAAGCCTATGAGGAGAGCTGCCAAGCCTGAGACAAGCCAGGAGTACAAAATGAGTGAGATCCTTTCTTATCCCCAAGTCTCCAAGGGCTGAGGTTTGTGGCTTAGAAACAGGGTGTTTGCCTAGAATGAGTTCAATCCTTTGCAACAAAACCAGTATCGTTAAAAATGGCTTGGAATGTTCACTCAGTGGCTGACTTCAATCTCTAATGTCCTTCCTCAAACATATTTGCAAATGCAGAATATGCAAAACAGGAAAGAAGGGAGGGAGGGATGGGGAGGGGAATGATGAGAAAGAATGACTTTAAGGTACTTGGAGGACTTTCTTTTTGGAGGAGTGCTGAAAACCATGCACACCAGCACAGTAACTATTACAAAGCTGGATCCCTAGCCTAGTCTCGACCACCCTATCAATATGAAAAGCTTACTTTCTTAGTGTTCTCTGAAAAGCCCACACCACTTTCTGAGTAACACATTCTCTTAACCCTCATGCTTAAACATTATTAAAATATCTTTAAAATCCATTTTTAAAAGAATTTTAAAAAATATTCAGAAATAAAGTAAAAACAAAACTTCCTGAAATTTACTAGTTTGAAAAAATATGTTCCTTTTTTTCCCCCAGGGAGAGTAGGAGAAAAATGTGTATAGTTTCCTGTAGGCAACTGACCTTGAACTAGGGGCCACTCCTTTTTCAGCAGCTGGAGTGACGCTGGTCATGGTGACTCATGCCTGTAATCTCTGTTCTTGGGAGACGGAGGCAGGAAGATCAAGAGTTCAAGCCCAGCCCAGAACACAGGAGACCTTATCTTAAAAAGAATATCGAAAAGGCCTAGAAATGTTCATCTGCTCTAAGTTCCTTATTTGAAACCAACTGTGGTTCAGCTCACACAGACCTATATCCACTTTGGCCATGTACATGTTTTTCCTTATAAGTCATCTTTGGAGAATATACCAAAAGTAACTTAACCACAAACAGAGAGAACTATCATACACAGTCAATTGTTAAGGGAAGCCAGTATGAAAATAACTGGCTGGTTATCCTACTAGTACATTCACACTCCATACTCAACCTCATTTAAACGAAGAAGGTACAGTGGAACCAACTTAAACCAGATGCTATGAAATGGTCACCAAGTTCTCCCTTTAGTACTTTGGCCTTTGCAGATGCCATTTCACAAACGATAGAGTCTGCTGGGCTCAGAATAAGTTTTAAGACTACTCTTGCGGCCTGGCGGTGGCAGTGCACACCTTTAATTCCAGTGCTAGGGAGGCAGGCGAGGCCAGCCTGATCTACAAAGTGAGTTCCAGGACAGGTAGGGCCACACAGAGAAACTGTCTCAAAAAAGGCAAGACAACAACAAAAAAGACTAATCTTGGAGATTTTGGAGAACACAAAATATAGCACATTAGTTCACAGATCAGAATCTGCATATATTCAGATTACTATATGATTACACACATGGAAACCAAAGCTTACACTAGCCTCTCATAGGCCAAACAGACCTCTGAGTTTACGTTCATCTTATTTTACAGTTTCACACCATGACATTCAAGACAGCAGGTTACCTAAAATCTCAGCCTCATTTACTTTGTGTATCAAATGTTGACATTTATTGTTGTGAATAATAAATGGCAATGTGTCAATTCTAAAGTGTCTATGACAAAATGCTCAATAATAAATAATTTTGCAGTTACCTCATCCGTCAATGTGTTTTAACTATTGAGTCCATTTTATAGATAGTTCTTTTAAAACTATACTACATTTGTCTATATACCAAAGATACCCACATATTGACTGAGTAAACTTCAAAATTTCTTATTCTGGCAAACTTTAAAATTAGTGTTTAGGGTTGCTGCCGTGACAGCACATATGAACAGGGACACAAAAGTTCTCTGAGCTGGAGGCCATCCTTGGGCTATATATTGAATTCCAGTCCAGCCAAGTCTACAGTGAGAATTTAACTCAAACAACAACAACAACAAACTCTAGCCCCAGAACTTGACCTAAGGTAGGAGAAATCCAACTCCTCAAAAGTTGACCATGCACCATGCATATACAAAGAGACAAGGTTAATTGGACAGAGGGAGGCAGACCTACATCCTAATCCAGCCCTAAGTTCCTTTTCATTTCAGAGACAATTCTAGGCACCCATCACTACCTTCTGTCCTGGTGCTAGCTGCATCCGACAACATACATTTGTTTTCTGTTGAAGTCCAACTGGAACACCCCCAATACTGGCAGTACATATGGATCCATTTGCCATGCAACTTGTCTTTAAAGTTCATCACAATATCCTAAGAATATTTTAGCATAAGCCAGGCATAGTAGCACATGTCTGCAACACCAGCACCTGGGGGACAAAAGCAGACCAGGAGGATAAGCTTGCTTCAGCCACATGAGTTGGAGGCCAGATGGCTTAAAAAAAAAACACATTATTTTTATAAAACACTATGAAAATCTAGCACAACTCAGAATGAAAATTAAATCTTGCCATTGTACTAAGAAAAAAAAGTTCTGAGTCACACACAATAAACTTTTGCTTCCCTGACTAACACCAGAAATGGACAGGACTTTAATGATCATGTGCTCAAGATGCAACCAAATCCTTGATTAAATTAAGCAAAGTAGGACAAGATAAGTCATCCTGTCTAAAATATTGTTTAGTGTGCTTCAAACTTTTCTTAACTTTTCTAAACTAGAAAATAAAGTTTCCAAAGGCCTATAAGAGAGCTTTAAAACTTCAAGTAGTTGGGAACTATGGCTAGGAACAAATAAACCTAGGAATGAATTTGTTCATCAAGCAAGAGAAACATATAGCTTAGTAAGCAGTATTATCTTCAATGTTATCTCACTCAAACAAACCAGTAAGGAACTCAGAGAATGAATTGTATCCAAATTCTAATCCAGGAACCTGCCTAAAAAAGCACCCAGACAACCTACAGGTTCAATTCCAACTTGTAACAGTGTTAACAGCAGTAGTCCATAAATGCCAACACCCAACAGAAAGCAGACAGCCTACTGAAACAAAAGTGCCTGGCTAATTCTAGGCTTCACAAGGAATCATGATCTTTATTAACACTCCTGATACATTTTACATTGGGGTTTTATTGCCATTCTACCACATGGTACAAGTTCCTATCAGGAAGTCTTTATAGTCAAGTAACAACAACAACTACAACAGCACCTCTAAAAAATAATAAAATCTGGGCTGGAGAGATGGCTCAGTGAGTAAGAGCGCTGACTGCTCTTCTGAAGGTCCTGGGTTCAAATCCCAGCAACCACATGGTGGCTCACAACCATCCTTAATGAGATCTGACGCCCTCTTCTGGTGTGTCTGAAGACAGTTACAGTGTACTTACATATAATAATAAATAAATCTTTAAAAAAAAATAAAATCTACCTTCAACTCAAGTTTTTACAATTCATCAAAGGAATGACCAACACACCAAATATGTCCAAACTTTCAGAAGTCTAATCCCAAACAGAAGCTAGTGTTCCGCACTTATTAAGAAGGAAATACCACAGCAAAACCACACTGCTTAAAAAACATGGACTAAGAGGAATCGACCGGAATCCATTTATAAAAGTTAATGATTGCAGTGCTAAAGTGGTCATGGTATTGATGTCAACCTACCCATCAGTGACAAACTTGGGCTGAGAACCAGAAATGTATCGTTTGTGCACTGAAAATGAATTTCCACATGGCATCTGAGAAAAGTCACTCTGTTATAAGAATGCTCTGGAGTGAAGGAATATACAATGTTCCACTTTTAGGGTAAGGACACCTCAAGTAGTAAAAAGTTTCTATAACTGAGAAAGTAACAAAACATAGCAACACATGAAAGAGACACAAATGCCTCGGGCACACTCACACAAAACAAACATATGGCTACTTGCAACCTAGCTTATTCACACACCTAGAGACACACCTACAAACTCATAAAAACTTAAGAAAGCTCACTTTAAGTCAGTTTTGAATTTCCACAAGCACTGTTACTCCATCAGGCAACTGGAGAATGATTTTCCTAGGAAGTTCCACAGAAAAGCCATCAGGGACTCTATACCTGGATTTCTCTTGAATACATACGTAACAGATTAGTTAACAAAAACCACCACCACTCCATCCCGCACACGATGGCATTTTCGGTTTATAGGCGGATCTTGGAACAGCTAAACCCAGGAAGCTCTGGGTAATTAGAAAACTTAGGGGAAGTCATCTTCAGAGAGGTCTATGACCAAGAAATATAAAGGGGGGGGGAGGGCGAAGAATAAGAAGATCTCTCCTGGTCAACTCTTTAACACCCTATCAAAACTTCACCCACACAGGACTTGTAAGTCCAAGTGGGGGAGGCCATTTTAATGAGGCCTGGTTGAGGAACGTGAAGCGAGAGGAAACCAGGGTAGGGCGTTTGGAAAGGAACGCCAAGTACTTTCCCCTCACAGTACCCAAGTTGGGTGGCAGCACCAGGAGCCCTAAAAGTGAGGAGCTGGATTTAAAGGCCCGAGGAGTACAAAAGTAGCAGTGGCTTTATCCGGAGAGGGGGCCGAGTGATCTGAGCCGTGGAGCCAGCCTCATTACCACCAAGAGGAGTAAGGACTTTTTTCCTGGCCAGCCGCGCCGACCCTCGCCCTCCAGTCAGAGGCTACTACCCAGAGGTCCAGAAGGCGGGAGTTGGCTAGTGCCGGGTTCTCCTCATCCGGCCATGCGGCGCGGGGGCGGCCATCCTGAGGGGTCCGGGATCCAAGAGGGCACGGGGGTGCCGGACGCGGCGCTCACCCGCGGGCCGCCTCCAAGCTCTTAATGAGCTTCTTGATCTTCCAGATCTCCACGTTCCTATCGGCAGCACTGGGGTCGTCCGCCATCTTCTCGCCTCCTCCTCCCTAGAGCGGCCCGGCGGGGCCCGGAGACACCAAGACCACAGAGTTAGCGCCGCCGCTGGGGCAGAGCGGCCCCCTTCTTCACCACCCCCCGAGCTGCCCTCCTATCCCCGCCCCGACGGCCCGCCGCATAGGGCGCCGGCCTTTCCTACGCCCGCTTTACCTAAGGGCCCAGTCCTGGGCGGTAGCGGCTGCTCCTCCCCGGCGGCGGCTCCGCGGCGGCGGCGGCGGCTCTGACGTAGGACACCGGCTCCCTCTCTCCAGGCAGCTGCATGTGTTGCAATCCGCTCACATGGGGCCTCTGATCTCACTTCCTCCGCCAGGGGCGGGGTGGAAGGCGGCGGGCGGAAGGGAGGGGGCCGGTGCGACGAAGAGAGGCTCTGCGCGCGCCGCGACTTCCCATTGGCTCTCCGCGCCTTTACTTACAAGCGGCAATCTGATTGGCTGCCTCTGCGGCCTCCCTGCCTTGTGAGGTATGGGCCGGGAGCGGGAGGTACGGTCTTCCTTCCGGTCCGGCTCTCCTGGAGAAGGAAGCGGTCCGAATTCCGTGGCGCTCGCGAGCATTTTCCCAGCTTCTATGAGCTAGAATGGGGGTGCTTCTTAAAGGGCGAGAGGGCTAGAGAGAAAGGGAGTGGTCGTTGTCTTTCGTTCTTTCCCTTTGACCTGAATGAACATCTGAAGCTCTGCGACGCAAAGCTTAGTTTCTCGGACACACACGTACGTAGCGAGCGTGAGGTCAACCGCGTTAGAGAAGCGTGGAGGAAACGTCGCAACGAGGTTCAACTTTATCGCTCGCCGACCCAGTGCGGTGGGCTGTGTGCACTGTGGCTTTGCGAACAAAAGTTCAGAATGCTGACGGCTAGGTCGAGATCGGAAACTTCACCGAGCCTGGAGCCGATCGATTGCGCAGGGGTGAAGAAGGGTTTCAGTGCTAACTAGTATGGGTACACTTCGGACTTGGGACTTTGCGGGTTGAAGGATTCAGGGGTTGCCTGAGATTGGAGACCCAAGGTATCTGAGAGCATGCGTGTTTTGTTCTTATCTGTTGGGCGTGGATTTAGGGAGAATGCTGAAAGCCTTAGAACTTTTACTTTATGAGTTAAGCTTTTCAATTGTGTGTCTTCGTTCGCTTCACTTGGATGCATTCAAATATTTGACCTTGAAGCAAGTACTAGATCTCGTTGAACAGAGTAAGTAAGGGTAACCCTAATGGAGTTCACAGTCTAGTTGAGTTTATAATCGCATGTAACTTTTTTACTTTCGTGTGTTTGAGACAGGATGTTGATATTGGCTTCCAACTCTGACAATACTCATGCCTCAACCTTCCGAATGATGGGATTACAGGTGTGAACCCAGATGATCTTTTTTCATTTTTATATGATAAAATAATTGCACAAATATTCAAATACTTTAGGTACTCCAAGAGTATATAACAAGAAATCTAATTCTGAAATGAGGCATGGAGAATGATTTTTGTCGGGGGGGGGGAAGTCTAACATATTTGAGGAGATACAAAAGGCAGTGTGTTGCAGCATCAGGGGAAGAAGACATCAAGGGATCTTTTAGGCCAAGCCTACCATTTGAAAGGCTGTGGATTCATCATAGCAGGAAGAACCAGAGGACACATGTCCGGGCTCAGAACCCTCCTTGACCTTATTCCATGTATCTTCAAGCTGTTATTCTGTATCTTTTGTAATAGCCTTTGAAATGGATAAACTGTTGCCTTGAATTCTGTGAGCCACTCTAGCCAGTTAGCAAACCTAGCCAGACCAGTCAGGTACACGGGTCTTAACTTGGAATGGGCATCCGAAGCTGGGCTCGGCCTACAGACTGCTCCTTACTTGTGGGATCTAGTGCTAACTCCAGGTAGTGTTAGAATTGACCTGAACATCCAGCTGCTGCTTAGTATGGGAAAAACTTAGGCCTTCGGCCACAGAGGTTGAATGTAAACAATTTGTTAGTAAAATTAAAGTCTTTCCTGGGTGTTAAGGATGCTGGAAAACTCTGCTCTATATCTGCAACCCTTTCCTACATTGTCTTTAAGTGATATGTTTTTGTTGCTGTTGTTTTTCTGCCTCAACCAGAGTCCCACAATAGATTTTTGCATAGAACTGGGTGTATACAGTGATAGAACACTTGCCTGACACGACCCTGTCTTGATAACCAGAAAAGCAATCCCTTGCCTGGCAGTGGTGGCACATGCCTTTAATCCCCAGCACTTGGGAGGCAGAGGCAGGCAGATTTCTGAGTTCCAGGACAGCCAGCCCTACACAGAGAAACCCTGTCTCTGAAACAACCCCCCACAAAAGGCACGGTGTAACTGCAGTCCAGGCTGGCTCCAAACTTGGGGAATCCCTCAGCATCCTAGATGCTGGGATTACAGTTGTCAGCCACATGCTTGATAGAAGTCTTAATATGAATTATATATTAAAAAATGTTAAATTTTCTGATTTTGATAATTATGGGGATCATGTAAAATTCATGCTGAAATACTTTTAGGGTGTGAAACGTGCTAGGTAAATAAAATGTTGATCTGTATGAAAGGTGTTCACTATACTATTAATCTGTGTTTTGTCGTGTTCTAGCTTAAGAGATTTGAAGGTTTTAAAGTTGAAGGAATATTGATCCATTCATGAAAATAGCATAATAGAGAAACCTAGAAAGTTCTTATCTGCCTAGGAAGAATGCCATGGCATGAGTATAGATCTCATCTTTAAGGTAGGACCTACAGGGGATTGCTTATAGATATGAGGGTTGGGCCCTCCTGAATGAATTGATGCTAAAAGGGCTTGAGGCTGCAAGCTCAGACGTAGCAAGAAGTGTTAGCTATCAGACCTTTTTCAAGCCACCACTGCAGCAGCACCAAGATGACAGGATTCCTGCTTATTCTGGCCATTCAAATTATGTTGTCCAGGAACTTACACTTTCGGGTTTTATCAATTTTTCCCTTATACTCTTTTTCTGGTTAAGAATTTCTATCTTTCTGAGCGTGGTGATGCACACTCACTCACTGCACAGCTGTCCCCAAAACAAAAACACCAACAATAAAGGCTGTCAATCAAGCTAGCTTAAAACAAGGTTCTGAGTTTGATCCTTAGCAGCAATACACACACATAAAATACCCTTATGTGCTGCGAGATTTACTCCCAGTGGCTTAAAGCTTTAGGGCTCCATCTCCAGTGATGAAAAAGTAAATAAATTCAGCCAGGTGTAGTGATACATGCTTATAATCCTAGCTGTAAGGTTAAAGGTTAGTTTCAAGTTTGAGGCCAGCCTGGGCTATACAGCAAGCCTGTCAAAAACAAAGGGCTGGTGAGATGGCTCAGCTGTTAAGAGCACTGACTGCTCTTCCAAAGGTTCAAATACCAGGAATCACATCATGGCTCACAACCATCTGTAATGAGATCTGACTCCCTCTTCTGGTGTCTGAAGACAGTTACAGTGTACTTACATATAACAATAAATCAATCTTTGGGTCAGGGCAAGTGGGCCCAGAGGGAACAGAGGTCCCGAGTTCAATTCCCAGCAACCACATGATGGATCCAACCATCTGTACAGCTAGTGTACTCATATACAAAAAGGAAAACAACCCTATAAAAATTTGAGGTGTTTTGCGGTTTGATAAAAGTTGCACCCACTAGCGCAGATGGTGTGTTTCTACCATATAGCATGGGTGTTTTGCCTCCCATGTATTTAAGTAGACAGAGGCTGCCTGATCCCCTGGAATTGAAAATTAAGGACAATCCCAAGTGATAGCTTTTTAAACAAAAGGGTTGGTCTGAACAACCCTAAGTTTTAGTATATTTATTTTGCTGTAAGACCAAGAGCAGAAAGATGGATGGAAGCACTGTGGAAGCAGATGGAAGACTATGAAGGGATCTAAACCAAGTCCTTAAAAATCAGGGTAAAATCCTTACAATACTTTGCTTAGTACATGGGTACATGTAATTCAACAACTTAAGGTGACAAGCAGAACATGAAAACTGAGATTTGTTGCTTCATCTGAGGTATGTCTTTTGGAACAAAACACCATTGGTTGTCTGAACCTTGATTTGTTTCCACATGAAATAATTACTTATAGCAAATAATAGCTGTATATCCTGCTATTTTTCTGTCTTGGAAACTATCCTAATGTTTCAAAATGTTTGAAATCAGGTGGGCTTGGTAATATATTCCTTTAATCCCAGCATTATACATTGTGAAGCCGTCTCAAAAATTAAAGGGACTGAAGTAGAGAGATCAACAGCATATAATGGCTGATCTAGTGCTACCACCAGGGCTCACAGCTGCCTGTAACTACAGCTCCAGGAGAAATGTGCACATAACCATAGACAAAAAATAAGTCTTTCTCTGAAGGACAGTGGAGAGAACACCGAAGATGAAAAATAACAGAACTCAGGCCAACTGTTCTGAGTCACTGAAATCAGACATTAGGACTAATTTAATGTAACTCTGCTCCTAATTTGTCCAAGGTAAAAACAGTACTTAAGTCTTTCTAGATAGAAGACTACAACGACTGGATTTGTTTATGCCAGTACTTTTATTAAGATAGGGTGTCTCATAGTACAGCCCTGCCTGTCTTCAAACTGCTTCCTGAGTGGGCTTCCACATCCAGCATACATGCCAACATTTTATTAATCCCTCCCCATGTTCAACCTTTTAGCCAGTATTGATCTTTACTTCTCCATACAAACCTGATAGTACAGTCATAGTCCTTGAGCTATCACCATTCACAAAGGAGATCAAGAGGCTTTCAGAATTTTATTTAAAAAAAAATCCAGAATGGATGAAAAAGGAACAATCATCAAGAATATAGATGCCATTGGCCAACCAAGAGGGTAGCTAGAGAGGTATGCCTTAGGCCCATGAGAGGCTTATATCACTCTCATACCACTTTAAGCTATGGCTAACACAGCTGTTATCCACTGACCGAGCTTCTGCACCTGTAGACCATGGCATAGGTAGCTTAGTCTTGCAAGGCATCAGTTGAAGGAGCAAATGTACACAGAAGTCATTCTTTATAGTAGTGCTCTTGGCCAACAAGCATCTGCATATGATCTCAATTCAAGGTCCATGACAGACTACCTCCACTGCATGTGAAATTGGCTTCCCACCTTGAAATGACAGCCACTTCAGCACAAACCAAATTTACCTTAATGATTGGTACACAGCCCTATCCCACCCCTTTACATGCAGCTGAAAATAACAGGCTAGTGACAGAACAGTATGAACCTGCTATTGCTGACTTTATCACCCATTAAATGAGTTAGTAATTGTCACTAAATTTATATATTAAGGAAATTATATATAGAATACTGCAAAAATACAGTAAAAAGACTGAAGTCTGCCCCTTTCTGCTCAGGAAATCCCTTTACTCCCAAGCTTCACAGTCTGTCCTCCTGGCTCCACAATGCCCTGCCACTCCTACTGTTTCTCTTCCTTCTGATCTTCCTTCTGATCCCCAGTGCCAGAACTTCCAGAACCTTCCCGTTCAGACGCCATCTGTTGAGAAAATACTTGAGAATCACTAAGATTTCACAGTTAGCCACAAATCTGCTCTCTGTTCAACAGGCTTCATCCATCATACAGACCTCATCTTGTACTGATTCCCCTTCCTCGCTTGTACAGTAATGGTATTCCCCATCTTATACTGTGACACTCTATTTACAGCATTCTCAATTCTATAAATGGTATAGAGGGAACCTGAGTAATTAGGTCCCAATTACCCCTCCAGCCCTTGTACCTTTTTATATGCCATTTCGAAGAGTTTCAATGATGCCTGCTGAAGGGCAGATGCTGCCTGCCTAATGTTTTCTCCTGTTTCACTGTCCTTTCGAGCAAGGAGTTCTCTCATTTTGGAAATCTCTTCCTTTAGCTTGTTGCACTGGAAAAGGCAAACAAAACACAACACAAATCCTCTTTTTTATCTAGGTTTCTTGTCTCATTACATGTAATTTACTATTCAGATTTCTAAATAGTTTTTGCCTCCCTACCTCCAACCCTTATTCATTTTTTTTAAAAAAAAAAGACTTATTTATATGAGTACACTGTCACTGTCTTCAGACACACCAGAAGGCATCAGATCCCATTATAGATGATTTTGAGCCACCATGTGGTTGCTGGGAATTGAACTCAGGACCTCTGGAAGAGCAGTCAGTGCTCTTAACCACTGAGCCACCTCTCCAGCCCCCCTTATTCATATTTTTAAGAAACTGAATCACTATCAAACCCCAAGGAAAATGAAGCTTCACTGAACCAGTGAGATTTTTTTGGCATTGTTACCTCATCAGCAGGCAACTGGTCCTTGAATTCTTCCATCTTGGTTTCTGTGTCATGAATAATTCCTTCAGCCATATTAACTGCTTCAACACGTTCCTTAGAAAGATTAGTTGAACATAAACTTTCCAATCAAAGTTTCATTAACTTCTATAGCAAGTGAGAAGTTACTTGCCACGCAGTTAGCTGGAGTACTTGGCATGACTCTGAGAGTTGAGCTGGCTTTTGTGACATGAAATTTTAACAGTGGAAGACTAAAGAGATCATTCCAAACCCAGTATGTGCCCTTGATCCCAGATACTAGAAAGGTTGAGAAATGGGAGGGTTGTCTCAAACATCCTAACTACATGGTGTAATCTCACATTAAACAAAGACATTAGGAGATGAGAGGCAAGAGAAACTGGCTATCTGTAACCTGTCCAAATTCTACAGTCAGCTTTAACAAGTTCAGCAGAACAATCACCTTCTTCCTCCGGTCTTCCTCAGCATACTTCTCTGCATTTTTAACCATATTTTCAATATCATCTTTGCTCAATCCACCAGAAGACTGGATTACAACTGTAGTTTAAAAAAAAAAAGGCAGCTCTTTAGTTCTCTTACTGCATTGAGAAATTACTACACTAGGTACACATCTTTCATTGCAGCACTGAGAAAGCAGGCAGGTCAGAGTTCAAGGCCGGCAATGGCTACAGACCACCACTATTTATATAGTAATTGATCTGAATGATTCAAATTATGAATACTCACCACCTTGTATAAATTGTATAAAAAGTTCAAGTGATCTTCCTCCAAGCAATCGATACTTATCCCCCCCATCACCCCCGAAATGCAACTCTCTTAAAGTATAAATTTGAGGGTGGCAGCTATCCTTAAGAAAAAAAAAGTGTGTGGGGGGGGTACTGGAGAGATCATTCACATAGTCTGATTACTTACTCTGTTGCTCACGTCCTGTCCCTTTATCTTTGGCAGAAACATGCACGATCCCATTGGCATCAATGTCAAATGTAACTTCAATCTGAGGCACTCCACGAGGGGCTGGGGGAATTCCGATCTAAAAAAATATCCAAAGTGAGCTCCTTTGAGAGGCACATGTACTCTGATTTCAAAACAGGCCAACTAACCACTTGGTTCCTAAAACAAGTGGTATCTTCACTGAATGTTCAAAAACTTAGATTTTAAGTAAGGGTGGTAATTTTAGTGCTTTCTGAAATCATTGGGCTTCAAGGAGTTAATAACCATGATGGTTGTATTTGCCCAGAGTTTACAGCAAATAAACTTTTCTACTGTAGCTTCGCAAACAGAAACAGTAGCTATTAAGTGTTTCTGAAATGAGTAATCAAGATAAAACTAACTTCTGAGTTAGCATTGCTTCTGAATCTGAACATTTCCCAGGCTTTTAAAAATTTCAAATTCTGAAAACACAAGGCACTTTTAGGTAAAAACTAAAATCATGGATTTCATAATTCATCTACAGAAACTTCTTTTCAATAACATAATATGCCTGTGTGTCAGCAGTTTGGTGAGATTAAAATACTATCAACTTTGCAAGTTATAGGCCCCAAAAACATGATATTCAGACTCAAAATACTTACCAAAGTGAACTGTCCTAGAAGTTTGTTGTCTCCAGCCATCTCTCGTTCTCCCTGACACACTTTAATCTCTACTTGAGTTTGTCCATCAGCAGCCGTAGAAAACACCTAGGGAAAAAGAAAACTTGATAATCTGATTTAACTACACCTATTATAGAGAAAAGGCTAACTAGAGAAATTTATTCAGATACTGGGTAATCCCTAATGTATATGAAACAAAAGATAGGAGCAGGATTAGTTTAAAAGGACACACAATAGCTATTGCTTCAGCTAATTAAGCAAGTTATGGTACACAAAGTGAGGCTTTAAGCCTTAAAGTTTAAGGCATCAAAACAAGGTCTTAAATACTAGTTTGCCAGTCCAGGGAAAAAGGATCAAAGACAGGCAATGTACCATGTGCTCAGTAATAAGAAGTCACCACATAATTTCCTTCAGAATGATGTGTTGACAAATACATCACTGCACAAACACCAGAACTAGAGTGCTCAAGAAAAACTGCTAAATTAGTATAGAAATAAAATATTTGAGAAGGGTTCACACTACATGGTCCAAGCCAGTTCTCAAACTCTCAATTTTCATGCCTCAACCCAAGTGCTAGGATGATCTAACAACCACAAGAAGTAATTCTTCATCCAAGAGCATGCCATGCCCAGATATTCCTGTTTGGTGGCGCACAATGCAGCCCATCATTCACCCAGAAATCAAACCTGCTCCCATGTCCCTAGCCAGGCTCTCCTTTATTTGCTTTTATAACAGAAGACTACAAGTACTTTGTTAACAAATGACAACATCCTTTTTAGGAAATTGCATTATCTTTCCCATAACCACCACTGCTAGTTGAGGTCTAACAACTTTTCCAGGAACTGGAGAAAAAAACAAAGGAGTGAAAAAACAAAATACACAGTCTCAACACCCAGTCCAGCTAGCATAGACTTAGAAACCAAGTTTTAAAGAAAAAGTTCATGAAGTGACTGGAAGCACATCCCTTGTAAAACTTAAAACTGTTAAGAGGCAGGAAGAAAGAATGGCTCTTACCTGGCTCTTTTTGGTTGGAATAGTGGTGTTCCTATTAATAAGTTTGGTAAAGACACCTCCCAGTGTCTCAATACCCAGAGAGAGGGGAGTAACATCCAGGAGTAGCACATCTGTAACATCACCAGCCAACACACCTCCCTGAATGGCTGCTCCAATGGCTACAGCCTCATCAGGATTAACAGCTTTACTTGGGGCTCTGCCAAAAAGATCTTGCACAGTCTGCTGAACCTAAGCATCCAGGAGAAAGAACCTGTTAGCCAACACCCAGGGCAACTGCTGGAGTGAAACGGACCACTAATATGCCTGCCAGACAGCAGATCAGATAGACGCAGATCCAAGATTGCTGACTTGTGTATGTTTGACAACTTCAGAGTATCTCATTCACTGTCCACTTAAATTAGGGAAGAATTTATTTCGATTATCTAGCTTCCCATAGGATGTTATTTGATACAGAAGGCACATAACAAGGGGTTATACAGTTTTCATAGTCTACACAATCGACCAATCAAAGGAAGTAGTAATATTAATTCTGCAGGTGAAATGAGGAATAGTTTTTGAGCCTATGTATCAAAGGTAACAAAAGTGCAGAGCATCTTAGGAGAACTTGTTAATATTAATGTGCCCTTATAAATCAGAATCCTAGGGTCTAAATTTATTTTGGGCTCATTTGCCAATATCCAGGGGTTTCAAACAGAGAAACAGAACAAACCACTACCAAAATAAATGCATCAGTAACTTGGGCAATAATTTTATCTAGCTACCAAAACCTAAATGCACCTTCAACAAGTCTGTGCTCAGTTATTACTTCTCTACACATCTGTTTTCAGAATGATGTGTTGATTAATAAAATAGCATCATTGCACAAATCTTTGTTGAAGGAATTCCAGTAGAATTCCCCTCAACCTCATCCCCACCAAGTACTGGGAAGATGTGTCCAAAACACGCCCCCAAGGGCCTGGCTACTATCAAGGCTTAACATTATCTTTACCAGACTGGATTTAGGATTCTCCCTGCTACCTTTCCTTGCATCCTTTAATTCCAATAAACTAAAAAAGCCTTCTCATTTGTTGGGGTGGGGTGTGTGTGCACAAGGTATAATTCTGTAGCCATCCTCCTGCTCAAGTGCTGAGATTACAGGCATGAGTCATCACAGGCAACTAAAAGTCTGGTCTCACCACCCTTTAAAGAACTCTAGTAGAATGGATATTTGTGTCTACACACAACATAAGCCATTTGCCCCAAGAAAGCATTATGTATTTTTTCCTCTATGAGTAATACCATGAGTCCATACCTTGGGCATCCTTGTCATACCACCAACCAGAATCACTTCTCCTATGTCACTCTTGCTGACTTCTGCATCCTGCATAGCTTTCTGACAAGGAGCAATAGTTCTCTTGATGAGATCTGTGACAATGCCTTCAAACTGAGCTCGAGTCAGCTTCATGTTCAAATGCTTTGGTCCAGAAGCATCCATTGTAAGGTACGGCAAATTGATGTCAGTCTGCACAGGAACTACATGTCAGTAGGGTACCCAACTGGTACTTTGATACTCCATTCAAAGTTAAATTCATAACCATGGACTTGAAAAGCACATAGGGTCGGTTCTGAGTAGCTACCAAAAGCAATGATTCCTAAGTAGAAACACGCTATAGAATCTATTTTAATGGAGTCTACACATATTAACAAAGACTGGAGTAGACAAACTAAAACATTTTTACCATTTGACAAATATACAGTGGCAGAAAAGATTATGACTGAGCAGTGGTGGCACACACCTTTAATTCCAGCACTCAGGAGGCAGAGGCAGGCGGTGAGTTTGAGGCCAGCCAAGACTATAGAGAAACTCAGCCTCAAAAAACAAACAAACAAAAAATCTAACGAGGATTTTTCACTAGTAAGACAAGGAAGCTTAGCCGGGTGGTGGTGGCGCACGCCTTTAATCCCAGCACTTGGGAGGCAGAGGCAGGTAGATTTCTGAGTTCGAGGCCAGCCTGGTCTACAGAGTGAGTTCCAGGACAGCCAAGGCTACGCAGAGAAACCCTGTCTCGAAAAACCAAAAAGATAAGGAAGCTTCACCTCTTAGAACTGAGGTCAACAATCTCAGATCTCAGAGATGGAACAAAATTGTTCACAGCTCATATTCTGGAGTGGTGATCCAATTTATTAAATGACAACCAGCAATTCACAAAGTAGATTAAATTTAAAACAGATTTTTCCAGGTTAGTAATTCTAATTCTATTACTTTTACTAATGCTTTGCCTGTTTTGAAGAGATGCCAAAATCTAAAGTTGCTCAAGCTAGTTCAAATCACAGAACCGTTTTGCCTCAGCTTCATATGTACTGGGATTACAGCCGTGCATCATGGATTTTTAAAAAAGCAATGCCTTGGGGGCAAAGGGGTACAGACCATTGGCCTAGCAGGTATTTAGACACTGGGTTCAATTACAAGACCCAAAGAAATAAAATCGTTTTTTCTTGTTAAGAGTCATGCTACATAGCACAAGTTGACTGAAAACTCACTATGCTCAGACTTGCTTTGGTAATAATACTCTAGCCTCAACTACCTCACCAAACTTTCCTTTTTGCAATGCTGGGATGTAAAGAGTTCACACATGTTATCCAAGTCCTCTACCAATGAGCTATCCTCCCCTAGTCTAAAAGTCTCATCTTGCTGTTTGTGGCGATATAAAACTTTAATCCCAGCACTGGGGAGTGGGGGAAGAGGGAGCGGAGAAAGAAGAAAAATACATCTTTAACTTAAAAGTGGATTACCAATGTCATTCGAACAGGACCATGATTGTTATTTGGCTGTAGTATACCTTTATAATCTTTTATGAAAATCTTTTAGCTCAGGGATGGACAGATGACTCAGTGGTTAAGCGCTCATACAGGCACCAGCATTAACATGTCAGGTCTGATACCTGCTTCTGCCCTCCGCAGAAACCAAGCACAAATGTAGTACAGACACAAACACACACACACACACACACACACACACAGGCAAAAGATACACATTCATAAAAATTTACTTCATTCATTAAAATGAAAAGAACTGATCATCAAGTTGTTCCTTTGCTCATGGCCAAGGTTTTCCACAAACAGAAAACTGTAAAGCGGCTACACTGACATTAGGTTAATTAGAATACACTATTCCAATATGCTCAGTACTGGGATTTCCCATCCCTTACCTGCACAGATGAGGAGAGCTCACATTTAGCCTTCTCGGCGGCTTCTCGAACCCTCTGAAGTGCCATGTTGTCTTTGGTCAAGTCAACCCCGGTCTACACAATAGGGTTAGTGAGACAATTAATACAGAATTGCACAGCAATGTAGAACACACTTTTTGTTTGCTTATTAAGGGGCCAATCCTTTATAAAAAAAATTAAAATTATCACCTTTAAAGACATGTAGAAAATAACCAAGTATTATCTGACCTATGTCAGTAGACATAATGTCCATCAACTCTGCCAAGCTCGAGGTCTTATTTTTCAGAGTTCCTAAAATCCCTTCTCCATCCAATACTGTAACCAAGGTCACTTGGTCTTTGTTCCCAATCTCAGTTTATATAACTAAAATGGTTTAGTTTACCCATGAATCTGAAATGCAGTTAGTAACCTTAGTAGAAAAACTATTAACAAAGCAAAAAGCAATGTGAACAAAAAATTCTCAATAACTCAATGCCTACACATTAACCGTAGTGGTAACTAACCTCCCTCTTGAACTCCTTGACAATGTGCCGTAGCAAAGCTTGGTCAAAGTCTTCACCTCCTAAGAAAGTGTCCCCATTGGTAGATTTCACCTCAAACACTCCTTTCTGAATTTCCAGGATAGAAATGTCAAAGGTTCCACCACCTAAATCATACACAGCAATGCTAAAAAATAAAGAAAGAAAAAAAGAAATAAATTCCAAGAAACAAATCAAAGGAATGAGTTAAAATACCCAGGCTTAATTATTGACCATGGTATTTTCCTGAAATATTTAATAACTGTGAAATACAGATAACAACCTAAGTGACATGCCTGTTAACATATAGTATCATAAGCACATAATACAGAAGCAAGTAAAATTAGTAACACACCAACTATGGTTTCCAGAGTATCTGTCAACATATACCAAAAAAAAATTATCAAGGGTCTAAAATGAACAGTAAAATGGTCTTGAATTAATGATCATACAAACAGATTGCATTTACAGCACAAGTCAGATGGTGGTGGTGCACACCTTTATCCCAGGGGAGGGGGAAGGCAGGCAAATCTCTGAGTTTGGGAATAGCCTGGTTTACAAAGGGAATTCCAGGAAAGCCAGAGCTACATAAAGAAACTGTCTTCAAAACAAAACAAATGACAAGCGCAAGGGCTGTCAAAATAGATGGCTTCTTTGCAGATGTTTGGTTCCAAGCCTGATCAATCCCAGAAAATTACATGGGAGAGAATTGACTCCTTTAAATTGTTCCGACCTCCACATGCACACTGTGCTGTGAACATGCCCCACCACACACATAATACATTTTAAGTGTGTGTGGGGGTTGGAGTTCCACAGCTAAGAGCGCAAATCAGTTTTACTTCAGGTACCTACATCAGGCAGCCACATCACAACCATCTGTAATTTCAGCTTTAGGGAAGTCTGACATCCCTGTGTCAGGAATAACATGCATATATATACCTATATACAAACATTAATAATTGAAAATAAGAGTAAATTTTTAGTTAACAAAAGAGCAGAACCATAGAAGGTGAAGGTACTTGCCACCACACCTGACAACCCGACCCAAAATCTATCTTAGGGAAAGGCAAATGCCAGTTCACACATTTATCTTCTGACCTCCATATCCATGCCATGGAACAAATGTACCACAAAACCTGGACCCACACAAAATGTAGTAAAATTACATAAGACGCCTGTGTATCAGGTAAGAATGTGCACTGTATCAGCTTACACTTTATCTTCAGATTTGTCCAGACCGTACGCCAGAGCAGCAGCTGTAGGTTCATTGATCACTCGAAGCACATTTAGCCCAGATATCTGGCCAGCATCCTTAGTGGCCTAGAGAAAGTAGAAATAAATCTATCTTTCCATCTTTTAACTCAGGAACCTAACCCCCGAGCTCCCAGCAAACAAGAGATCTAATTTTACCTGTCGCTGTGAGTCATTGAAATAAGCAGGGACTGTGATCACAGCATTTTTTGCTGTGTGGCCCAAGTAATTTTCTGGGAAACAATTAAAGAATAAAATTAAATTGTGGTCTAAGTCAGAAAAACAAAAAGCAACAAAATTATTAATGAATTGAATGAGATGAATTCACATCTCATCCTCTTGTGGAGCAACAGACTCCTTTGTGGCTTAACATGTGGAGAGACCATGGAGAAAAACACTCCAAGAAAGACACTAGAGTACTGTATCTAGCACCTTGTAATCTAGCACACAGAAGGCAGCAGGAGGAACATGAGTTCAAAGCTGACCTTGGTTACAAAGCAAGACGGGCAGGCACAGTAGCTCATGCCTATAATCTTGGCACTCAGAAAGCTGAGGGTTGAAGATCATTACAGTTTGAGGCCAGTCTTGGCTACAAAGTGAGGTCCAAGATAGCCTAGACTACAGGATGAAATTTGGTCTCAAAAACAAATCACCCTAATTTACTTAGGTGGTTACAACTGTAGGATCAGCCTGTATTGCTATCCCCACCCCCCAAGTGTTTGAAGGTCTGGGAAGTGCTTTTGTGCAACTTAACAGCAGAGATGGTGGAAATTCCAAATCACCTTTAACATTTCAGTCAAGACTTATCAACATCCAGTGATCTTTAGTCTTAAGTTTAACATGTAGTAGCTTTCTGGCTTTTAACACAAAATACTACAGTGCACCCTACTGGGGAAAAATAAACAACCCAGTAGGCATCATTAGGAAAGTTAAACTCAATCTGCAGATTAAGTATGAACAGTCTCAAAGTTTTGCCTTTCCTAAATTTTCTATGCAAAAAGCTTCAGACCCCATTATCTACAGAACATAAAGTTAATCAGTATTAATGCAGAGAAACAAACAGCACTTCCAATTTTCCTAACGTGAAACAAATCCACTTACCTGCAGTCTCTTTCATCTTCATCAACACAAACGCTCCAATCTGACTTGGAGAATAGAGTTTTCCATGAGCCTCAACCCAGGCATCACCATTGGAGGCACGGACAATTTTAAAAGGAACATTCTTACTTAAAGACAAAAAGAATTATGTAAGAAAACTATCCTTGTAAAACTTACCACTACAAGGTCATCATATATCACATCCATTTTAAAATTTAAAAGATCAGATAGTCTCTAAGAAAATGTTCATATAATATTACTTGATCACAAAAAGTAAGTACAGATGCCAGGAAGAAAGAAGATGGTTGAACTTAAGAGTAACTTGAAGCGAATCAGGCCTGACTCCATTTCCATAAAACTCATACTCCATCCCCAGAGCTTAAAAAGCAGTTTCCTGGGCTGGAGAGATGACTTAGCAGTTAAGAGCACTGATTGCTCTTCCAGAGGTCCTGAGTTCAATCCCAACAATCACATGGTGGCTCACAACCATCTCTAATGGGATCCAGTGCCTTCTTCTGTTGTTTAGTCTGCATGTCTATACATACCTGATCAGGAGGGTCAGATTCCCAGGAACTACAGTTACCAATGGTTTGTGAGCCACCACACAAGCATTAGGAATCACACCCAGATCCTCTGGAAGAAGTCAGCACCCTTACCTGCTGAGCAGTCTCCACCCTGCCTTTCCCTCTTTTGGATTTCCTTCTTTTTCAAGACAGGATGTCTTTGTGTAGGCTGTCTTGAAACTCAGAAATCTACCTCTCTGTGTTGAGTGGTGGGATCAAAAGCATGTACCGGGCTGGTGGGATGGCTTAGCAATTAAGATCATTGACTGCTCTTCTGGAGGTCATGAGTTCAAATTCCAACAACCACATGGTGGCTCACAACCATCCATGAGAAAGAAACAAAGAAACCAACCAACCAACCTACCTCTGGGTCTGGGATGGAGCGAGCAGGCCCAGATCACGAACAAGAGGGAGAAAGGGAAGGGGGAAAAACTGGGGGGGGGGTACCGCCAAAAAAATAAGGTGCAATACAATACAGTACTAAGATAGCTTAGCAAGTAATGGCTCTTACTGCCAAGTCTAATAACCTAACCTTCAATGGATAGGACCTACATAGTAGAAGAAAATGGACTTGTGCAAGGTATACTCTGGCCTTCTGTCATATGACAGAGGATCACCATACCCACAAATGAAACAAAAATGTAATAGAAAAATAAATAACAGCCAGGCAGTGGTGGTACATGCCTTTAGTCTGAGCACTAGGGAGGCAGAGGTTAAGAGGATCTGAGTTCAAAGCCTGTTCTACAGAATGAGTTCTAAGACAGCCAGAGCTATCTACAAGAAAAAAAGGGTGAGGAGTGTGGACATGGACACACAACTTAACATAATATAACCTATTCTACTGCATGACTGATGACTTACATAGTTTAGTAGTGTCTCACAAACTTAAAGTATCTTAATACTTGACCTGTTATTGTCATGTAATTCAAAACAAATTCTAATCTGGAAAGGTAAATTGGGCTTTTTAGAATTGTACTCTTGGGCTGGGTGGTGGTGACACATACCTTTAATCCTAGCCCCTGGAAGACAGAGGCAGGTGAATCTCAGTGAGCTCGAGGCCAGCCTGGTCTACAGAATGAGTTCCAAGACAGTACACACAGAAACCTCTCTCAAAAAACAAACAAACAGACAAACAAACAACCTATACTCCTCTGGTGGGGATGTGAATTTTTCCCAAGAACAGTAACTAAAAAGCGATCAAGGTATCCACAGAACTTTGATCAAAGTACCAGCAAGTCTTCTGGGTTCATTTTCCTATTACTCACGTGTCTTTCTGTACTTCAGGGTCATCATATCGTCGTCCAATAAGACGCTTAGTAGCATAGAAGGTATTGTTTGGGTTGGTAACAGCTTGACGTTTTGCTGGCATACCAACAAGCCGTTCCCCATCTGCTGTAAAGGCAACCACAGAAGGGGTAGTTCTGGCACCTTCAGCGTTCTCCAGGACCTAAAATTCCCAAAAACACTGATTAAAGTACTAGTCATCGCTGGAATCTCTATAACCCTGACTTAAGACCCAACCATGGCTTGAATCATATTTAAAAAAAATGCTGAAAGGATGATCATTAAACTGGCATCTTTTATTGCTGTGAATCCTACATGATAAATATTTCAAATATATGCAGAAGTCTACGGCCATACCACCTTTATTACATCAATTCTTGTATACAGAAGCTAAAATTTCAGACGAAGAGGAGAACAAAAAAGGTTAAGCAGCATAAACTAGGTCTAAGGAAGGGCTTAGTATCAAACATATGGGTTTCAGCCTGTACCCAGTCCAGGCATGGGTAAGAAGCAGCTCGAAGCATCAAGGATGAAACAGACAACTGTAGATTCCCAGGAGCTCTAAGTCTTGAAAACTCAAAAAGGAAAAGTTTGTGTACTGTGCTGAAGAGGCTTCAACAACCTCTACATAACACAAATGTGGAGCTCTCTTTGTTTCTAGCCAGTAGGAGCTTCCAACCTTGAGTCTTGCTGGACTCCTAACAGAGCAAGCCATTTCAAGTCCTCTAATGACATGTTTAAATTGCACTCCTGTAAGTTAGATCCATTCAGTTATGAACACCTAAAGGTTAATTCCCAAGTCTTCTTTTTTGTTTTTTTTTTTTTGAGACAGGGTTTCTCTGTGTAGCCCTGGCTGTCCTGGAACTCACTCTGTAGACCAGGCTGGCCTGGAAGTCAGAGATCCACCTGCCTCTGCCTCCCAAGTGCTGGGATTAAAGGCATGTGCCACCACTGCCCGGCTAATTCCTAAGTCTTAAAAAAAGCAAAAGCAGCCTTTAAATGCAAATTGGAAGTCTGGAGTGGTTAATGCCTGTAATGTTAGCACTGAATACTGCACCCTTGAGGCTGGCCCAGGATATAGTATCTCAAAAAAAACCAGCACCAAACTAAATTCACCAGTGTTTGTTTTTGAGACAGGGTTTCTGAGTGGCCCTGGCTGTCCTTGAACTCAAGAGATCCCTACTAGGATTAAAGGTATCCACCACCAACCTGGGCTCCCATTCAGCATTCCTATATACTTAATGACAGACTGGACATCTAAGTGACCTCGGGTTTCCATTTATGCTCACCTTTGCTTGTTTGCCCTCCATAACCGCCACACAGGAGTTAGTAGTACCCAAATCAATACCAACAACTGCACCCTTGATTGCTTCTGATCTGTAAGAAGTGAAATACCATGGTCATTTTAACAGTGGTCTACAATATGACAGAAAGAACTGTGTTTTATGTTGGTGTTAACAGTGGCACATTGAATAAACAACAAATACAAATGAATAAAGACATAAAGAGGAATAGTTAATTGTTAACAAAATGCACCCATCCAAGTCCTGAGGTTCAATGTGTTGTTTTTGTTATAGAAACTGAGGTTATACTTACGCATAATCTCTTCTTGAAACAAATCTAAAGGCTTCATGACTAAGGCCATTCCAGCCATCCTGGGGGGAAAAAATTGCATCAGCCATCAACTACAGAAAGAAACTTGGGCTTTTTCCAATTATTCTGAGAAACACATGCAAGCTTTAGTCCTTAGTATGTAAAATACATAAGATCTATTTACATATCACGTATCCACACGTTTTCCAGACTTGTCTGGTAAAATTAAGCATACATAAAATTGTCTTGAATTGCCCTCCCCCAAAAAGAGAAAAAATTACATTGCCGATAAATTTTCAACTTTGACATTATTGATCTTGTACCAATATTTGCTGTGACAAACTGAGTGTGTGATGCTTAGAAGCAACTCTGGCCTTTACCAACAAGAAGCCCATAAATTAAGTGTCCCTCAAAGTCAGGACAACCTGGAAGCTGGCAGATGTGCCTTGCTCCCACACAAACTCCCGTGTGTGTAGGGTGTGTGTGTGTGAGTCTGGGAACCATTTCCTCTTTAGACCTGATTAAGTTGACACCAAAAAATTGAAAACTCAATAGCAAATGCCTTTAATTCTAATATTTCCAAGCCAGAGGCAGGTCTGGTCTAGTAAGTTCCAGAACAGCTAAGGCTACATAGTGAGACCCTGTCTCAAAATAAAACTTACAACCCTGTACACCTGGCCTCAATTAAGGTACTCAGAGACATTTCCACTGGCTTGATCAAACAACTATTTGAGAGTTACAGGTCTCATTCCTCTAAAGACGTACTTTTTCTTATTTCGGATCAAGATCCACAATTTTTTTCTACTTGTTATTATAAAGCACAAGTAAAACTAAGGGGTGGGGGTAAAGTCTCTAGCAGGAGCCGGGTGTGCTCGCCTTCAATCTCAGCCCTCGGGAGGCAGAGACAGGCGGGAGTCTCTGTGAAGTCCTCAAAGTCAATTCCCGGGCAACCAGGTATAAAAAAAGAGACCTTGTGTCAAAAAAAAAAAAGTGTAACATAAAAGAAGGGAGTTGGAATGTTGGAATTTAATTTTTAGTTCCTAACGCAGATACCCTCCTCCGTTTCTTCATAGCAACGACATTCTCGAATATTTACAGCAGAGAAACTGTCCATCGACTCTTAAAAGTCTAGAGTACATAGTTCTGCCCTTCCAGTAAACTACATCCACTGCCTAAGACCAAGCACATTCAATGCGCCACAGGTTCGAGGACCCATACGTCGTGAATTAGTGGGGTAAAGACTTCAGAACGCCAAGGATTGTGACTCAGCATAGCTCGAGGCTGAAGCCCTCAAAGACGGCCAGCAACGATCACCGAAGGTCCGTTACCTTCCTTCGCTACGGATTTCTCCTAGACTCTGACCCCGAAGGGCAAGGCCTACCTCACTCGAGTCCGGGCCTGGGCTTTTCCCTGCCGGAAAGCATGGCAGCTTCTCACCTGGTGACGGGCGGCTGCGGGGCTCCGGGACGCAGCGGTGCCCACGAGACGCGCGGCCACGGCTCTGCTGGCGCTTATCATGGTGGCTGGACAGAGGGGGTACGAGGACGAGAACAAACACCCCACGAGCCCGGAGCTGCGCGCACGGCGGTGGCTACGCTTCTGGAAACCTCCAACCACGTGGGGTGGGGGGCGGGGGCTGGCCGCTGCAGCAGTGAAGCCCGCTCTTCTGCCGAGGCGCCCGGCGTGTTGCCTGACCAGAGACTACTTGTCCGCTGCTCCCGGAATCGGCGCACGCCGCGAGCACGCTCCTCAGCATAATCGTTGAAAACGCCCGTTCCCTCATCACGGTTTCCGCGGCGGTGGGAGCAGTGAGAAGGGAGAGAGAGAGAGAGAGAGAAGAGAGGTCTACGGGCATTGCTTCAGACAGCCCCGGTCCTTGCGGCGGGGAAGACTCAAGGTCACACGGGAGAAATTACGAACAGATTACAGTCTCCTTGCGTCAGTTGCGCAGAAGGAGGTGCTTCTTGCGCCTGCGTTATCGGCTCCGGACGGAGGCCCTGGAGCGCATGTGTAAGGGGCGTGGAGGAAAAGGGTTAGGACTTAACTGTAGCGCTTAGTGCAAGCTCCAGTGCACGCGAATTTGCTGGAGAGCACCGGGGGCGCGAGTTCGCGCGCTCACTGGTAGGCGCGTGGGAGTTTTCCCTGAGGCGGCCGCCATCTTGTCCTGAGGCGTTGTTAAGGGGACCTTTGTTCTCGCTCACCGTCTATTCCCTGCTTGAAGTAGGCTCACCTGAATATGCGCGGTATTACACAGATTTGTGCAGCGCATTGCTTCAGTCGGGTTAGGTTCCCAATCCCTAGGGCCGCAGCTGATTCACGAAGCTTTGAGTCACTTTTAAGGCTGTCTTGGGAACGATGGAGGGGAAATCTACGTGCGCTCTTATGGACCGGTTTGCTGAGCCCTAGGCGCCTCTTTACTTTCTTGAACCTTGCGCTTGCCGGGTGTTAATTATACTGTGGCTTTTTTTTTCAAACACAAGGTTTCTGACGGGGTGTAAATAGCGGGGCTCCGGGGAGGGTCTCTATATGGCCCTGGCTGTCACAGAACTCGATATATAGACCGGGCTGGCCTTGATCCCACCAGTCTACCTCCAGAGTGCTCCAAGTAAAGGCCTTGATCCCGCCAGACTACCTCCAGAGTGCTCCAAGACCTCTACCACCCCACCCAACCCCAGTGTTTTACTAGCCTAAGCTATGTAAGCCTTAGTTGTCCTCAAACTCAAGGCTCTACTGCCTGAACCTTTCAAATGCTTGGATTACAAATGTGAGGTACGTCTGTCTAGAGACTTTCAGGGACAAAAACTGAACAAATATCGTGGCAGGTTTTTCTAGACGGTGGTAAAAAAAGTTCAGTGATTCAAAACCAGTGAAGTAGAACTTGGTTTTAGAGGTAAGCAGTTTGATAGCAATAGAAAACAGTTGGGTAGGAAGTGGTCGCTCAGGCCTGTAGTTCCAGTGGTTATCTTTGACGTCACTCGTTCCAGGCCAGCAAGAGCTACATGAGACTATCTCAAAGAAAAAGAAGTAACAGTGGTCATCACTGTAACAAGTTATGAAGAACATGTGGGGAAATTAGGAGATAAAGTACAGTTTACATTATTAAAAAAAATGGAAGAGAACAGAAGGTAGCTGGGAATGGTGCTGTAAGCCTCCAGCACTTCGGAGGAGGTAGAATCAGAAACGCAAAGTCACTTTTGGTGATATAATGAATTGGAAACCAGCTTGATGACAGTAAGAGACCGTGAACCTGTTTCAAAAAAAGTTAAACAGGGCAGACATTACAGTTAATGATAGATATCTAATGATAGAATTTTTTTTAAAAAAAGACCTGGTGTGATAAATGCTTGTGATCTATCAAAGACGTGTAGAGGGTCTGATATTAACACAGCTGCACAGTAAGACTCTGTCTCAAAAAGTAAAAGGACTAGAATTATATTTCAGTTGGTAGTGTGGTAGCCTAGAATGTACTAGGTCATGAGTTCTGTGTTCCTCATCCCATATATCAGGTTTAGTGGCACACTTAATTTCAGCTCTCAGGCGCTGACGGAGGAGGAACAGTATAGGTTCTAGACCAGCCTGGGCTATATTACCAGTACCAGGCTATATAGGAGACAGTCTCAAATCAAAAGGAATCTCTCACCTCTCTTCATTAAATACACTCGTCATTATATTCTAGCTAGTAGATCTAGCACTTTAAGGAATTACCTAAAACTACATTGCCAAGGCCAAAGTTAGATTGTTGACCTCCTGAAAACAGAGATATTCTACCATAATTTCCTGATGAAAGAACATAGAGAGGAATGATAGATACTAAACACTAAAAAGTTGAAACCATTGCACCTTGCATTGCATATAACAAAAAGTAAGACAGGTGAAGATAATTGAAGCCAGTGCATTCTCAGAAATTTGGTGTGGTGTCATTTGTCTCTGAGACTGAAGCAGGAGTTCAAGGACAGCCTGGGCTACATAGCAAGAACTTAATTAAAAATAAATTTGGCCTAGTATGGCCGAAAGCTGGAGGCCAGCCATGTCTATAAAGTAAGTTCCAGAATGAACAGGGCTCTAAGATAGCAAGACTTTGTCTATAAGCCCTGAAGCAACAACAACAAAGTTAAGTATTTGCTTTTCTTCTTGCTCCACATACTTAAAAGCCAGAGCAAGAGCTCTGGAATCCACTGTTGTATTATCTTATTTAGTTTATATCCTAGACTTACCTCAAATTCACTAAATTTATTTGAGGCATGGAACCCAAGGTTATGTACATGCTAAGAAAAAACTACTGACCTTAGTCCAAATGGTATTACCTGAAAGGTAACCACAGTTCTATGGGAGATATATTTTTTTTCCCCTGATTTTTTTTTTTCTTATGGTTTTGTCAAGCCACTCAGAAATATTCCTTATGACCACAAGGGGGATGTGGTAGCTAAATGTTCAAAGCATGACCATTACAATAGCTTTAATATTTACCAGTATGAAGAATAGCCTTCTGGACTGCAAACTGCCTTGCAAATGAGCATGCACAGCCTGAAGGCTGGGAGAAATAAATTGAATCTAAGAAGGTTTCAAGTGACTGAAATGTATAGTGAGTTCCACCACCCAATGATACAGTTCACTATACAGCATTACATTTGATTTCTTTGTTGGCATTTTTTATCAACTGAAATGAAAAGAACTAATGCATAATTTGCCTGAGGTTCAATGTTTACCAAACAGATAGTCCAATACCTGTGCATAATACACATAGATGACATCTTCTTGTTCCATTTCTTATTTGATCCAGTCTTACTGTGTATCACTGGCTGACCTCTAATTTGCTATATAGATCATACTAGCCTCAAAGAACAGGGCTGCCTGACTTACTTCCCTCATGTTGGTTATTAAAAGTGTATACCACCATACATAGTACTTTTTTTTAGACAGGGTCTTAGTTGTACACTCTGGTCTTGAATTGACTGTTTGGAGTATGTATGTGTGAATGATAAAGCCAGAATCTGAAGCCAGTCTGTCTAACTCCAGAACCTGCGTGGCACACCCAAACCAAATCTGCTTTTGCGTCCACATATGTAAAGATGAGTAGTGTGATACTGACCTACTCCACTGTTATAGCAATAATTTTAGGTGGTAAAATAAAAAAGAATAGTCGGGGCTGGAGAGATGGCTCAGTGGTTAAGAGCACTGACTGCTCTTCCGAAGGTCCTGAGTTCAATTCCCAGCAACCACATGGTGGCTCACAACCATCTGTAATGGGATCTGATGCTCTCTTCTGAAGTCCGAAGACAGCTACAGTGTACTTATATATAATAAATAAATCTTTAAAAAAAAGAATAGTCAAAAATGTGTATTATAGAATAACCACAGTGAAATTCAGGGCATAATATATAGGTAACTCAGTGGTACAGTGCCTACCAAGAAAGCACAAGGTGTCCGAGCTAAATCCCCAGCCCTTCTGAACCTATGAAAAAAAGTTGGGAGATTTAATCTGTGATATAATCCATAGGATTTATACTATAACTTGTGGACTGTAAGAACTATATATTATTTTGAAAAAATTTGAAAGAGTCATATTATATAGCCCAAGCTAGCCCTAAACTTGAAATCTTCCTGTCTCCATCTCCCAGATGCTTGAATTACAGAGGCTCACCACCATCCATGGCTGTAGGGAGCACTTCTGGAGTTAACTTTGACTGACTTATTGCTTGTGATTAATCATGAATGAATTTGTCAGACGCGTTATACCCTGCCAAGTTCTTCCACTTACGCATACGTCCTTGAGAGACTGTCCAAGCCTGAAGAAAATGGCCTCAGTCAAACCTACTGTATACCATGAACTCGCCACTTAAGCATATGCGGTCATTGTTTAACTTCCTGGAAGTGGTCATGCTTTGTGTTGCTTGCTTTTAAAAGACACTGAGAAAATACACTTGCTTGCTGGCATGGTATTAACCAGCAGCCCTCCCACCTCTGTCTCTTGCATCTTCTTCCTGCCTTTCCTATAATCATCCTCACCCCTCAGTTGTTAACTGGCCAACTAGCTCTTGCAGATTGGCACCCATCGTGTGGCTCCACTATAGGGGAGCCTGGAAAAAGGAAGCTTGGTGAGTATTTCTCAGGAAAATATAGATAAGGGAACTCAGAAAAAAATAAGGGAAGTCATAAAAAGTAAAAGTCGAAAAAGAGGGAGAGGAAAAAAAGTGGAAAAGCTGTATGCTTTTTGTGCAAATGCTTAATATGCCTCACTAAAATAGAGCAGCGGCAATTACATCGTTTTCTATATTTTGTAGAGAAGGTTTTCTGAGTAAGATACAATAAATTTACCATCCTGTAAGAAAGTTGGAGAAAGACATCAAGACTCTTATGATGTGCATGGACTATGTAAAGTGCCTATAGATATTTCCAGTCTTTGGACCTTGATTAGACTAGGAGAGAGGAGCGGGTTTCAGAGAAGCAGTGCTTCCCCACTCCTCCATCCCAGGATGGTTCAGCAAAGCAGAGAGAGAGGGAAAGTAAGCAGCCCCAAGGCTGTGTCCCAGACTTGCTCCCCTCCCTTCTCGAACACTGACCTGAGCTTGATCCCACTCCCTTCCTGGGCGGCTGCAGAGGCAGCAGAAAATTTTAGAATAGTTAAAGTTAGTAATTGCAAGCAAAGATGTTTAAATTGGTAAATGCAAGTTATAAATGTTGGAAGGTCTAAGATGTTTTAAAGTATATAAATACAAATTATAGAGATGTAAAAAAATGATTTAAGTTATAAAAAAAGGTAAATGTTTCATATTCCTTCCACATGCTATTGTTATTTTAAAGTTCAGAGTGTTAACTTTGACCAATAGGGTTCTGATAAGGTAATAGAACACTGGCAGTTAACGATTCAGTCACAAGCTAAGATTTTAATTTCCCTTTGGTTGTCTCCTGAATATAAACTTAAAGAGAAGATGCTTCTCTTCATGCTTAAAACATCTGTGTTCACTCTGTATAACTAGCCCTCTGGATTGAGGAAAAAAATGTTCTGTGCCTTTTAACCCTAACCTATAGCTTTTACTAGGGCTCAAAGGCATAAGCGTATTCCTATTGTCTAACAGACACCTGTTAATTATATTTCTAAAATATGGATTTCAATGTAATGGTAAATACTAATATACATCCTTTTGTAAACTAAAGTTCAGAGAATCAAGAGTCCTAAGACTTGTAACCACCTGTCACAGATCAAATGGACTCCAGATAAGTATACCTGCCTGTTCAGATCCAATCCAGCAGGTGGCCCCAAATATAATTTATATAAACTAACATATCATACAAGTTGGAAATTATATACATTGAAACATGTATATAATAATTTTGTGCATGCTCACATATTTATGTACGAATTGTTTATATTAAATATAAATTATACAAGTTAAATATAAGTCATATACATTGAATATGATTTTTATATGTTATATATAGTAAATATAAATTATATGCATTAAATATTTTAAAAGTGCATGCATTAAATATAAATCATATATGTTAAGATATGAATTAAATATGAGCTAAATGCATATAAGTTATAATCTGTGTATTATGTATTTTGCATGTCCTTAAGGACAGGGAATTATGGAACTCAAAAAAACTAGTTATGAATAAATAAAAAAGAGGGAGTTGTATACTCCTTCACTACAAAATTTTATTTTGAAATTTTTGACCTTGGATGCCAAGAGACTCTTTGCTGCTGAGTGTCTGTAGTACCCTACAACTTGGCAAACTTATGCCCAGGTGAAATGGAAGAATCCACTCACTGACATATAGCATGGTCCTGACCCCATATTAATATGGGGGAAGAGTGCACGCTTGTGTTTTTTCACAGGATGCTGAAGTAGTCTGGTGGCTGCAAGAGTGATTGGTGAGTCATGCTGATGCTGGAACATAGAATGATGCTGACGGTGATCTTGCTAAGTGCCCTGACAATGCTACCAGGGAAACTGTACTGGGCATATGTTCTGGACCCATCTTTGCTACAATGTTCTGTATGGTCAAGGCCAAAAGTACTTGTGACCTCTAATAATACTCAGCTCTTAGGATTTCCTTGGTCTGAGGGTAAAAAGTATTTCAAATTAGTGAATTACACTGATGTGGGTCAGGGCCGACCTATTTGTTTTACTAGAAGTACTACCAATGCTGGATGTGTTTCTGTGAAGACTTGACAGAAGAATACCTCTAAGACAGTAGTGCAAAGCATTAAGATGGGAATGCCTATGTCCCAGACTGGATAAGTTGTCTTGCCTCAGGCTTTTAGAACTTGTGGGACAGAGAACATGGAGACTGTGGACTCTGCCTTCGAAAAATCAATCAAATGGAGAAGTTGTTATAATGACCCTCCTCTTTTCTTTAATATAACTAGCTAGTCTAACTCAATTATGGACTGGTCTAGAAATCAATCCAATATTGGACAGAAGGAAATGATAGTAGACATTTGGAGGGCTGGCTCTGGACATTTTCAGAGACATATTTGGAAATTGGCAGCTGCCTTGTATGATGTTATGTTTGCTGTGGATAAAATTGGAACAGGTTCTGGGGTTAAGGTAAATGTGACATCCTGCATTACCCCACCTAATTGGGAATGTTACCTTTGTTATTCGCTCTGATAGTGAGTTCAATGTTTCTTGTTTTAATTGTCTTTTGTCTAATTGTGTTTCTGCACTATATGATGATCAATCTATAATGGTAGTACATCAACCAGCTTTTATTATGATTCCTTTAACTTTATATGAACCCTGGTATTCTGAAAAAAGGCTTACAAATATTGGAAGAATTAGATCATGCTCTGGGAAGGAGCAAATGTATGACTGGGCTGATCATTGTCGGTGTTGTTGCTCTCATAACTCTCCTAGCCAGTGCTACTATTTCTGCATTAGCTTTAGCACAAGAGGTACAAACAGCTAGTTTTGTTAATCATCTTACAGAAAATGTAACCAATGCCCTGAGCATACAAGAGGATTTGGATAGACAACTAGAACAAAGAATTGACTCACTATATGATATAGTGCAGGTCATGGGAGAGGAGACACAAGTAATGAAAGTCAGAAGCCATTTGGGATTGTCATGCTTGATATCTCTGGACTTGTATAAATCCAAAAATGTATAATGAGAGCAAAACTGGACCAGAGGAAAAAGGCACCTTCAGGATATTTGGCACAATACTAATACTTCTTTTGATTTGTTAGTCCTGCACAAGGACGGTGTAAGTTGAAGAAATGCAAAGCCTTTGCCTTTTGATGCTGCTAGCATTGCAAATGATATTCTGAAAAAGTTACAGGCCATTTTCCCTTCATGGTCCTCATTTATCTCTCTGTCTCTTATTGAGCATAGCAGGACTTGGCTTTATGATCCTTTTTTTAAATTTTTTATTGAAAAAGTAAGTAAAAACATTTTATGATAAAATTGAAGATTTACATGGAAAATGTTTCTGACAAAATTGAAGAAATATATAGAAAAACATTAAGATTGACAATTTTCATGGAAAATTAGTTAAATGGTAGACATAAAAAACATTGCTAAATTAATTGAAAAAGGGAGTAGAAGCATTTTATGATAGAATTGAAGATTTACATGGAAAATATTTCTCAGAAAATTGTAGAAAAATATAAAATAACATGTTAAAATTGAAGATTATCATGGAAAATTACAGATAAAATGGTAGGCATAAAAATATTTCTAAGTTGATTGAAAATGGAATTATAAACATTTTCTGATAAAATTGAAGATCTACAAGGAAAATAGTTCTGATAAAATTCAAGAAATATATAGAAAAACATATTAAAATTGTCTATTTCATGGAAAATTATACAGATAAAATGGTAGGCATAAAAATATTCCTAAGTTGATTGAAAGTGGAATTATAAACATTCTCTAATAAAATTGAAGATTTACATGGAAAATATCTCTGACAAAATTGAAGAAATATATAGAAAAACATGTTAAGATTGACTATTTCATAGAAAAATTATACAGATAAAATGGTAGGCATAAAAATATTCCTAAGTTGATTGAAAGTGGAATTATAAACATTTTCTGATAAAATTGAAGATCTACAAGGAAAATATTTCTGATAAAATTCAAGAAATATATATAGAAAAAGACATTAAAATTGTCTATTTCATAGAAAAGTTATACAGATAAAATGGTAGACATAAAAATATTCCTAGGTTGATTGAAAGTGGAATTATAAACATTTTCTGATAAAATTGAAGGTCTACAAGGAAAATATTTCTGATAAAATTCAAGAAATATATAGAAAAACATTAAAATTGACTATTTCATGGAAAATTATGCAGATAAAATGGTATACATAAAAAACATTACTAAATTGATTGAAAGAGGAATTACGAACATTTTCTGATAAAATTGAAGATTTACATGAAAAATATTTCTGTTACTTTGTTTTTTTGTTGGGGAATTGAGTCCATTGATGTTAAAAAATATTAAGGTGAGCTGGAAAGATGGCTCAGCGGTTAAGAACACTGACTGCTCTTCCAGCGGTTCTGAGTTCAAATCCCAGCAACCACATGGTGACTCACAACCATCTATAATGGGATTCGATGACCTCTTCTGGTGTGAATGAAGAGAGCAACTGTGTACTTACATATAATAATAAATAAATCTTAAAAAAAAGATATTAAGGAATGGTGATTGTTGCTTCCTGTTATTTTTGATGTTATTTTTATGTTTGTGTGGTTACTTTCTTTTGGGTTTGTTGGAAAAAAAACGATTACTTTCTTGCTTTTTCTAGGGTGTAGTTTCCCTCCTTGTGTTGGCATTTTCCATCTATTATCCTTTGTAGGATTGGATTTGTGGAAAGATATTGTATAAATTTGGTTTTATCATGGAATACCTTGGTTTCTCCATCTATGGTGATTGAGAGTTTTGCTGGGTATAGTAGTTTGGGCTGGCATTTGTGTTCTCTTAGGGTCTGTATGAGATCTGCCCAGGATCTTCTAGCTTTCATAGTCTCAGGTGAGAAGTCTAGTGTAATTCTGATAGACCTGCCTTTATAAGTTACTTGACCTTTTTCCCTTACTGCTTTTAATATTCTTTCTTTGTTTAGTGCATTTAGTATTTTGATTATTATGTGCTGGGAGGACTTTCTGGTCTGGTCCAGTCTGTTTGGAGTTTTGTAGGCTTCTTGTATGCTCATGGGCATCTCTTTCTTTAGGTTAGGGAAGTTTTCTTTTATAATTTTGTTGAAGATATTTACTGTCCTTTTAAGTTGGAAATCTTTGCTCTCTTTTATACCTATAATCCTTAGGTTTGGTCTTCTCATTGTGTCCTGGATTTTCTGGATGTTTTGGCTCAGGAGTTTTTTGCATTTTGCATTTTCTTTGACCTTTAAGTCAATGTTTTCTATAGTATCTTCAGCACCTGAGATTCTTTCTTCTATCTCTTGTATTCTGTTGTTGATGCTTGCATCTATGGCTCTTGAATTCTTTCCAAGATTTTCTATCTCCAGAGATGTCTCACTTTGTGATTTCTTCATTGTTTCTACTTCCATTTTTAGACCCTGGATGGTTTTCTTCAGTTCCTTCACCTGTTTGTTTGTGTTCTCCTGTAATTCTTTAAGGAATTTTTGTGTTTCCTCTTTAAGGGCCTCTACCTGTTGACCCATGTTCTCCTGTATTTCTTTAAGGAATTTTTGTGTTTCCACTTTAAGGACTTTTACCATTTGACCCATGTTCTCCTGTATTTCTTTAAGGGAGTTATTTATGTCCTTCTTGATGTCCTCTATCAGCATTGTGAGATGAGACTTTAAATCCAATTCTTGCTTTTCAGGTGTGTTGGGGTATCTGGGACTTGCTGTGGTGGGAGAACTGGGTTCTGATGTTGCCAAGTAGCCTTGGTTTCTGTTGGTAGGATTCTTGTGTTTGCCTTTCGCCATCTGGTTATCTCTGGTGTGTGTTGGTCTTACTGTCTCTGGCTGGAGCTTGTCCCTCCTATGGACCTGTAAGCCTGTGTCAACTCTTCTGTCAGGGTCTATGCATGGAAGGTTGTGGAGCTACATGGTTCCCTGCTGCAAATGGTGGCAGGAAGACTCCTGTCCTAGTAGCTCCACTGATTGTATGCCCCATGTGCTCCTAGCTGTTCCCTTCCAGAGAGAAGGTGAAGATCTCATGTCCACACTCAGAAGTGAAAGCGCTGCTGGGAGATCACTCTCTCCTGGCTGATTGTGCACAGAAGGATGTGAAGCTGCCTGGCTCCCTGCTGCAAATGCTTTTTTGGTATTTTTGAGACAGGGTTTCTTTGTATAACCCTGGCTGTCCTGCAACTCACTCTGTAGACCAGGCTGGCCTCAAACTCAGAAATCCATCTGCCTCTGCCCCCAAGTGCTGGAATTAAAGGCATGCGCCACCACTTTATGATCCTTTTTATAGCATGTCTATTACCTGTTCTTTTGAGAGAGATCATCAGAGCTTTTACAGACGTCAAAGCAGAGTTACATAAGTTCAAGCTGCAATATTTTCCCTAGCAGAATTTGGTAGTCAATGACAGGTAAGATTGTCTTGAAAACCTTCTCAACCTAAGACAGGCCATGAATCCAAGATTATTTTATGTGCCAATGATGGGTAAGAGCTGTGTTTTCAGATGTCGACCTAAGACAGGCACAACTTTCTGCTCTGTGACTGATAAAGTACCTCTTATAGATAAAAAAGATGGGTATGATTCTCTCAGAGGTGGATCAATCTAAGACAGGACATGAATGCTTGGATTCATGTACCCATGATGGGTAAGGTCTATACTTCTTGAGGTGAAAGCTGAGACAGGCACAGTCTTTCTGTGCCAATAGCTGAGATAGCTTTAGTTGTATAGATTAAAAAAGGGAACATGTGGGGAGCACTTCTGGAATTAACTTTGGCGGACTTCTTGCTTGTGATTAGTCATGAATGAGTCTACTGAAATCTGTCTTTGTTTTTAATGAAGATGTGTTATATACCCTACCAAGTTCCTCTACTTATGCATACATCCTTGAGAGACTGTCCAAGCCTGAAAGAAATGGCCTTAGTCAAATATAGATACTGTGTACTATAAAATCACCTTGTAAGCCTTTGTGGTTATTGTTTACCTTCCTGGAACTGGTCATGCTTTGTGTTAAAAGCATGCTTGCTTTTAAAAGACACAGAAAATACACTTGCTTGCTGGCATGGTATTAATCAGCAGCCCTCCCATCTCTGTCTCTTGCATCTTCTTTCTGCCTTTCCTATAATAATCCTCACTCCCCTAGTCATGGTTCCCTTGTTGACTGACCTGCTGCTGGCTCTGGCACATGGCTACTTTTATGATTTTAATGTCTCTTTAAACTGGTGACTCAGAAGACGTCTTATTCAGTCCCCTCAAAGATAAATGTCATGTGGTAGACCTTCCATCTCCAGGATATAAAACTGTGGGTACTCTAGGAATTTGTCACTTGGGTTCTTATAACTTTTCATGTTCCTGTAACAGATTTCAGGAGTCAGTTCTCAAGCTTGTCTTTTGGTATTAGCTAGACTGCACTGGAGAGCATTGTGTGGTTTTGCTGCTTTCAAGCTTTCTACTGAGCTTCCCTTGTGAAAAACTTTAAATCAGGTGATGTCTCCGTTCCCAGGAACAATGATAATTAGTAACTTTTGTTCTATGAGATGTCTACTAACCCACCAGCATGACTGCCTTCTAATAGAAAAAAAAAGAACTACAATACATCAAAATAAGATGTCATGCTGGGTGGTGGTGGCACATGTCTTTAATCTCAGAACTTGGGAGGCAGAGGCAGGTGGATCTCTGTGAATTTGAGACTAACCTGGTCTATGGAGCAAGATCTATGACAGCCAGGACTATACAAAGAAACCCTGTCTTGAAACAACCCTCCCCCCTCCCCAAAGATGTCACTTTGATTAGCTATGACATCTACATTTCAGGAATAATGATGTTACACTATAGAGGTAGAAAGTTGTCAGTCTTGCTCTGAATTTTCCTTCAGACATGGAACACAGTTGCGTATAAGACAGATGACAGACCCATGAGAAGACTCTTATTTTTGGGAAGGGTAGGAATGATAAAAGCAGAGATTTGCTCTTAATGAGGACTAGTGGTTCATAGACATAATCCTAGTATTTTCAAGGTGGGGGCCATCTTTGGCTACATAATGAGTCTGATGCTTTCCTAGGCTATATTTGTTACTGAGCTCAGCTATTGAACTGTTTCTAAGGTTGCTAAAGTGCACAGGTAATTCAGAGACTGTGGGTATGGCTATGTACTGTCTATGCACTGCAACATGGCATAAATTCCAAAAAAGAAGTCTGATTTGCCCTGGTTATGGTTGTGTTCATATGTAATAAATAGCAAGGGAACAATCTTCCTAAAAGATTTTAAATTTAAAGGGTAGATTACAAGTATATGTTTGTGTGTGTGTGTGTGTGTGTGTGTGTGTGTGTGAGTGAGTGTTTTGCCTATATGTATATATGTGTATCACATAGGTGCCTGATACCCGAGGAGGTCAAAAGAGGGTGTCAGATCTCCTGGAGTTACAGATGATTTTGAGTTACTATGTGGATGCTAAGACTCAAACCTAGATAGGTCTTCTGCAAGAGCAACAGGTGCTCTTAACCACTGAGCCGTCTCTCCATTCTACATATTCTTTATTGTTGTTTGTTTTGTTTTTGAAACACGGTCTCTCTATGTAGCCCTGGCTGTCCTGAAACTCACAAAGGGGCTGGAGAGAGAGCTCAGTGGTTAAGAGCACTAACTGCTTTTCCAAAGGTCCTGAGTTCAAATCCCAGCAACCACATGGTGGCTCACAACCATCCGTAAGGAGATCTGACCCCCTCTTCTGGTGTGTCTGAAGACAGCTACAGTGTACTTAGATATAATAATAAATAAATCTTTTAAAAAAATGAAAGAAAAAGAAACTCACAGAGATTCACCTGCCTCTGCTCCCAAGTGCTGGGACTGGACGCATGTGCCAGAACACTAAGCAACAGCAACTCTTAAAAACAAAAGGGAAGATCACTATTTACAGAGGTTTGCAGTGCAGGAAAGGACTTCTGTGTTCAGTACCATCAACAGTCATGTCTATGTGTCTATTTCCTGACTGATGGGGAACTTTGAAAATGAAAAAAAAAAAACCTGCTTAGAATTTCAGTTTTTTCAGTTCATTGTTTTTAATGTCAGATTTCTAAGCCACAAACACCTATTTTCTTTTCTGATATTTTTGTGTCTCCTTTTCCACTTATTGAAATTATTTAAAGTTTTCTGTGTGTCATTCTGGTCCTATGTTTTTAATGGCTATCTGTATAGTTATTTCTTGAGATAGTTTTTATTCCTCTGAGTCCCTTGATTACCACTTTCTTCTATTTTCCCCATTGTTACAGAGAAAGATTTGCTGTATTCCTAAAATATTTCTGAAACAAGCTACATCTCAGAACCCGAATCAGCATTTGAGTTTCTTCATTTTGAGAGTGTACACAGGAAGCCACGGAACTACAAGGTAATGTACTGTCTTTTCTCAAGTCTAATGTCTGTAGATCTGGCTGGGCCACTTGAGAAATCCCTGCAAGAAGCCTTTTACAATACTGAGGAAAAATTAAACTGACAGAGTTGATATTCCAAGGAGTCACTGAGGTTTGTCTGTTACCACATTGTTGGGAGCGTGTAGTTCAGGGTTGTGATTAAAGTGACTTTTGCTATTGGCCTCTTCGTAAGATATGATTGTGGGTTACAGTTATTTCATTATTTGAAGGTAATGGTTAGTTAAAACCATTTTTTTTTCTCCAAAAGGCCAGTTATTTCTTTAGTTTTTTTCTAAAACTTCAGCTTCAGAAGAAAGGAGCTATAAATTCTGTGACATGACTGTCTTATCTGTCTTGGGAGTTATAGACTATACTTAGAAGACAATTCATGTACCTCTGCATAATGAGATGAGTTTTATAAGTCATAAATCCTCAATTACCATGCAGGTACAGTTAGGTGCCAGGTTTAGAAAAGCTGATGTGGTTGCCAGGTTCATGAATATCATAAATCATTCATGCTGAGGTAGCCCAGAATCATGCTGTCATCTGAGGTCGGCCAATTTCAAGGTGGTTGTTAAACACAAAGATGTTAGTCCCTATGATTGTTTTTCAAACTCAAATGATCTTTTCATTTGAAAATTAAGACCAAATGATCTTTTTAAGCCAAAGTTAGTTTTCTGAGATTCTCCTTTCATTGTCAAAGCATCTATCAATAACAATGTCTCTTATTCCCTGAAGCCTGAATTCTATCTAAAATGTATCACAAACATTTGTAATCCAAATCTTTAATGTGCTGAGATTTAATATGCTAATGAGATTTAGATATTTCAATAAATCTTGCTCATTTTTAGGGGGAGAAATCTCTCTGGAGTTGGGGGGAGGAGTTACTTCTATATTTTACATAAAGCTGCCCTGAATTAAAGATATACTGTACTTAAGTAAGTCTAGCCCTCTTCCATAACATAAGGAAGGGAAGGAGACAGGCTTAAAGAGAAGCCATCTTCAGGTCAGCATAGTGGAACATGTGCAGCACTTGAAATATCCTCTAAGTTCCAGACTGTCCAAGAACTAAGGTGATTTTTGTTTTGTTGTCTTCTGAAAGTTCCTCACTTGGAAAATGAAGAAAGCTATGTTTGACTGTTGTTGAGATGGAAAAACTACTAAAACTACCAAAAGCACTTGGTTGTAGTGAAAACTATAGAGAAAACAGAAAAATGGTTTTGACAGAGATAATTAAAATTTCCAAGTATGGTTGCCAGAACAAGGTTATAGAGCCTATGACATGTGACTTCTTCCCTTTGGTCTTCCTCAGTAGTCCTTCTGTGGTGACTGTGAATGGGCCAGTTCTAGGCAGAACTACTTGTTTTTTCACTGAGTGCAGTCAAGTTCTCACTTGAGCTATGATTTAGATGTGGTTTCTCCTTCTGAGGACTTGTGTGCTGAAAGCTTGGTCCTCAGTGTGATAGTATTGTTGAGGGGTAAAGCCTCAAGAGAGATGACTGGGTCAAAGGGGTACTAACTTCAGAAGGGATCTGATAACCTCCATGGGCATCAGCACACATATAGCACATACATATATATACAAGTAAAAATAAAAAAATATAGAAATATAATTTCTTTATGCTTCTATCCTTTATGTATTCTTTCCCCATACTCTAGAATGTTCTCTTTCTTATCCAAATGTCAACCTTCTTCTCATCTTATAAAACTTAAATCTCACCTTCTCTGGAAAGCCTAATCTTGCTTCCTGAGACAAAGTTTGTCACTTGACTCTTGGCACTTCCAGAGCATTTATGCAGTTATGTCATGACATACCACAGAGGATTTAACTATCTGTTAGTGTATCATCCCTCTCAATAGATGGTTGGTATCTCAAGGGTAGGAACAGTTTTAGTAATCTTGCTATTACTAGTACCCTATATGTGTGAAATAAGTAAAATCTTAGTCACTAAATCTCCTTTATTAATATGAGCCTGCCCACCTGAGCATTAGCATATAGCCTTGGGAGAGGAAAAAATTTTTAAAGTTGTATTTCATCATAATGATCATAATGTATAGATACTAAGACTGACTCATTGCATTTTTGGAATCCCTTGTAGGCATGCCTGTGGGTAGAGAGCAACAGGCAAGAAGAAACTTCCCGAATTCTCAGGGAGTTCTGGGATCTTTCTGTAGATTCTGAATAAGATGAAGCCCTGATCTTCATTTCTGCATAATCTCACTAGAATTTCTACAGCCTTACTTTCTCAGTACATTTATTCAAATTCTTACTTTTTTGCACTTGAACTATAGCAACTATAGTAGGTCTGACTCAGTTCATAAATTCATGTGTGCAGGAAATACCACATTTATTCATATTCCTGTTTGGGGGGAGGGGGATTTTTCTCTTTGTTTTTGTTTTGTTTTGTTTTGTTTTTGAGACAGGGTTTCTCTGTATAGCATTGGCTGTCCTCGAACTTGCTCTGTAGACAAGGTTGGTCTTGAATTTAGATACCTGCCTGCCTCTGCCTCCAAATGCTGGGATTAAAGGCATGTGCCACCATCGTCCAGTGCTATATTCTTAAGTAAATATAAACTGTAATTATATGCTCTAATTACATCTGACTAGTATAAACGGTTTTTTTAAATTTTAAATTTATTTTTAGCCAGGTGTGGTGACTCACAACTTAAGTTCCTGGCCAGCCTGGTCTACAAAGTAAGTTCCAGGACAGCAAGGACTACACAGAGAAACCCTATCTCAGGAGGAAAATATTTTTAAGTGTGTGCTTGTCTGTGTAACATGTATGCAGGTGCTTGGAGAGGCCAGAATTGTCACATACTTCTAGAGCTAGAGTTACAGGCAGTTGTGAGCTGCCTGATGTGGATGGTAGAGGTTTGAGCTGAATCCTCTGGAAGAGCAATGTGTGCTCTTAAACATTGAATCATGTCTCTAGTCCCCATGTTTGTTTGATTGTTGAGATTTACCACACCACCAGGTGTGGTGGTGCATGCCTTAAATCCCTTGGGAGGCAGAAGCAGATGAATCTCCATGAGCTAGTAATAAGACCAACTTGCTGTACAGTGAGGGTAAGGAATGAAGAGAAGAAGGGCCCAGGTTTCCTTAATGCTTTAATAATCATGTGTCCTTGGTTTGCATCAACAGGAGCAGCCTCCTAGTGCTGCTGCCAGCACTAGGAGTGTGCCCTAGTAGTGGTGCTCAAGCTCCACTTAGCAGGGTATATGGCCAGGGCTGCTCTGGGTAGTTCATTCTGCCTTTACTGTCCTTTGGCTGCTCTGCACGCTGCCCTGTTCAGCCCTCACCAATAGACTTTTCTATTACAAATGAAAATAAGCTAGACCTTCTTGAATAAATCAACATCCCTGCCACCTGTTCAAAGTAATCATCCTTCTAATGATCTGTGGTTAATAAACCACAGTGATTGGTTATCCACTTTTAGCAGCTTCACAGATTGTGTTTATGTCTGTATATATGCATGAACCTGAAGTTAGGGCATTCCATGGAGCTAGAGTTACAAGCAGTTGTAAGCTTGCCTGATGTGGGTGCTGGGAATTGAACATGGGTCCTCTGCCAGAATTATACATGTTCTTAACCACTGAGCCATCTCTCCAACCTATTTATTTATTTAGGTTTTTTGAGACAGGGTTTCTCTGTATAGCCCTGGCTGTCCTGGAACTCACTCTGTAGACCAGGCTGGCCTCAAACTCAGAAATCCACCTGCCTCTGCCTCCCAAGTGCTGGGATTAAAGGCATGAACCACCACTGCCTGGCCCATCATTTATTTTTATTGGTTATATCTGTGTGTTTATACAGATTCTTGCAGACACCAGATGTGTCAGGTCACCTGGAGCTGGAGTCAGAGTTGCAGGTGGTGTGGATGCTGGGAATTGAACTTGGGTCTCCTACAAGAGTAGTTCATGAGCCATCTCTTTGATTTAGTTGCTGTGTTCTTAATATTTATAATCCCCTGGGCTGAAGAGATGGAGCAGCAGTTAAGAGTACTGGCTGCTCTTCCAGAGAAGCTGGGTTCAATTCCCAGCCTACATGACAACTTACAACTATCTGTAAATCTAGTTCCAGGGGAATCTGACACCCTTACACCAATGAACATAAAATTAATATATATATATATATATATATATATATATATATATATATATATTCCACTAATTTTCTATTGATCCTCTCAAATCCTTCTTTAAAAGATTTTGTTTTTTAAAAGGTTATGTGTTTATGGAGTGAGGGTTGCATATGCCTGTAAAGGCCAGGAGAAGGCAGTGGATTATTCTCAGGAGTTAGAGGATCAGGAGTTCAAGGTCATTCTTAGCTACATAGCAGACATATAAAGAAGGCTGGTTGACTACATGAGACCCTGTCTAAGCAATAACAACAATAACAGATTTCCTTTTTGCTGGTGCTTCACTTTGGTAGACATACATACTCTTCAGTTGGAATCTCTGAGGAAATTCAACATTGCAGGGTAGTTATTGTATCCAGGATTGCAGGAAACAGATAATTTCTGAGTAAAAAAGATAAGCAATAGCATTGTTTTCCTTTCTCTTGAGAAAGTATAATTGTCTTTATCTGAAACATGCACCCCTATCTCAGTCAGAGCAGATAAACAGTACGTTCTAAGAACTACGATCCCACTGGATGGGCCACAGACCATAGGCAATAAATAACCTGCAGAGGAGGCTTTTTTCATAAAAGTGACAGAGATGAAAGACTTGATGAAAAGAAGAGAAGACTAACTGTGTCAGTATTCTAAATGTCACTTTTAACCGAGGCAAGTCTGTATTATAGTCACAGAGCAGTCCTTGCCTGAGTGGTTCCTTTCCCAGGTACTGTTAGAGATATAATTGTATTTGGGCCTGTGTCTAAAGGTTTGAAGTGAGAAGAGTAGATCTCATCACTTTTGATGAAATAGCTGGACATGGATATCTTTATCATCATTCAAAAGACATCTTAGTCTCCAGGTTCAGAGCCAGAGGCCACCTTACAAGGAACTAAGACTTTCACCCAGAGCTGCTATCAAGCCAGCAGATGGAGTAGCAGCTCTTTGTATGCCTTTGGGCCTGCCTGGTCTGGCACTGTTGGTGATGTAAGGTCCAGCTCTGGCCAGAGGGGGCAAAGCAATGAATAAAAATGACTGCATCGCATTGCCTTGACTGCAATCCTGTCTGCAGAGGACTTTGCTAGCATATGATCCCAGGCAGGCTGTTTTCATGTGCCTCTCTGGAATTACTACAGAAACAAGTGTGAGGGGTGAGTGTAGGCATAAGAGGGGGAAGAGAAGAGAGATGACAGAACTGAGGCCTGGGCAGCAGAGGATTTGGCCTGATTCTCTCATACCTGGGAAACTTGAGAGTACCCAAGCATAAATCTAGTGGCCTTTGGTAGGAAACTAAACTGTTTCTACCCTGTTTCTTGTGTGACACTCTTTCTGGGTAGATATGAGCAAATATCTACCCACACAAGACAAGGAACTAATGATAGCACAAAGTACTATACCACCAAAATCCAACTTGGTTAACCACTGAGGTTTTGTTTTGTTTGAATATTGTTTTTATGTCCTGTTTATTTTGTTTTGTTCATATAAGTACAATTGCCTGCATAGATGTATTTGTACCACATGAATGCCTGTTGGATCCCCTGAAATTGGGGTTATGGATGCCTATGAGCCACCATATGGGTGCTGGGAATCAAACCCAGGTCTATGGTTAAGAGCAACAAGTGTTCTTAACCATAGATGACAGCTCACAAAAGCAGCAAAGCTGGAGCACACTGCACAGCCTGAGGTAGTTCAACAGATTGGAGAGTGTCCTTTCCAGGTGCCGCAGTTGGTCTAAACTTCTTAAAGGTCTTCAAGCTGTTTGGTCTATGACTCTTCTAAGGAGTTCGGCTTGTCTGAGAGTGACTCTCAGTGGTCTTTATTGGTTATATACTCTTGGAGGTGAAGCAGAGAGGCTCAATGAATCTGGTCAGTTTCTTGAACTTCCTAAGCTATTTTGAGTTGTTTATGTCCTGTCTTAACTAGTTTCCCTTTAGGATGGAGTGTATCACCTCCCATTAGAATATTCTGTTATTTCACTCCTTGTGAACACCCAGTCCTAAAATATCTTGTTGTTTCATTTTCTATTTTGCATTTTTATCTTCAGAAGTTTCCCTCCGAAAATGAAAGATTTAACCTTGGAGGAAACTACTATATACCAAAGGGGAAAGCAAAGCTGAATTTTCATCTACCAATGTCATTTCTCCCTGAATTTGCAGGCATTGGAACTCTCTTATTAAAATCTATAGACTGCTTAAGAGAATGATTTTGGACTAGTAAATTTTAAGTGCCTGATACATAGTTGAACATATGGCAGCTCATAATAAATACCAGAGATTTGGATGGTGTTCTTACCAAAACCTCTGCCCCTTTCTAGCCTTCAGGATATTTGTGAAATGGAGAGTTGAAGGCTTTGATTTTTAATAACCTACTTTAATTATGGTTCTCTAATATTTCTTTCTTTTTATTTAATTATATGAGCATACTGTAGCTGTCTTCAGACACACCAGAAGAGGGCACTGGATCCCATTACATATGGTTGTGAGTCACCAAGTGGTTGCTGGGAATTGAACTCAGGACCTTTGGGAGAGCAATCAGTGCTCTTAATCACTGAGCTATCTCTCCAACCGGTTCCCTAATATTTCAACCTCTCTTCTAGCCTATCTCCCACCAGAGGTAGGGAAAAGAAAGGTTAATAGGAAGCGGGGGTTGTGGACCTATTTACAAGTAGTTTTTTGGGGCGATTCTAATCTTTACTGTTAGCAGTTCAGTCCACTACCAAAACACCAAACATGAGTCAACAGTGACATCTCCATTCAGAAGGAGCTGCGGGACTCCTCAGTGGATCAGCACATGTCCCTGGAAGCAGCAAGAAGCAGCCAGAATACCACCAGGAGTTCCTGGGTGTGTTTCTCCCTTATAAAGTCATGACAAGTGAAGATCAGCAAAGAAAGCAAGGCAAACCAATACAAGAGCATTTCAGTGAAGACCAGTGTCAGCAAAGCCCAGGGAAGATCCGCAGAGAGTGGTAAGGTGAACCAATGCAAGACCATCATCCACTGTCTGCTGGGTTAGACTTAGACTCTTTCCAGACATCACTTGTCCTCTCGATCCTCTGCTCCAGCAAAACATCACATTCCCTCTCACTAGGCAGCTTCCAGAAAAACACCACATGTTTTTTCTCAGCAAAACATCCTTTCATGTGTCTGCTTCAGCAAAACATCCTCTCATAAGACAGCTTCCAGAAAAACATCACATGATACAATTGAGTCTCCAGTGAAACCAGAAATTCCCACTTCGGAGAGTTCTCTGGTTTTTTTCACAGTATCAAAATGAAAGAGGAACAGTAAATAAGCTTCTGTTCTGTCTGGCCCAGATCCTGTGATTGTTCCTGTGTTACAGCTCTGAGAGGACAGGTCTGCTGTGAAAATATTACAACTCTAAAAGGAAGAGGGAAAGCTTCCCAATGGAGATGTTGTAGCTCTGAGGGGAAAGGTTTCCTGGCAGCTGGGAGTCAGGAAATACCACAAAGTTACATTGCACAACCTCACACAGAGATTTATTGTGATAGACACAAGATTGCTGCCCCTGCTTGAGTGAGAAGCAGCAAGGAACTGAGCAGGAGACAGGCTTATATAAGGTTTTGTGGGGAGAAGTTTTTCAGGGTGGAAATTTCTAGGAGATGGTTGAGATTTCAAGTCCTAAGCTTGGAGCAAGCCCAGGGATTGGTGGGATTACATGTTCAGAGATTGGTATGTTTGTTTCTTTTGGCCCTGGTCCCTAGCTTGGGATCAAGTCAGGACCAGGGTGTTCTTTCCTTGGCACTTTTTACCCTATAGTTCCATCTGACTTGTTTTATTGAAATAGCTTAAACCCAAAAATAGGGGTAAATTGGGAGACTCAACAGGAGCACTTCCATAAGCAAGCCCTAACCACTGCAGACTGTCCTGGAGACCAGAGAGAAGGCCACATGTCAGGCATCTTGGCTCAGGCTCAGACCTAACCTTTGTCTGTAGGAGGTGTGGTGAGGGTGCTTGGGGTCCCGGCTGCAAAGCAGGTGGTGCAGTTTCTTCATTGAGAATCAAAAGTTGTCTGGCAAGTCTCTTGGCGACAGGCCTCCTTAACTTCTTTGTAGAGAAGAAAAGGTTCTGGAAACAAGAAAGCTGCTGCTGCTCTTGATGAAAAAGTCAGCAGGAAAGAAACTGAGACTAACAAGGGTTGAAGAGAACTGTCTGAGTGAGGAAAGAATGTTAATGGCTCTGCTCCCAAGTGTCAAGATCTGAGCTGGAGCATACATTAGTCATGTCAGCTGTCACCTACAGGATACTTCATAAGGAATGAACTTGCAAGTAATCATATCCTGATTTTCCTGTAAAACTGCTAGGTGTTGTGGTGAGGGCCTCACAGCACTCAGGAGGCAGAGGCAAGAGTGTCTTTTTGTTTTCAAGGCCATCCTGGTCTACACAATGAGTTCCAGCCAGCCAGAATTACACTTTGAGACTGTCTCTTTCCACCATCCCCACTCTGCCCTTTCTAGTCCTTTATTTCTGTTCCACTATTATTATTAATCCCTGTGAGATCTGGCCCTGGCCCTGTCTGGAAGGGATAAAAATGAACTCCCACTACACCTTTTATTAAAGATAGATTCTTTTCTCATATAGTCTGAATAAAATTTACCCTCCCTCTACTTCCACTTCCTCTCCACTTCCTCTCCCATATGGACCCACTCCCTCCATTTCTGTATCTCATTAGAAAAGAGCGGGCTTCTAAGAGATAATAAAACATAACAAAATATCTTAAGATCAAACAAACCATCGTATCGAAGCTGGACAAGCCAAACCAACAGAAAAATAAAAGACCCCAAGAGAAGGCATAAGAATCAGAGATCCACTTGTTTACATATGCACGAGTCGTATAAAAGTGCTAAACTGAAAGCTGTAGTGTATGTGCACAGAATCTGGTACCGACTTGTATGGGCCCTGCAATTACTGCTTCAATCTCTGTGGATTCATATGAGCTTTGTTCAGTTATTTTAGAGGACCTTGTTCTTCTGCTGTCCTCCATCCTTTCTGTCTCCCCAACTCCTTCTCCCTCTTCTTCAGAGGGTTTCCCTGAGCTCTGAGGGTAGAGATTTAATGGGAAAATGGAGTAAGCAAAGAACTCTTTCTTCCCACACCACTTGGAATAGGCCAAGATCTGTTTTCATAGTAACACTCAGGACAGTGGGTGCTTATCAACATGCTACTTAAAAGGTTTAGGGCGGCCGGGCGGTGGTGGCGCACGCCTTTAATCCCAGCACTTGGGAGGCAGAGGCAGGAGGATTTCTGAGTTCGAGGCCAGCCTGGTCTACAAAGTGAGTTCCAGGACAGCCAGGGCTACACAGAGAAACCCTGTCTCGAAAAACCAAAAAAAAAAAAAGTTTAGGGCGTATCTCAAATATTCCTACTCTCTAGCATATATACTTCAGTTTACTCACAATTTTTTCCAATGACACTGAGTCCTGATTCTTCTTCTTTTTCTTTCTTTCTTTCTTTCTTTCTTTTTTTTTTTTTTTTTAGGGCCTGAGTGTTGTTTTGTTGAGTTTTTTTATTTGCTTGTTTTGGTGGGGTTTTTTGTTGTTGTTGTTATTTTGTTTTGTTTTTGGTGTTTGGAGACAGGGTTTCTCTGTGTAACAAGCCCTGGCTTTCCTGCTCTCACTTTGTAGACCAGGCTGGCCTTGAACTCACAGAGTTCCACCTGCCTCTGCCTCCCAATCCCTTGCCTGTTTCTTATTTTTAAGAGATCTGGAATCTCATGTTTAGATCTAAAGGTAACAGGAGAATTTGGGACTACTCTTAACCATTTCCATACCATTTTCCCCAGCATATTTTACAGAGAGAATAATAGAATAGCAGTAGGTCAACATAAATTATGAATGGTACTTTCTAGACTCAGATCAGGGTACCCTGAGTACCACTGTCTAGCTCTGGCCTTGCTTCTCTGTCATGGGGAACCTTGCAGGACCCCAAGAATGTCCTGCCTCTCTGTGGAAACCTTCCAAAACTAACCAGCTTGGAACCCTGCTGGACCACTCATCCTAGCTGGATCTGCCTGCAATTGGTCTCTCTGGGACAGCCTACAGAGACAGGAACCTAGCATAACTCCTCTGAGGCTCTACCCAGCAGCCAAAGGAAAGAGATGCAGAGACTCACACCCAAACATTAGATGGAGCTCAAGGAGTCTTATGGAAGAGTTGGGAGTAAGATTAAGGGACCCAAAGAAGACAGGAACTCCACAGGAAGACCAACAGAGTCAACTAACTTGGACCCTTGTGGGCTCCCAGAGACTGAATCGCCAACCAAAGAGTGAGCACGGCCTGGGCCTAGGCCCCTGCACACATGTAGCAGATGTACAGCTTAGTCTTCGTGACGGTTCCCCCAAACAACTGGAGAGGGTCTGACCCTAAGCCTGTTGCCCGTTTGCCTGCCGGTGGGTTGGTGCCCCTAAATGGACAGGCTTGTCTGGTCTCAGTGGGAGAGGATGTACCTAGTCCTGCAGTGACTTGGTGTGTGTGTGTGAGAGAGAGGGGGGACACCCAGAGGGGGGCTTTCCCTTCTCAAAAGAAGGGAAATGGGGAATGCGGAGAGTGGGACTTGTGAGGGAGTACTGGGAGGAGAGGAAGGGCTGATATTGGGCTATAAAGGGAATAAATAGGGGCTGGAGAGATGGCTTAGTGGTTTGGAGCACTGATTGCTCTTCAGTCGGTCCTGAGTTTGGTTCCCAGCAACCACATGGTGGCTCACAACCATCTATAATGGGATCTGTAATGAGATTGTATGCTCTCTTCTGGTGTGTCTGAAGACAGCAACAGTGTTTTCTCATAAAATAAACAAATGAACAAATGTTTAAAAAAATGGAATAAATAAATTTAATTTTAAGAAACGACTGAAATCAGTATAAAAAGTATTAATCAGACCCGCTATTTTGAGTACCCTGATGATCATAGTATTCAGAAAACTATCTGGGAAACTATGTTGGAAAAACACATGCAAGGAGGAATTTTTTTCTATGAATCTGAAGGTTGTACTAGGAAGAACAGTCTAGCACACCGTGGCTCTCAGTATTTATGGTTGTCTTCTCAGAGAATCATAAAACCTGGGAGATAATAGGAAGAAGGAAAAATTGAAGGCAGACTCCTGTGCTAACTCAGAATTTATGCTTTGATCCAACTATATTCCTACAATTTGCTAGATTGTGCAGAGCTGACTTAGGCTAGCATTTTCCTATACCGTAATATAAAGTGGTTCTATTGTCTTCATTCTAAACAGGTACAGGTAGCAAAGTATATAACTAACTAATAAACCACAGTGAAAAGCAGGTCCAGGAAGTGACTGATCTCTGAGTGCTGTTTTGGGGCCAGTCTTCAGGGATAGATGGGTGTGGTCGTACATGTCTGTAATCACAACAGTCAGGATGCCGAGACCGGTCGTAAGGCCAGTCTTCAGGGATAGATGGGTGTGGTCGTACATGTCTGTAATCACAACAGTCAGGATGCCGAGACCGGTCGTAAGGCCAGTCTTCAGGAATAGATGGGTGTGGTCGTACATATCTGTAATCACAACAGTCAGGATGCCGAGACGGTCGTAAGGCCAGTCTTCAGGGATAGATGGGTGTGGTCGTACATGTCTGTAATCACAACAGTCAGGATGCCGAGACGGTCATAAGGCCAGTCTTCAGGGATAGATGGGTGTGGTCGTACATGTCTGTAATCACAACAGTCAGGATGCTGAGACCGGTCGTAAGGCCAGTCTGGTTTACATAGAGAGACCCTGTCTCAGAGACTAACATAACATCAAACAGCAATCTTTCTGAGAGTAACCTTTAGATTTTGTGACATTGCTATAAATTTTTACAATTACAGACAATTGTTATCCAGAAAGATTTCATAATCAGGCTTTTATTTTTGTCTTCTAGTGCTAGGTATTAAACTGGGGCATCACACATGCTAGGAAAAAAAAACCCAACTCTTTAGCTGTACCCCAAATTCATTCAGTGCTGTTTCTTTCATTCAAGTGTTATTTGTCTAAAACACACACACACACACACACACACACACAGTCTTATGTACAACAGAAATGGTCTTAAACCTCTGATCGTCATCCCTCCTCTCTCAGCAAATACAGGTTTACGGGTGTGCTGTAAAATCCTGGCATGGCAACTCGCGGTCCCTCCTGCTGCAGCCGCCTGACTGCTTTTTAAAAGCGTGTGTATTTGAGTATATGTGTGTGTGTCACATGTGTGCGGAAGCTTGCAGAGGCCCACAGAAGGCATTGGATCCCGTAACTAGAGTCACAGATGGTTGTAAACTGACATGTGGGTGCTGGGAACTGAACCTAGGCTTTTTGCTCAACACCAAAGCCTCTTGAGTGCTGACCCAACTCTCCAGAGCCCCAACCAGAGCTTTTTAAAAATCTTTTTCTTGTGCTCTGGTGGGGCTTTGAGAGATGGATGCTGTCTTGCCATTCACACTGCCCTGTCTCTCACCTTCCCATGCCTTTGTGGATAATGCATAAGCTATCCTCAGTAGAAACAGGAAGGATTCTCAGACCCAGAGTTGCCCTTCAGTAATCTGGATGTAACACAATATGGAAATAAAAGTAAAAAGATGGAATACACAATGGGGGGGCAGTTTGTAATAAATGAGTTGAGGCCCTCTGCCCAGTCAGCCCAATGCTCTGGCAGCTGTTGCATTTAATGGACAATCCCATTAACTTCTTCCTGGACAACTCCATTAGCTTTTCCCTTGAGAGGGTTGGGATGGATAAATGGGTGGGGGCACTGAAGTGGGTCACATCCCGACTTGTGGAGGTGCGTGCTTGTTATCCCAGCACTCTGGAGGTGAAGGCAGGATGACCAGCAGCAGTTCAGTTATCCTTGGCTAAACTGAAAGTTTGAAGCAAGCTGGATTACTTGAGACCCTGTCTCTTTTCCTTCCTTCCTTCTTTCCTTCTGTCCTTTTTTCCATTCCTCTTTTTCTCTCTTCCTTCCTTCCTTCGTTCCTTTCCTCCTCCTCCTCCTCCTCCTCCTCCTCCTCCTCCTCCTCCTCCTCCTCCTCCTCCTCCTCCTCCTCCTCCTCTTCTTCTTCTTCTTCTTCTTCTTCTTCTTCTTCTTCTTCATGTTGAAACAGGGTTTCTCTGTGTTGCCCTGGCTGTCCTAGGACTCACTCTCCAACTCACAGAGATCTATTTACTTCTGCCTCCTGAGTCCTGGACTGCCAGCCAGCTTCTGTCTGTCTATCTGTCTGTCTGTCTGTCTGTCTGTCTCTCTCTCTCTCTCTCTCTCTCTCTCTCTCCTCTCTCTCTCTGTGTGTGAGTGTGTGTGTGTGTGATATTCTGTCACAAAGAAGCGTAAATAAATAGGAACTTCTATTTGCATTTTCTTGGAGTCTTTATTTTGCATTTTTTGTTTCTTTGTTTTTATTTTGTTTGTTTGTTTGTTGTTGTTTTTCAAAACAGGGTTTCTGTGTATAGCTCTGGCTGTCCTGAAACTTACTTTTTAGACCAGGCTGGTCTGGTCTAAAAGAAAAGCTAAAGAATTAGCTTTTTGTTCCCCCCTGAGGATCTTTTTTTTTTCTTTTTTGAAACAAGGTCTCTGTACATAGTCCTAGCAGTCTTGGAATTTGCTCTGTAGACCAGGCTGGCTCAAACTTAGAGATCCATCTTCCTCTGTCTCCCAAGTGTTGGGTCAAAGGCATGAGCTACCACTGCCTGGTTTCCTGAGGAAATTTTATGGGTCTCTTATGCTCTGTGCCATCATTGGCTTTAGCAACTGGAGTAGAGCTGGGTTGGGTAACAATTTGCGTGGAATAGATGATGAGCTTAGACCACCCTCTTTTTAGCTCTACAAGCTAGGGAGATAATTTAACAGTTTCCCTTATAATGAAGAAATTGTTTATCCTATAATGTGAATATAGGAGAGTAGCTGGGTATATAGCTCAGTGATAGTGTGCTTGCCTAGTAGCTGTGAAGTTCTGGATTCAAATCTCAGCATGTCAAAAAGGGGGGGTTGCCTTGGAATCCTCTCAGAGGGATTCTGTAATGACACTGGTTAGTCTGAGGATGAAGGAGAAGGGAAGTGAGACCCAGGACTCTATAGCAGGGGTGTCAGTGTGAAGAAACTGCGTGCTGTTGTACGAGTTGTAGGAGAGAGATGGGGCAGATCTAAAAAGAAAAAAAAACAGACTCATTGTCTGCCAAGGAATACTTAGGATCAGACCCCCTCTGAAGGCAAGGAAAGGAAGAGATGTCTCTTACGATGGCTTATGCCTGACACAAAATATCAGATAACTGTGGGGCCTGAGACTTGGTCATTCCCTAGCCCAAAGTAACCACATCTCCACTAAGGGATTTTCAGCCCTAGGATCTTCCCATTCCAGCCTTTTAGCTGCTGTCAAACCACATTAGGGCAGAATATTGAACCCTACCACATCACAGCTGCGGGGGATTTCCCCAGAGAGAAGTGTGTGATAACGCAGGCAGAAGAGCTTTAATCCAAGACTGTGCTCCTAGCTCACCTGAAGGCTTCCACCAGCTTCCTTACACTCAGATTCACTTTCAAAACCTGAACTAGTTATTTGGGGTGCTGCCTACCTACAAAGTCACAAAACTGGGTATAGGCTACGCAGATAGAAGTTCTTGGTTAGGTGAAGTCTGTGAAGTCTTGGTTTGGGAGTGGCCACAGAAGAGGGTATATGGGGCAGGCCCTTGACTGAGAAGTGAAAAGTACAGAGTTCAGGTTCTGATTGTGCCTCTCTATACCTATGTGAGCTATTGATAAATTCTTAATGTTTTAGGGTATTTAATCTCTAAGATGGGAACAAAACTGATAATAAGTGTGTGGTAGCACACACCTTTTTTTTAAAAAAACACTTTTTTTTTAAAGATTTATTTATTATATGTAAGTACACTGTAGCTGTCTCCTGACACTCCAGAAGAGGGAGTCAGATCTCATTACAGATGATTGTGAGCCAGCATGTAGTTGCTGGGATTTGAACTCAGGACCTTCAGAAGAACAGTCAGTGTTTGTAACTGCTGAGCCAGCTCTCCAGCCTAGGTAGCACATACCTTTAATCCTAGCACTCAGGAAGCATAGGCAGACAGATCTCTGTGAGTTCAAGACCAGCCCGGTCTATATAATGATTTCCAGGACAGCCAGGGTTTAAAATTGAGACCCTGTCTCTAAATATGTTTCTCAGAATACTATTTTCAAAATCTTATGAGGTAATATATTATATGAATGCGGGGAGTTGCTCTCATTTCTTTATCCTCTCTCCTAAATTCAAGGCCTATCTTTAATGCTACAAAAACTACTTGATTCAAAGGAAAAGTCCAGAATGGCATGTGCATATTGAAAATAGGAGAGAATAAAATAATGTAGAGAATTGGTGTCCCCTTTAGTCACAGACATGGCATGAGTTTCTTACTTATACAATAAAAGTCCAAAAACACCTATTGAGTTAGTACCCAGTTAGGAAGCCGCTAGCTTGATATATCTTGAAGAGCAGAGACTGCTTTGATATAGAAAGGGAAGTGGAAATTTCTGCTTTCTTTGGAGACTAAGTTATGTCACATGATGTTTTTCTGGAAGCTGTCTTATAAAAGGACTTGATGTTTTGCTGGAGTGGACACTTGAGAGGGTGTTTGATGTTTAGAAAGAACATAAACATAACCCCACAGAGAGTGAGAGGACACTCTTGCATTGGTTCACCTTGCAATACTTCTCTATTTTTGATGATGATGCTCTTGCATTGGTATGCCTTGCAGTGCTTTGCTGGTCTTCACTGATCTTTGCTTGTCGTAACTTCATAGAAAGAAATGTGCCTCATGGTAGTCCATCTACTTCTCGCGGCTCCTGGGGACTCATGATGATTTGGTGGAGGCTTGAGGTTTCTCCTGGATTGAGCCACTGTTACTGATTTATGTTTCATGTTTTGGACTGAACTGCTGATATCCTGACAATGAAGATGGGAATCACCCAAAGAACTACTTCAAAACAGGTCCATATGCCCCATATCCTATTGACCAGCCCCTCTGGTAGGTGGGCTAGTAGGGAGGTTGAAATGTTTAAGAATCCTTATTAAAGTAGGTTTTGAAAAATATAAGCCTACAGGGAAGGGCAAACAGGATGCTATGGTTTGAATGCATCCACCCCAAAAGTGTGTGATGAAACTTCATCCTCATGCAACAGCATTGGGAGGCGGAGCCCAAGACGCCTAAAAATCAGGAGGCCTTGAGGTCAGAAGCCTCATAACTGCATTAAATTACAAGAAGTCTTGAGGCTGTAAATCCAGTATCCTGTTCTCTTACATGTGCTGTTTTGCCCTACTGCTTTTTGTGTTGGCATGGCACAGCCTAGCCTATCAAGAAAACTCTCAACATCGCACAGCCTGGTGACATATTTGTAATCCTAGCAGTTTAGAGACTAGGCAGAAGGATAAAGAATTTAAGACCAGTTTGTGACACATAAAACAAACAAACAAACACTGTTTTTTAAAAGAAGAAGGACAGGGAGTGGAGAGATGGCTTGGTGGTTAGGAGCACTTACTGTTCTTACAACGGACCTAGGTTTGGTTCTCGGCATCCCATGTGGTGACTCACAGCTGTCTGTATCCAGTTCCAGGTGTCTAACCCTCTTCTGGCCTCCTTGGATGCATTAACTTATACTCAGGCACATGCACATACGCGTAAAATGAAACAAATGCTTTGTAAAAGTAGAAGGAAGAGGAGGTTGGAGCTCAATTGGTAGTATGCTTGCCTATCATGCTTGAAGCTCTGGCTTCAATACCCAGCACCCCATAAACCAGGCATGGTAGTACATATCAGTAATGCCAGCTCTTGGGAGGTGAAGACAGGAGGATCAAGAGTTCAAGGCCAGCCTGGTCCACTGGAAATTCCAGGACAGCCAGGGCTACACAAGGAAACCCAATCTCAAAAAACAAAAACAAAAACCAACAAAAAAGACCCTGTTCAAACAAATACATAAAAGGAAGCAGAGGAAGAAAAGGAGAACAAGGAGAAAAAAGATCAGGAGGCTTTCAGTAGATGTCAGATCCTTAATCTTGAACTTCTGAATTTCAGAATTGTAAAATTAAATCTCTGGAGGTTTCTTAATTTGATTTTTTGAGACAGGGACTCACTATGTAGCCCTGTCTAGTCTCAAACTTGCTGAGATTTGCCTACCTCTGCCTCCCACATACTAGAATTGAAGGTGTAGATCACCATGCCTAGCCCAATCTCTATATTTTTAAAATATAAATCTAAAATGTATACCCGATAATATTATACTCAATATAAATATATACTTAATATAAAACATACTTAATATATTACACTCAAGCATACTTTAGAAAATGATTTATTTTTAATTATGTGTTTGTCTCTATGGGTATGTGCACATTAGTGCAGGTGCCTGTGGAAGCCGGAAGTATCAGATCCCAGACCCTCTTAGAGCTGGAGTTATATGCAGTTTTGGACCACCTAACATGGGTGCTAGGCACTGAACTCAGGTCTTCTGCAAGAACAAACAGTACATGCTTTTAACATCTCTTTAGACCTTTAAGCATACTTTTATACCAATAAAAAAATGAACTAAGACACAAGGATAGCCAAAACTTTGGGCACAAAGAATGAGATTTTGTCTTTGCTGTGATTCTCCATGCCTTCAGCTTTACCTCCACCACTAGTCCTCTGGCCCCGAATTCCATTCCCAATTCTTCAGAGAGAATCTGATTGTTGTTCTCCCCAATTCACAACCTACCAGATTGCCCTGCCCTGGTTCAGAACTATGGTTGCAGGACTTGGTCTGTCTGTCTGTCTGTCTGTCTGTCTGTCTGTGTCTGTCTCTCTCTCCTCCTCTCCCCCTCTCTCTTTCTCATTTGTTGTTGTTTTGAGACAAGATTTATCTCTGTGTAGCCCTGGCTGTCCTGTAGCTCAATCTGTAGAACAGGCTGGCCTTGAACTCAGAGATCTGACTGCCTCTGCCTCACTTCTGCTGGGACTAAAGGGTGCACTACCACTGTCCAGAAGGGATTGGGCTCTTATCATAGACTACATGGTTATATGTGACAAAACAAACAACAATAAACAAAAACAGTAGCTCCCAATTTAAGGATCCCTTTGTACCAGGCCTAGTACAGTGTTTTGGAGGGTTTAACTCCCTGGTGTAATCGTCAAACCCCACTGAAGTAGGATTCATAGTTCTCCTGTTGTGTACATAAACGAACTGAAAGTACTCCAGGGTTAGGCAGCTATGAGTTGGTAGAATTAGGATTTGATTGCAGCAGATTCTTCAGAGCCAGAGCCTGTAAGCAGCTCTGTACTGCTGCTGAGTTCATGCTGTGGGTAAAGTTACTGCTGTAAGGAGGGACGAAGGGTGTGCAGGCAGTGTGCACAACATATGCAGTCCAGATGCATCCCGAAGGAAGGAAGGCAAGCAGACCTGATTCCAGAATCCTCCAGCTGTTTTGTGAGTGCTCTTTTAGGGTGTGGCAGTAAAAAGACTACAATTTCCATTTTAAGTTGACAAACATATGCCCTCCTTGACATATTCTAGTAAAGAAGCTATTTTCATAGTTTTAACTTTGCATTTCCTAAAGTTATCTGAAAAGGAAGTCATATCTTTTTATGTGACACATCTACTAATGCATAGTGAACCGTAGGACTGTTGGGAATGCTGTCCTTAGCTCTCCAACACCCCATCAATCCCACTCAGTCCCTGTCAGTAGTAGCAGCACCCTAGCTGGCAGTGAGCATTCTGTAAAGCACAGAACTTTGTGACCAGGCAGCTTAGATGACAACCACAGGGTCCTAATTAACCAAGGTTAGGCAGCAGCTGATGTTGCTAGGCTGCAGGAAGAAGCCATCCAACAGAATTGGGTGGTTTATTTCTTTCCTGAATTTCCCCCATCACCGCTCTTGTCTAGACCCTTTACACATCAAATTTGGGCTGTCAAAACAGTCTCCCGACTAATTTCCCTGCCTGCTGGTTTCCCCTAGTCCATCCTCCACACCTGGTCAGATCTGTCTTCTTGAAGTGCTGCTTTAAGTGTGCTGCTGTGCTGGCCCAGATGTGTTAATTCAGCATTTGAGTCTGTCCTGGTTCGCCTTGGCCTACCTTCCTCTCCACAGCCTACACTGTAGATGAAGCTGAGCCGTATCACATACTGCATTCATGCTGCTTCCTCCAGCCAGTGCTTGAAAAGCTCCCCACTGCTTCTGTCAGGCTCCTGTGTTCTCATTCAGGCTCTTATCCGTTCAACAACAGTTTCTTTGTGCCTATGTGCCGAGCATTGTGCTACGTTATGATTGCTTATTTTTGTTCTTATTTGTTTGTTTGTTTATTCATGTATTTATTTTATTTCCTTTTCAAGACATGGTTTCTCTGAGTAGCTCTGGCTGTCCTGGAACTCACTCTGTAGACCAGGCTGGCCACAAACTCAGATCTACCTGCTTCTGCCTCCTGGATGCAGGTGAGCACTTAAAGATGTGAGCCTGGCTTTTTTTTTTTTAATTAGATTTATTTATTGCACTTTTTTTGTGTATGAGTGCTTCACCTGCATGTATGTGTTTGCACCATATGTGCTTGGTTCCTACAGAGGTCAGAACTGGGAACCATATCCCCTGAAACTAGAGTACCAGTTGGTTTCAAGACCCTATGTGGGTACTAGGACTCAAACTGTGTCCTCTGCAGAGCAACAGTTATTCTTAACCGCTAAACCATCTCTCCAGTCCTGGTTTGTTTAAAACAGGACCTAGTATAGCACTGACTTGCTTCAAAATACTGTGTAGCTTAGGATGACATTGAACATGAAATGATCTTCAGCCTTTACCAACTAAGTGCTGGGTTTACAGACTTGTATAGCACTGTGCCTGGCTAGTTACTGGATTTCACAGCAGGGCTGCCCATTCTTTCTTGTGGTCCATAGGCTGCTTGGAAGAAAGATTTTGAAACCTAAAAGATGAATGCTATTAGTCATTTGAAAGGCAGATAGTATGAACTGGCTAAGGACGGGCTAGGAACATGGGTTTTAAATGTAGGCTAAACTTAGGATATGCTCTTAGATATATACATGCACGCACACACACGCGCGCACACACACACACACACACACACACACATACACACACACACACACCCCTGACTGGTCCTGTTGACCTAGAGAAGATCAGGTCCATAGGCTGCTTGGAAGAAAGATTTTGAAACCTAAAAGATGAATGCTATTAGTCATTTGAAAGGCAGATAGTATGAACTGGCTAAGGACGGGCTAGGAACATGGGTTTTAAATGTAGGCTAAACTTAGGATATGCTCTTAGATATATACATGCACGCACACACACGCGCGCACACACACACACACACACACACACACACATACACACACACACACACACCCCTGACTGGTCCTGTTGACCTAGAGAAGATCAGGATAGTGGTGACTCGGAGAAGGAAAGGCAGATAATGCCTGCTTTGTTCCCTACATTTTCTTGTTCAGAGACTGCCTCCCTCCTCCCTAACTCCCAGGCTTTTCTAAGAAATTCAGGCAGTTGGTTGCCAGGGCAACCCCAGAAGGCAGTCACAGTCCAAAAACAGATGCTGAAGCCCCTACCCGGAGCCTCAGTGCTTTGCTCTGATAGACAACAGGTAGGTGGCCGGTCCCCACTGGAGAGCAACAGAGCAGGGTCAAGAGGTTCAGGTGGGTTATGTGGAGGGTGTGGTAGATAACCTTTCTAAACACTCAGCAGCATCCTGAGAAAAGAGCTGGCCTACAGAACAGTGCAAGGCATCTTAATCCACAGAAATACTTAATATGAGCAACATATCTTTGTTTCTCTGAGACACAAACTAATTTATTTCAGGCCTCAGGCTTAGTAGCGTACAAGTGACAACCTGCAGATCTGATGCATGTGTGTGGATCCACAGTGCTAATGAGATTGTAGACATGGTGGGTTTCTCTTGCAGCTTTTTTGCTGTATTGAAATTGTCTGCCAGTAACTCCTCTTCCTGAGCTGGACCTGTGATCTGGGCAATCGGGTACTAATTAGAGGAGAAGGCAGAAAGCTCCCGCTCCTTAAAGAGACGCTCCGAGTTGCTGAAATGTAACGGTGCTCACCTGTGCTCACCACTTCTCTCTTCCTCTCTTCTGTCTGCTTGAATTACCCACTGTTCTCCCCACAGCAAGGAAAGCTGTGCTGTGTGCAGTCAGAACACTGGCTTCCAGTTTTTCTTCTATGGCTTGGGCAATTTAAGTATCCTGAGCCTAATTTTTCAGTCATGAAATGGAATCAGTACCATCTGCCCCAGCTAATCATAGGGTTATTTTTAAATGCCATGTACAATTATTTGTTTTAAGTTTTCTATTGTTTGATACAGGGTCTCAGGTAGTCCAGCTGGCCTTAACTCTCTGTATAGCCAAAGATCCTCCTGCTTCCATCTCTCAATTCTGAGCCTGCAGACCATGCCAAGTTTTAATGTGGTATTGTGGATAGAGCCCAGGCTTTATGCACACTAAACAAGAACTCTACCAAGTAAGCTGTATCCCTGGCCCTGTTTTATCTTGCTTTGTTTTGAGATGGTGTCACATCACAGGTCAAGGTCGAGCTTCAACTCACAGTAGTCTTTCTACCTCAGCCTCTCAACTCCCTCAGATCAGTGGTGTAACACCGTACCTACATAGGGTAATTTATGAGAGAGTGCTTTATAAAATGTGAGTAGCAAGAAGGAAGGAGAGGAAGAGGAGAAAGAGGGAAGAGAAGCCACTGCCACTGTACAGTCAGCAACTGAGCGCTTATCTTCCAGCAGCTGTCTTCTTTATTCGTGGGATCTCTCCTTAACGAAGATGCCATTGGCCTTACTCAGATCCTCCCTGTTCACTGAGGCAGTACACTGTGCATCTTCTGTTGAAATCTTCGGCAGCTGTCGCGTGGTTCCTCACCTTTTTGGACCAGTTTATACTATGTAGTCACCATTATCTCACAAGTTCAAACTCTGTTCTTAAACAGACTGTAAACCTCAGGAGAGGGACTAGTTTTAGTTGCCATCCCCAAGATACTGAACACAGGGGCTGGAGAGATTGCTCAGTGATGAACAGTACTGGCTACTTTTCCAGAGAACCTGGGTTTGATTCCAAGATTCTCAGTACCTGAATGGCTACTAACAACTAGCTATAACTCCAGTTCCGGGGCATCCGATGCCCTCTTCTGGCAAAGGTACCCGCATTGTGGCATGTGCACACATAGTAATGACTTAAGTAAATATGTTTTTAAGGAAACCTAAGGTTGGAAATGTCTAGCCCCTAGTTATTGCACAAGTTTGAAGTGTCCTCTGCTTTTCTTTGCTTGTTTTGGTTGTCTCACATAGGTCAGGCTGGACTCAAACTGGCTAGTAGCCAAGGATGATCTTGAACTAATGAATAAATTATAAATTATTTTGTATGTATATACAAGAGAAAGCATGGTGCAACAGTCAGAGAATGATTTGGGGGATTCAAACTCAGTCATCAGACTGGAGGGAAAGTGCTCTTAACGGTACAGTGAGCCATTTTGCTAGTCCAAGTTTCAACTTCTAATTCCCCTGCCTCTGCCTCCTGCCTCCTGCCTCCTGCCTCCTGCCTCCTGCCTCCTGCCTCCTGCCTCCTGCCTCCTGCCTCCTGCCTCCTGGTGGAATTTATTACATGGTAAAGTGAGGGCCTGTCCAGGGTGAGAGTGGACAGTGACCAAGGGAGCATCGTGGAGGAAACCACTATTGAGGGTGAGATCAAGCGGTGGCCAGAGAGACCATGAGTCAACCAAAGTTTTAGGTAGGCTTTATACTATTTATACTGTCCATTTTGTTGTTGCTGCTTTTGTTTTGTTTTTTGAGATACAGGATCACAGTGTAGCCTGGCATGCCCCAAACTCACTAAGTGTACCAGACTAACCTTGAACTTGCAGAGATCCACCTGCTTTTGCCTTCTGTATACTAGAATTAAAGGTGTGTGCTGCCATGCCTGCCTTTATACTGTTTCTTAAAATCTGGGACAGACACCTTCTTGAGGGATGTATTCCTGTTTAAGTGATTGATAGACCCATTTGGATTATTTCTCAGGGGAATGGTATACCCTAGTTCTTTACAAGAAAGCTCCTGGCTAGATAGTAATCTTATGATTTGATCTTTGATGTTTTTAGCGGTTTAGAGACTATTCTGATCCCTCCCTGGCTTTTTGTTTTGTTCTTAGCTGTGTGGGTGCATATAGAGGCCAGAGGTTGACATCAGGAGTGGTTTTTTTTTAATTTTTATTGGTTATTTTATTTATTCACATTTCAGATGTTATTCCCCTTCCTGGTTTCTTCTCCGAAAACCCCCTAGCCCATCACCCTTCCCCCCTGCTTCTATGAGGGTACTCCCCCTCCCAGGTGGTGGTGTTTTTTTAATTTCTCTCTACATTATTTTTTAGGATAGGAACATCTTAAACCCAGACTGTACCAATTTGGCTAGACTAGCGGGCCAACAAACTCCAAGAGTCCTGTCTTGGTTTCCCTGCTGCTGGAATTACAGGTGTGCACTGCCCCTACACAGCCTTTTTCTGTGTGCAGAGTATAGAACTTAGGTCCTCATGCTTGCTTGGTAGGTACTTTACAACTGAAACACACACACATACACACACACACACACACACACACACACACACACACACAGAGCCTGGCCTAGGTGAGACCTCTAAGTCTGGGCAAACAGCTCAGTTTACAGGTTGAATTGTGCAGATAGTCAGAACACATGGGTAACAGCCAAGACCCAGGACGGGAAGGAGCCAGAGGAAGGAGGAGGGTGTTTCATGCAGACCCATTTACACAGCACACTGGCCTGAACAAACAGCTTGAGTCACCATGTGCTTATTATTTTAAAAATGTTTCTCAGGACTGGAGAGATGGCTCAGCGGTTAAGAGCACTGACTGCTCTTCCGACAGTCTTGAGTTCAAATCCCAGAAACCACATAGTGGCTCACAACCATCTTTAATGAGATCTGATGCCCTCTTCTGGTGCATCTGAAGACAGCTACAGTGTACTTATGTATAATAATAAATCTTTTTTTTCTTTAAAGTTTCTCAATTGACACATTCTTTGGCTGTCCAGAGATGGGCTTTTTGTAACTGTGCAATACACTGGCAAAAAGCGTTAGGTCCTGGTGGAGACATGGCTCTAGATGACTTACCCCTGCCCTATGACTGCCTGCACAGGACAAGGGACAGGCCCACTCTGTCCTTGTGTTGAAGATGAGCAGAGGCTCTAGAGACTCCCTACATTTTTTCCTTGAAAGAAGTCAACAGATAGACTTCTACCTCCCAACCCCAGTTGATCACTAGCTGCTGATTCAGAGGAAGCTGAGAGGGTTCCTTGGCCCTAGTAAGAAAGGGTAAAGATCCCACTTCACTCCTTGGGCTGAGTTCACATATTAGTCATTTGGTCCTGATCAAATCATATAAAATTTCTGAACCACAAGCTTTCTCAACTTTCTCTTCAATAGTGTCTTTAAATTGAAAGAATGTACATAAAGTTCAAGGACTAGTGTCCTGATAGAGAGGATATAGGCAGGGAAGGCAGCACACTTGTTTGGTGGTGACTCACAAGGATGGAGTCCATCTCGCACTGACTACTTGCAGCAGAACCCACAAAGTCTCATTTATCCCAACGAAGTAGAATAATAATGTCCTTGTGGCTTTCTGAACTGGGAATCAGGATGGCAATGTTGTATATCCTTCTGGCTTTCTTTTTCCCTCTCTTCTTCCATCCCTTCCTCCCCCTCCCCTTTTTTCCTTCCTTGTTTCTTTTGAGACAAGATCTCACTATACAGCTCAGGTTAGCCTTGAACTCTTGATCCTTCTGCCTTAGCTTCTAATTGTTAAGAGTACCACCTCACCATAACTTTCAGTTTTCATTAGATGGATCTCCCAGAGCTTGAGAGAATTTGAAAGACTTGGAGTCCTTCCTTTTTCCTACACAGTGTGGTTTCTGCCTCAATCTCACTTAGGACCTCTGCTATCAGCTGAGCCTGGGGAGAGCAAGCCACCCTTCTTTGGCCTCCTGACCAGAACCTATGTCTGTGCTTTTTAGAGTATGCTGCCGGCTCCATTAGAAAGAACCCCAGGGTCCTCCTTACAAAGGTTGCTTCGGAGGAGGTGGGCCAGTCTTAGAGTTCTGGTGTTCTCTATTAGAAAGTGCTGGACAGTGATAGAATCCAGACACTCAAGATTCACCATCCTCTTTACTTACTATGCTAAGCCAAATGGCTGAGAAGAGACTCACCATTCTCCTGTGCTGCAGGAGCACCCAGTGTTATTCTCTGGCCCATCAGAAGAAAGAGCGATTAGAGAAGAGGGATTTGGGTCATGTGTGACTTTTATTTACATCTGTCTGTCTGTCTGTCTATCTATCGTGTGTGTGTGTGTGTGTGTGTGTGTGTGTGTGTGTGTGTGTACTCTACAGCATGAGTGTGGTCCAAGGATACCTTGAAGGAATCATATCTTTCCTTCCACCATGCATGCTCTGAGACTCACTCAGGTTGTCAGCTTTGGCAGCAAGTAACCCTTATTCACTGAGCTTTTGCAGACCTATGCCAGTGTGATATGGGATTTCCTCCTTGAGTATTACTGTTAGGTTGTGCCTGCCCAGCTCTAGATCTGTGTGTGTGTGTGTGTGTGTGTGTGTGTGTCCCTGTATGAATATCAGGGAAGTATACAGCTCTGTGTACATACCAGTACTGTTGGACTGTAGGGTGGTCAGTAAATCCAGAACTTATCTGTAGCCTATCTCCCCCAGCACTGTTCCTGGAGGGGGAGCTGTAACTCAGTCTAGAGGCTACCTAGCTGCATTCCCCACCCCCAGCATCTCCTCTGTCACAACAAGGAGCTTTGGCAGAAAGGGAGGGAGCGTGGGTGCTGTAGAGAGAAAAACACCCTCAAGTTTCAGTAAAATGGCAGGAGCAATGCCAGCACACAGGGAGCAAGCGCCTTCTGCTTCTCACAGCCTGCACTGCTGGGCCAGGATAGATTTCCTTTCCTTCCTTCCTTCCTCTCCCCTTCCTGCCACACCCTCACTGTGTGATTCAGAAAAGGGAAGCCTCCAGTGAGGAGAGAAAGGGAACAAGACATGCTATTTTGTAGCTCTGCCTGCTTTGGGCAATATGTGAATATGTGTATGTGGGGTGTGTGTGTGTGTGTGTGTGTGTGTGTGTGTGTGTGTGCGCATTCCACAGCATGAGTGTGGTCCAAGGATACTGAGAGAGAGAAGAGAGAGAGAGAGGTTGTTATACATGAGTGCCTGCAAATGTGTGAACATGAGTTTATCTGTGTGAATATAAATTCAAGTGTGTTAGTGTGTTTTGGGGGTCAGTAAAAATAGAAAAATAGAAGAAGGTGAATAGATAGCAAGAAATGAATGCACTATTGGTTGAATACCTGTCTTTGATAATCCACATATGTGTGGTTCAAATTTGATTATATTTGTATAATAGGTTGGCCATTACTCTATTTTATGCAGCACTGGAGTAAAGATGTATGAAACAAAGACTTAGAATAGACATTTTTCACCTGGTACTTCTGAAATTAGGGAATTTCACTGGGCAATGGTTCTCTGTCTGCAAGGCAGACGCTTAAAGCTCAGAACAGCTTGATGATCATTTCACTTAAATGAGGGCTGGGGTTTGTCTTAGTTCTATTTGCTTACAAAATATTTGAGTTTGTAAACAGAAGCCCAAGGGGAATATTTATTCCACTCAAAAAATGGAGTTCTTTTTCACCTTTTTGAAGTATCTAGTTGAATTCCAACAATATGGCAATTATAAATCACTTCTTTCTAGTAATTCATTAAAGCAAGTCCTAGAGGCAATACTTGAAGAAAACAGGAAGACTTTCTTTTTTAGTTAAAAGCATACAATGAATTTTAATAGTTTATGACTTATTAAAATAAATTCACATATAATCATAATAACTTCTAGAACTTATTGAATGCTTATCACAAGCCAGGTATTGATTTATATTTCATATATAGCATGGCCTGGTGGTGCACATCTTTAATCCTAGCACTTAAGAGGTAGAGGCAGGAAGATCTCTGTGAGTTTAGGGCCAGCCTGGTCTATGCAGAGAGCACAAGACCAGCTGAGGCAACATAGTGAGACCCTGTCTGAAAAACAAAAAGGAAGGGGAGAAGGGAGGACACTGATCATCTCAGATGTGCAAGAGCTCAGAAGGCTCTAGGAAGAGGGTCAGACTTTGAGTAGGTATGGTGCTTCTGAATTCCCTCTGCAAGGAGGAAGCAGGGGAAGAGGCTAAGGAGTCAGTGCAGAGCCAGATGAGTAATTTCATTACTTTATTACTATGACTCTTCGAAACAAGAACTAGCTTATGAAGGTGGGCAGGGAGCAGCCTGGGAATAAATTAAAGAAAGAAAACAGTATCCATTTCTGCCTCTGAAGAGCAGATGTCAGCATGCTTCGCCCCTCTTGCTGGATTCAGTGCCTTTCTAGAGCTAAGTGGCAGAGCTCAAAGAGGTTTCATGCAGGGCCTGTGCTGAAACCTGATGACTCTAGGATATTTTAGTCACAAGAAAAGAGGCCTGGAAGTTGGAGACCAGGTCCAGTATCTGAAAGTTTCTGAAAGTTTATTTTGTTTTTGTTTATAGGAGCTATTTTATTGTTAACACTGCATATAATTATAAAACTGATAAAGAGACCAAGATATGGTGATATATACTGTAGTCCATCCACTTGGAAGACTGAGGCAGGAAGATTCTGAGGGCAAGGCAAAAATAAACTACACAGCGAGACTGTGATTCAGAAAAACGAAGCAAGAACCAAACAAAAAAGCTGAAGCGAGATCAGGTAAGAATCATCTTTTCTTTTCCTTTTTTCCCTTTTCTTTCTCTTCTTTTTTCCTTTCCTTTCCTTTCCTTTCCTTTCCTTTCCAATAGAGATCTCAGACTCTATGTGCCCCAGGCTACTCCTGAGCCCTGGAATCCATGCCTCAGCGTCCACAGTAGCTGCACTTATGAGCAGATGCCATCAAGCCTGACTAGAAGAGTTTACAAGAAAGATTATAAGATGCCAAGACCCTTACCAAAGTGACACAAAGGTGGACTTGTTGGAGCTTCTAGAAGTGAGTAGTCACAGCTTGATGGTGAACCTGGGTCTCTGGGAAACCCTGTCTCTGATGGACCTTTGGCTGTTCTCACCCACATGACCACCACCCTTCACACGCCCCTACTCTTCTCATCTTCCTTCTCTGGATGTTGGTGTCTGTCTCTCATATGCTGTTCTTTAACCTCGGAGTACTGACTCTTCTCCCATCTTGGGACAGTGATAACTGAAACTGCAGGGTGCTTGTGAGGCTCCAAGGAAGGTTAAAATTCTGTGATCTTGGACCAGAGAGGCATCCAAGATTTCCTAGAACTTAGAAACTGCTCAGATGAGCTACAGGGAAGGGAAGCATTCTCCTCTACACTCTGCTGGCTTGAAGAGGAGTATACTAAGCAAATAATCTAACAGTAGACAGAATGAAAAAAAGACTCATTTCAAAGGTGAGACTAAGAGCAGGCCCTTCTCTCTGATTAGAGGAGATGTTATCCAGGAACACAGGTGTGACTAAGACACAATCTAATCCCACATCCCATACTGCCTTCATTAAGAAGGGAGAAAGGGGAGATTTCTAGGTCTTAAGGGATTTGGGATTCAAACTGAGCGTGGTAGTGCATGATTGTAATTCCAGCACTTGTTAGGTAAAGCTGAGAGGGCCAAGGACTAAAGGCTAGTCTCTGGTACACAGGGCTAAGTAAGGTAGTCTCAAAGCCCAGCATTGTATGAATGTGTTTAATACCAGCCCTTGGGAGAGAGAGAGGCAGGTCGATCTCTGAATTCCAGGCCAGCTTGGTCTTCATAGTAAGTTTCAGGACAGCCAGGGCTATGTAGAAAGAAACTCTGTAACAAAAGTAAAAAAATACAAAACAAAACTGTCTTAGGGTTTTACTCCTGTGAATAGACACCATGACCAAGGCAATTCTTACAAGGACAACATTTAATTGGGGCTGGCTTACAGGTTCAGAGGTTCAGTCCAGTATCATCAAGGCTGGAACATAGTAGCATCCAGGCAGGCATGGTGCAGGAGGAGCTGAGAGTTCTACATCTTCATCTGAAGGCTGCTAGTGGAAGACTCACTTTCGGGCAGTTAGGATAAAGGTCTTAAAGCCCATGCCCACAGTGACACACTTCCAACAAGGCCACATCTCCAAATAGTGCCACTCCTTGGGCCAAATATATTCAAACCATGACAAAAACAAGACAAAAAACAACTCTGCCTCAAAAGACAACAAAACAAACACAAAAGCAAGAAAAAGAAAGAGAAGTGAGGATTCACCAACCATCACGCTGATGCTGAACAAGGGTAGCTCTTAATAAGACAGAAGATATGGCCAATATTCCAGGAATTCACAGGCCCTGGGATCCTGGGCTCTTTTCCTCTGAGTGGGAAAGGGTTGGAGTTTTTATAGATAGATAGAGTCACAGATCTAACAGGAAAAACTGGTCAAACAGGAATAGGCCATCTCAGAAAAGGGGCCTCTAAATCTATGTTTCTGGGATAAATGAATGTGGTCACTAGCTTTTATCAAAATGAAACTTACATTCAGTGTTTCTATGGCTTGTGTTGTGTTTGTTGAGGCTCCAGCCAGACCACACCAGGCAAACAGTTCCACATGAGGTTTATGATAGGAGAGAAGAGCAAAGGTAGCAGTGAAAGAAAAGGGGGAGAGGGGAGAAAGAGAGACAGATCAGAGGGGTCTTTCTTTCACATGGATAGTGACATAGCCTCAGGTAAAGGTGGGAGGTGAGCCAAGTGGATTCTGGGAATATAGTGGCTGTTGCTTTGGCAACAGGTGTGGGGGCACACTGTCACTTAGGTGTGACGTCACTGGGTTCAGAGCCACTCCTGATAACAACATACCTCCCTTATTATTATTATAAAGAGAAGAAAAAAGGGGAGGGAATGGTGAAAAGGGAATGGGGGCATCATGTCTCTTAAGCTACTTCCTGTTGCCTAGGGGCAATTGTCAATTTTGGGGTGTAGTTGACTTTTATCATGGGGTCTACTTGGTAAAGGTTCACTTCAAGTTCCTCTGTGGACAGTGGCTCTTCTGTGGACAGCAGCTGGTAATCCTGTAACAGGAACTGATTAATAGTTTGGTTAGAAATTTTTTGTATTTGTTGTTGAAGGAATGTAGAAACAAGATTAATGAGGCAGGGAGCGAATAGTAACACCAGGAGGATGACTAGGAAAGGCATTATGAAAGGGAGTATCCACTTCCATACAGGGTTTTTGAAAATCCCAGAACTGGAGGTCTCATGTTCCCTGGAATTCTGTATGTCTGACTGTAGCTCCTGGATTTTATTTCTCACTATCCCAGATTGGTTGACGTAGAAACAGCATTTTTCTTGGAGGAACAGGCAAAGACCACCTTCTTTAGCTGTCAGGATATCTAGCCTCCTTCGGTTCTGAAACACCACAACTGCCAAAAAATCGATCCGTTTCTGGATAGTAAGCACAGTTTCAGACATTTCTTGAAAAATTCTTTTAAAATGGGAAGTGAATTTATCATATTAGGTCATGGAAGTCATTATCCCTGCAATTCCAGCCCCAGCACCTATGGCTATTCCTGTAGCAACCAAGAGTGGCATGACCTAAACTGCCCTCTTATGCTGGGCATCTCATATCTACAACTGGGATTGGCAGGGGCTTGTTTCCCTGGATCACTCCCAGTTCAGGGAAAAGGAGTACCATTGTGCAAACTCCTGACCAGCTGGAGGGTAGGCAATGATATACCTGAGCACCACAAAGAATTGCTATGTTCTGGACTGCAGGGCATTGGGGCAGAGATGATAGATATATCAGGGGTTGTGTTTCCATTGCAGTCTAGGGAGCTCAGCATTCTTACAGAACATGTCCCAGAGATCTTAAAACAGTTTGCCATGCCAAAGAGAGGGATAGAGGTAAGGTATGGAGTCATGGCAACATTGAAGTCAGGGCAGTTAACAAAAGGTGTTAGCTTAGTGTTAGAGGTAAGGTTACTTGGCAGTATCAACGGGGAGGCTGTAAGTGGCAATTGTGAGTTAGTTCCAGGGGGTACACATAGCCAGCAGTCTTTAAAGAAACCAGGTCTGGTGACATTAAGGAGTTGGTACGCTGAGGTCAAGGTCTGAAGCAAAAGGCGAAATGACAAGTTAGTGACATTTATGGGGGATGATGTCAAAGAGGTAAGGACCTCAGAGGAGTGTTTGATTACTTCTCCTACTTTTCTAATATCTAGAGGTTGGGCAATTGAGACATATTTTCTCTGGATATGGATAGTACTTACTGGGGACCCAGGATGATTTTTACAGTAGATCTTACCAACAACTCCTGTCTCCCACCGGAAATACCATGGGTCTTGTATGTAGAAAAAGAGTGTCTTGCAGTGTTCATAGAAGAAATGATTGGTCTATGATCCTAGCATATGTATCTAACAAGATCAATATGGGCATCCCCCATATTCATCTGGCCATTTTCTACAATAATCTTTTGTCTGGTCAAAGAGAAAGCAAGTATAGAGATCATAATATTTAGATGGGATAACAGATACAGGGATGATAGCAATTTGGACCGGTTCCTGTCATCTGGCTATGGAGCAGTTTCCTGACCCTATTTGTAAAGACTGTTTGTTATCTGTGGGGGTTTCTTGAACCTTGAATCTCCAGATGTAAGGGTTACCCTAGATGGAAACGAACAGCAGAGGGAAGACGAGAAACCCATGTCTAATCCAGTGAGGTCAAGCTCGGCTGCTGGAGTGGAGTCTCATTTTCTGGGATTGGGAATAAGGTAGGTGGTCTCAAGTTCTCTGGAGCTTAACAGAGCAAGGTCCTGTTAGGGTCGACATGAATGAAGAAGAGTCATTTTTAGGTGGAGGGATGAAAGGTTTGAGGTAAGACAGGTGGACCCAATGAGAGTCCCTCCAGTTTAGCAGCTATAGGAGTCATGAGAATTACCTTAAAGGGGCCTTGCCATGTGGGAGAGAGGGGTGAGGGCCAATGATCTGGAGGGGATAGAAGGATTTGGTCTCCAGTGTTGATGGGTAGTGGACAGGAGACAGTGTATGGCTGTGGTAGATGGTGGTCAGCAAAATTCCGTAGGCGAGAACAGAGATGGCAAAGTAATAGGGTAAGTAGATGGTCTGGGAGAGGAGAGAATTTAGGTGAAATGCCAGGAGTTAAGACTGGATGTCCATACATGAGTTCAAACGGTGAGATAAGAAGAGGTCGTTTGGGGAGAGTTTGTCGCCTGAAAAGAGCCAGAGGTAGGAGTTTTATCCAATCAAGGTGAAGTTCCTGTGACAGCTTAGCAAGAGTGGTTTTTAAAGAGCGATTAGTTCTTTCTACCTTACCTGAAGACTGAGGGTGGTAGGGAATGTGAAAATGCCAGGGGATGTCTAGGGCCTTAGATAGAATTTGAGGAATTTGGGAAGTAAACTCAGGACCATTGTCTGACTGGAGGGATGCTGGGACACCAAACCAGGGGATTATCTCTCAGAGGAGGAGATCAGACACTGTCTGGGCCCTTTTGTTAGTTTTGAGAAATGCCTCCACCCACCCCAAGAAGGTGTCCACCAAGACCAGGAGGTACCTGGCATGTCTGACAGTGGGCATGTAGATAAAGTCAAGTTGCCAGTCAGTTCCAGGAAGGGAACCTCTAGCCTGATGGGTAGGAAAAGGGGTGCTATGATACTTTGAGTTGGAGTCTGACATCTGACAGATTTTGTAAGAAGCAGTGATAGATTTTAAGAAACTTAAATCCTCAGGAGTAGGCTCTAGGTGGGTCTTGATAAAAGAAGACAACGCTTGGACGTTAGGATGAAAGAGTTGGTGAAGATAGGACAGAGTTTGGCGAGTGTCAGGGGGTGAAGGTGGGGATGTAGATTGCAGTGTAAGGATGTCCTGGGGAAGGTGAGATGAGTCCAGGCCCCTAAGGGCCACAGCTCTAGCTGCCTCATCAGGTTGGTTGCTTCCCTTGGAGACAATAGAGTCATCCATCTGGTGGGATCTGCAGTAGACAATCCCAATAACTGTGGGGAGATGGGAGGCTTTTAGCATGGCCATAATGTGGTTTGCATTAGTTACTGATCCTCCTTTTGTGGTAAGTAACCCTTGCTCCTTCCAGGGAGCGGCATGGGACAGGAGGATATGGAAAGCATATTTGGAATCTGTGAGGATGTTGAGGGATTGTCCCTGTGTCAGTTGAAAGGCACGGGTGAGGGCTATTAGCTCAACCTGTTGATTAGTGGTGTGTACAGGAAGGGCCTGTGCCTCCACCACCTCGGTGTCTGATACTATAGTGTTCCCCTCACCCCCAACCACCAAGACCTAAGGGTTTCAAATATACACCTAAAATTTTTTTCTCCCAAATGTACTTAACTGCTTAATTTTATTCTCAACCATATGTATGTGTGTGTGTGTGTGTGTGTGTGTGTGTATATATATGCACGCATATGTGTGTGTGTGTGTCTGTGTGTGTTTCAGCATCTTACCAAGTCCAGGAGTTTACTCAAAACTACATGCAGGTCTTGGTGATTGCGGGTGAGGGGAGTCCCAATCCCGGGGCACAGGAGAGGAATCCCACCCTCTGGAATAGGTCACAAGTAGGAACTGAAGCTATTGATTGGCAGGTATACTTATCTGGATGGCGTCTATTTGGTCTATGAGAGGTAGATCTGAGTGAGTTTCCTGTAGCTTATAGGTTTACAAAAGAGATAAATTTGTTAACATGAATAGTCTTTAAGATGAGCTTAGGGAAGACAAAAAAATTTTTTGTGGAGCAGAAGGAAGAAGAAGGGCTTTTTCTTTTGTCTAGGAGACTGAATAGCATAACGAGAAACATTTTTAAGTTTACTTTTTTTTTTTTTTTTTTTTGGTTTTTTGAGACAGGGTTTCTCTGTGTAGCCCTGGCTGTCCTGGAACTCATTTTGTAGACCAGGCTGGCCTCGAACTCAGAAATCCTCCTGCCTCTGCCTCCCAAGTGCTGGGATTAAAGGCATGCACCACCACCGCCCGGCTTAAGTTTACATTTAAAAAGCAAAGGAAACTCAAAACCTTCACCTTGTGAATATGATAATCATACACTAAAATAATAATTAGTAAATATAATAATCATATACTTTATCATGAGAAATACCTTAAGTCTGTAGTTAAAGATAACCAAAGGAAACTAAACTTATAAAAGTGGATCATATAGCAGAATGTTTTATTAGGGTTAGGATAATTTATAAGAACTCTATTGGTTAATGTTAGGACAATGGCATAGCAAGGAGAGGAAATATGAAGTATTTAGTCCCTGAAAACTGAGTTTAGATAAGGAAGTAACAGAAGATTACATCTGTGAAAGCTTACATAGGAACTTGTGTATCCATTATCATAAAGTCTGTGAGCAAGGCAAACCTGTCTGTCTTTTGATAAGAAATTTGGTAGTCTTAACTAGTTAACAAATTGACCATTGAACTAATAAGGTGGTGGATTATCTTGGGGTAAGGAGCTAGGTCTGTTTTCTAGCTGTCAGGCTACAGTTACCTTAGCTGTCAATGTAGTCAGAAATCTGAGAAGAATAAATTATAATCTAGGAGTCATGTATTAATTAAAATGACAGAGGTTGGTCTATGGTCCACTACCTAAGGTTTCCTGTGGTCTCCGTGGCAACTTGGACAGAGTCAGTCTGGCCCTCAGGCTCAGAAGACAAAAAGCTTTTCCTTGTGGAGTAGGTACGTTCGAAAGAAATGACCCACCTTAGCCAGGCAGTGGTGGTGCATGCCTTTAATCCCAGCACTTGGGAGGCAGAGGCAGGCTGATTTCTTAGTTCGAGGCCAGCCTGGTCTACAGAATGAGTTCCAGGACAGCCAGGGCTACACAGAGAAACCCTGTCTCGAAAACAACAACAACAAGAAAATGACCCACCTTGACTTAGGCAATATGAGGCATTTAACTCCCTGGGTATGTATCCTCTGTTTGTTGACAGTGTAGGCCAAGCCCTAGCAGCAGACAAGGCAATATGAGGCAGTGTTTTTCAGTGGTTATCATACCACAATTCAGGCAGTCTTGTCACTGTGCCCATGATCTTCTTAGAGACCTTGGGGAGAGGGGAGGGTCAGTAGGGGGACCATCAATGTTAGGCTTTGGGAGTCTCTGTTGTAAGCTTAAACATTTAACATTATATTTAGCAGATTTTTGTCAAGATTGAGAGCTAGTCTATTAAGCATATCTGAGTTAGACAACCTGTGTTTTTATTTACTTGTTCTAGATGTATCTAACAAATAAAGAGAGCACACTGTGACTTAATAACAAAAGCAAAAACAAGGCTAAACATATATTTAAGGCAGTGATCTTTAACTTTTTACTGTTTAGAAATCATTATTTACCAAGGCAGGATAGAATGGAAACCTTATCTTAATTGCTAAGTGACTTTGACTGGCTGTACTCCTAAAGGCAATGAACTGGGGACTGCCCTTATCTAAGATGGCACTAAAGCTCTGCCTGGAGGAAAGTCACATGTTGTACCTTAGAACGGAGGTGTAGAAATGTGGCTGTGTGTCTTAGAATGGAACAACAGAAGCATAACAAAGACAAACATTCAGACTATTCTAAGCAGTGCAGTGTGAGGGGCACCCCGCAAGTGTGCCTGCGGCTTGGCAGAACAGAGTACGGGCGAGGGGGCAGGACCTGAAGCAGCGTCCATCCGTCCATCCGTCTCCTAGCAATTCTGCTCAAGCCCAGCGATTGTGCTCAGAGTGGTCAATGAGGAGAAAGCTCAAGTCTCTGCCACAGAGAACCAGACAGCACCAGACGGCTGAGTCGAGCTTGCAGGAGCAGAGTCCCACTGAGAGAGAATGTGGAGAGCTGAGGATAGTCAGGTAGCAGTGGCAAGAGAGCAAGGGGCGGAGGGCGTGGGAACTGGGAGAGAGCAGAATCAAGGGGGCGGGGAACCAGAACAAGAACAAAGAAACAAAGTGGGGAGAGAACTAGGGGGGAAGGGAATGGCCTATGGATCACTAGCAAAAGAGTTGTAAAAGTTTGTTTTTAAAGTGCCAGTTAAGTAACCACTTGGAGTCCTTATCTAATGGATACTGCGGCCTAACTTTACTGCAAAGGTGTATAAGTTTGGATGCCTTTAAATCAGGTGTTAGTTTTAGAGATTTGAGATTTTCCAGAAGATACCCCAGAGGGGAACATGGAGGCACAGTTGAAGAAGATAAGATGCCCATTGGATGAGGGACATTATTAAAATATTCCTACTGGCATCCTGAGAATAAATTAATAACCACAGATCATGCAGCCAAGTCTATACTTACTGGTTCATCACACAGAAGCTAATGGCTGAGTGGGCCCTGGGCCCAAGGGAGAATGGTTTACCTAAGCTTAGAATTTTTCTTCAGCATTGAGAGAAAACAGCTTCCAAGTGGGAGGGGTCACCCAAAGATTGAAGTCCTAAAGTGGGGCATCAGCTGGAAAGTCCATCCCTGAAGCCCATAGAGTGTGGCCAAACCTCTTTGGTAGAAGGGGTCCTGCCACACAACTAGAACGGGAATCTTACCAATTGTCCAGTGCTTGGGTAGTTTGGTCTAGTGAGTGATTCCGTGATTGTAATTCCATGTGGCAGCTGGAGAGGTGAACCTGGGAGTTTCTAAATCCCACGTTATGGCAACAATGTTATGTTTTATAAAAAGAGGCACGCAGTATGGTGAGGTGGAAGGGGTGCCACTGCCAGCCTATGCTGAGACATCCCTTCCCCTTCAGCCATACAGCAGACATAATATGGAATAGAGTTTATTTAGGGCTTGGGGAGGGGAGTTGAGGAGGGAGTAGAAACAGAGAGAGGGGGGAGGGGGAGAGAGAGAGGGAGGGGTAGAGAGAGGCTGGCCATGAACACTCAGAGAGCGAGGGGAGGGGAATGGGAGAGAAGGGACAGAGTGAGAACAGTAAAAGTGAGGAGGGGCAGGCATCCCCTTTTATACTGAGTCAGGCACACCTGGCTGTTGTCAGGTAACTGTGGGGGGAGGCCTAGAAGGAATGCTAACATTATTGGTCTTATTGCTCCAGCAAAATACTTGACAGAAAGATAAGATGGGGGAGGCCCGGCAGCAGGAATGAGAAGCAGCCGCTCACATTACCATCAGTCAGGAAGCCAGCGGAGAGGAGCACTGATGAGTTTACTTTGATTCAGTCTGGAATCCCAGCTACAGAAATGGTGCACCCACAGTCAGGGTAGATCTTCCCAGCTCAATTCTCCTAATCTAGAAAATGCCTCATAAATATATGTCATAGAGTTTCCATTGCTGTGAAGAGACACCATGACCACCACAACTCTTTCAAAGGAAAACATTTAATTGGGTCTGGCTTACAGGTTCAGAGGTTTAGCTCACTATCATCACAGCAGGAAGCCTGGTAGCAGACAAGCAGACATGGTGCTCAAGAAGGAGTTGAGAGTTCTGCATCTGGATTCGCAGGCAGCAGAAGGGGACTGCACCCCCACACTAAGCATAGCTTGAGCATTTGTGACCTCAAAGCCTGTCCCCACAGTGTCACACTTCCACAAGAAGGCTACACCTACTCCAACAAGGCCATGTCTCCTAATAGTTCCACTCCTAATGTCCAAGCATTCAAACATATGAGCCTATGGGGGCCATACCTATTCAAACCGCCGCAATATACTTAGTGGTTTTTCTTCATGTTGATTCCAAATCCCATCAAGTTGACAATCAAGGTTAGCTCTTATAGTGCTAAGAAAATATGAGTCATTATGAAGCACTGTGGTGGTTGAATGAAAAGGCTCAGGTGTGTGACGATTTGGTCCCCAGTTAGCAAGACTATTTGGAAAGGTCTAAAAGGCATGACCTGTTGGAGAGGTATGTCACTGGGGGCAGGCTTTGAGAGTTCAAAAAGATTCATTTGATTCCCCAGTTTTCTTTCTCTCTGTCTGCAGTTGTGCATTAAGATGTGAGTGCTCACTGATTACTTTGTTCCAACACCATGGACTCCAGCCCTCTGAAAGCCAAAGCAAACACTTTCTTTTATAAGTTGCTTTGGCCATACTGTCTTAGCACAGGAACAGAAAGTAACTAACACAGGAACCAAGAGAGTTTTGTCATTATGATGTGGCAGCTCACTCAAGAGGCGGGATATAAATGAAATGTAGAAGCTGAACAAGCAGTGGTCTCAGGAGAGAACAGGAAACCAAGAGCAGCCAGTGTTATCAGTGCCAGTACAAAGCCGCAACAAATGTGGCAAAGAGTGAGTTCAGTGTGAGCACAGGGAAGAAGAATCTAGTGGAAGTGTCTGAGGGAAGAACTTGAGAGGTCAGTGGGTAAAGATGCTGGCTGCCAAACCTCCAGGACCCGCATGGTTGAAGGAGAAAACTGACTCCTGCAAGTTCTGCTTTGACATTCATACACTCACACACACACACACACACACACACACACACACACACACACACACCAAACAAATAAAAAAAAGACAAAACAAAAGCAAAAAAATTCTTAAAAGATTTATTTTATTATTTAATGAGTACATTGTCACTGTATTAATTTTATTAATTAATGAGTACACTGTCACTGTATTCAGACACACCAGAAGAGGGCATCAGATCTCATCACAGATGGTTGTAAGTTACCATGGAGTTGCTGGGGATTGAACTGGACCTCTGGAAGATCAGTAAGTGCCCTTAACCACTGAGCCATCTCTTCGGCACCATTCCCCCACCCCCAAAACACATCTGAAACAAAAGAAAGGAGAAAGGACCAGAAATGGGAGAGAGGGGCCTGACTGGGAAGAGTAAGCCAGTAGTAGTAGACTCTTAGGAAAGTGAACTGAGGGCCAGTGTCTGACCAGTGAACTAGCAAAGATGGGAAAGCTTTCCCAGGGACCTAAGGCTCAGGCTCAGGGGGCCCTTACCTGGCCTCTGCTCTGCGGCTCTTTTCTCTCCTTCCCCCTGCCCCACATTTTCTTTGCACACCAGGCCAGAGCATCCTCACAGGCTGCTGCTCTAATTACTTTATCCCATTTTAATTCTGCTGAGTTAGGAGCCTGTGAACTCAAGAGGAAATTCATGCAAAATACGGGACAAATTGAATGTCATTTTAGAATCAAGCCTGACCCTATCTGCCCCTGCATAGTGAGCTCCGGGACAGTCAGGACAAAGTAGGCAAACCTACTCAGGACAAACCAAACCAAATCAAACCTAACCGAACCAAAACCTGAATATAACGTGCTCCCTCCCAACTCAATGTAGTATTTTATTTCCTTTAAAGAATTAAGGATTTATTTATTATGTATTTGGATGTTTTTACTCTATGCCTGTCTGTGTCTCACCTGTGTGCCTAGTGCCTGAAGAAGTGTGAGGAGGCTGTTAGAACCCTGGAGTCTGTAAGCTGCCATGTGAGTTCCAGAAACTGAGCCTGGCTCCTCTATAAACCATCTCTCTAACTGCCATTGGGACAGACACAGCTGCAGCACACATACCTTTTTGTTTTGTTTCCAGACAGGGTCTCATATTTCTTGTTTGGCCTGTAACTTGCTATATAGACCAAGAACACTAGTTTCTAGATTTTATTTACTTATTATAAGTTTGTGTTCGTGTCTGAGTCTGTGTGTGTGGTTCCAAGTGAGTACATGCTATGGCATACATTTGGAAGTTAGCCTATCTACTAGGAATTGAACTCAGAATGTGAGGCTTGAGTGGTATATTGGTTAGTCTTTATCAATCTGACACAAACTTGAAACTCCCAGGAAGAGGGAGGAGGAATTTCCTCCCTCAGATTGGACTATGGGTATGTCTGTGGGGCATTTCTTGATTTCTTTTTTTTTGTTGTTGTTGTTGTTGTTTTTTGTTTTGTTTTGTTTTTTGAGATGGGGTTTCTCTGTGTAGCCCTGGCTGTTCTAGAACTCACTCTGTAGACCAGGCTGGCCTCGAACTCAGAAATCCGCCTGCCTCAGCCTCCCAAGTGCTGGGATTACAGGTGTGCACCACCACTGCCCGGCTCATTTCTTGATTTCTAATTAATGGAAAAGGGTTCAGTCCACCTGGGAGTGCCACCGCTGTGCAGGTGACCCTAGACTGCATAAGAAAGGTAGCTGAAGGTTCAGTTCCCGTCACCCATATGGTGGCTAACAGCTCTTGTTCTAAGGGATGCTCTTTTCTGCTACCCGTGTGGGCACTGTAGCAAATACACATGCAAACAAAACATACATAGACAGAAAATAAAATAAATACATCTTTTTTTTTTAAAGAGGTAGTTAGTTGACCATGAGCCTGGGAGAGAGCCAGGAAGCAGCATCCATGGCCTGTGCCTCAGTGCCTGCCCTGGCCTTCCTCAGTGATGGAGTGTAACCTATAAGTCAAGCCCACCCTTTTATTTACCAAGTTCATTGTATTATTGTATTACAGCAACAGAAAGCAACCTAGGACAAATGGCAAGCACGTTTATCTGCAGAGCCATCTCTTAGGCTCAACTCAGTATTTCCTTTCTTCCCCTTAATTTAATTTGTTAATGTTTTTTAATTGAAATAGGATTACATCACTTACCCCCTCTTTCCTTCCTCTTGCCCCTTTCAGTTACTGTCTCTGGAACCCCTCCCACACTTCACCATTCTAAAGTTGATGGCCTCTTTTTCTTTTTCTTTTTTGTTTTTTTTTTTTGTTTTTCGAGACAGGGTTTCTCTGTGTAGCCCTGGCTGTCCTGGAACTCACTTTGTAGACCAGGCTGGCCTCGAACTCAGAAATCCTCCTGCCTCTGCCTCCCAAGTGCTGGGATTAAAGGCGTGCGCCACCACCGCCCTTTTTCTTTGATTATATTTGTTACATATATGTGTGTGTGTGAGGACACACACACCTATATAAAAATAGAACCTGATGAGTCTGTTTTTGTTGTTTGTCTATATGTGGTTTCAACACTGAGAACTCTGTATTGGATGGCCAATAAAGAGCCTCACCCCAAGGCAGGCTCCTTCTCCTACCAGCAGTCAATAGTTGCCTGTAGTTTTTTGACTAGGAGTGGGGAACCCCTAAAATTTTCCCTACCGTGTTAACATGTCTGTTGATGTTACCATTGTTCTGATCTTGTTTAATCATCCATTTCTAAGAGGGACTGCCTCACAGCAGACTTCTTGTTATTCTGCCTCTTATAATCTTTCCACCTGCCTCTTCCAGGATGTTCTCTGACCCAGGAGCTGTGATGTCGATGTATCCATTGGGGCCGGGCTCCTCCAAATATGTTGTTCTCTGCATTGGTCCAGTTGTGGTTTCTACACAGTAGTTTCTTTTGATGTTGCTTTTTGTTTGGGTGTTAAGACAGGGTCTCTCTCCATAGCTCTGGTTGTCCTGGAACTCACGAAAATCCTCCTGCCTCTGCTTCCCAAGTACTGGGTTTAAAGGCATGTACCACCACGCCAAACTCCTACATAGTAGTTTCTCGAAGATCATTGCAATGTGTATCTAGAACCATATCAAGAATTCCCAGCAATTACAGTAAAATGTATTGGTTTATTTTACACTTTGAAAAGACTTTGTTACTTTGTTTATTGGTTATGTAGAAAACATACAAAAAATCTACTAAATATGCAGATGTTCTAAATGTTGGTGCATTTCATTATATAGTTAAAGATCACATTCATTAAATCTCCATCAATCTCATAACAGAAGTCTCTAAGGATTAGGAAGTATTCAAGTTCATGGTGGCAAACACAAATGTTCCAAAATTCTAATTTTTCATTTGAAAGCTTGAATTTTATTATTGGCAACAAATACTGTCAGTTGTTTTCCTTGAAGTGACAGGCTTACTTTGTTCATTTTTGGGAAACTATCTGCCAAATCCTCAAATCTGAATAACTGAATTTGGGTCTTGGTCATTCTTTCAAGTGAGATGGAACTCCATGAAAGAACTAAGGCTAATTCAGCTCGAGACGGTAACAACTGTCACTCCTGGAGAAGGTGGCTTCACTTAGATGCAGCCAAGCTTCATGAGTGCTCCAATTCTGTCAGAGGACTCAAAAGATATACTCAAGCATGGAACTTAGTAGACATTAATAATTTTTTTACTGTTTTCTCATGGGTACCCCTAAGTAAGTATAGATAGTACAAAGTCTAACAGTGACTACTGTGACAGTTCACTACTGTTGGGATCTGTTTTCTAGGTGCAGGCTGCTTTACCCACAGTTACTTTTGTACCACCATTGCAAGTGTGAGAAGAAGTATTGTATAGTACTAAGAAAATGGTTCTAATCTTGTCTTAGTTAGGGTTTCTATTCCTATGATAAAACATGACCAAAAAAAGCAAGTTGGGGAGGAAAGGGTTTATTCTGCTAGTGTTTCCAAGTACTATTCATCATTGAAGGAAGCAGGACAAGAACTCTTACAGGCAGGATGCTGGAGGCAGGAGCTGATGCAGAGACTATGGAGGGTACTGCTTACTGGCTGGCTTCCCCATGGCTTGATTAGTCTGCTTTCTTATAAAGCCCAGGGGTGGCACGACCCACAACCATCAATCACTAAGTAAGAAAATGCTTTATAGTCAGATCTTATGGAGGCATTTCCTCAATTGAGGTTCTCTCCTTTCAGATTACTCTAGTTTATGGGTCAAGTTGACACATGATTAGCTAGCTCAGACCTCATGGATTCCTGAGAGACTGAGTGATCCTCTGAGGTTCTGTGTTAGCTACTTATCTAATTCCTCTGACAACATAACAAAGGCAGCTTAAGGTAGGAAAGGCCTGCTGTGGCTCAGTTTGACATACAGATTGTCATGGCAGGAAAGGGAATAGTGACAGGAACACAGACTCTCTTCTTCTCATTCTCTTCTCTCTCTTCACATAAACTTACCTGCAAATAACCCACACAGATATCATCTTCAGCTCTGGCCTCTCCCTGGAGTTCTAGGCCACATATCCAGCTGCCAACTCATTTTTGGCACCTCAAAAGCATCACGTGTAAGAATTTACCTGTCGTCTCCGGTCTGTTTCTACATCGTTATCAAGGATTCTTCCTCACCCCATATCCAATTAAATCAAGTCCCAGAAGTGTGATCTCCTAAGTATCTCTTTAATCAGTACCTTTTCTCTCTGTATCTCCCCTGCTATTCACTGTTATATATTGTTCCATTACCACAACATCCCCCAGTGTTATCCTCACTCTTGTAACAAGAGTAATTCTTTAAAAATACAACTCAAAATCTTGTTTAAACTCTTCAACAATTTCCCATTACTCTCAGGATGAGGATCAATATTTGACACAACCTGGCTCTCCAGTGTAGGTCAAATTCTTTGTTAAAAGTTCTGGGGTCGGGGGCTGGAGAGATGGCTCAGCAGTTAAGAGCATTAGTTGCTTTTCCAGATGACCCTGGTTTGATTTCCAGTAGCCATCTGTAATTACAGTTCCTAAAGATCCAAAGCCCTCATCTTACCTCTATGGGCCATAGGCATGCACACGGTGGACAGACATACATGCAGGCAAAATACCCATACACATAAAATAATAATAATGAAAAGTTCTGAATCTAAGGACTAGGGAGATAGCCCAGTGGTACAGTGCCTGAATACTTTCTCTGGATTTCTTAAAAAGAAAGAACTAAAATTATATATTTTATATATATATATATATATATATATATATATATATATATATGTCCATCATGGCATGCATGCATATTCATTAATAGTACTGTTAGAAAGAGAGGCTTAGGGAAAGGACAGTTATATATAGTCAAATAAGGTAGGTGTGTTGACTGGGTGTGGTGGCACATATCTTTAATGCCAGTACTTGAGAGGCAGGCCAATCTCTGGAATTTCAAGGCCAGCCAGTATACCTAGAGATCCCGGACTGCAGAGTAAGACCCTGTCTTGAAAATCAGACAGTAAGGAAGACAGGTAGGTGGGTGTGACTTCTCAAGAGAGTTGCATGTAAGTATATCTTTTAAAAAGTTTTTTGCTGCCCCTGGTCCTGGAAAGACTGGATGCAGCAGTGGATGGGGAATACCAGGACAGAGAAGTGGGAGGGGGTTGACTGGGGAACAGGGGGAGGGAAGAGGGCTTACAGGACTTTCAGGGAGGGGAAAGGGGAAATCATTTGGAATGTAAATAAAGAATATAGAAAAGAAAAAAAGAAAAAGAAAAAAAAAGGTTTTTTTCTAAGCAGTTGTGGCACATGCCTTTAATCTCAGCACTTGGGAGGCAGAGACAGGCAAATCTCCACGTTCCAGGCCAGCCTGGTTTACAAGGTGAGTTCCAGGACATTCAGGGCTACCCAGAGAAACCCTGTCTCCAAAAAACAAAAATAAATAAGTATACAAATAAATACATAAATTTTAAAATTATTGTGTGTGTATAATATGTATGTAGGAATGTGGCGTGTGTGTGTGTGTGTGTGTGTGTGTGTAGGTCAGAGGACAACTTTATGGAGTTAGTTCTTTCCTTCTACCTTTATATGGTTTTTCGAGATTGAACTCAGGTTGCCAGGTACGACAGTGCATTTCCCTGCTGAGCCATTTCACCACATGCATTGAAATGTCTTAACAATAGCTATATATAGATGGTTTGGGTGGTTTTTAAAGCTACATTATTCAAAGTACTTAAAAGGTTAAGTAAGGGCCATTGTGTAAGTGGTACAGTTCTAAACGGAAATGTTCCCCTATAAAAGTGTTACAGCTCTGAAAGGAAAAACTTCCCTAATGGAGATGTTACAGCTCTGAGAGGAAAGGTATCCTGGCAGTTGAGAGCCAAGGAATACCAAAAGTCTCACCACAAACAAGCTTAACACAAGAGATTTATTGGGAAAAACCCAAGAGGCTGAAGGCCTCTGCTCAGGCAAGAAGCAGCAGGAACTGAGCAGAAGACAGGCTTTATGTAGGGTTTCATGGGGGGCTGGAGGTGGAGCTCTCCAGGGCAGCCCGGGATTTGTCGAATTTCTGTGGCCAGATCTTGGGCAAACTCAGGGACAGGTGGGATTCTTTTTCTTGGCTCAGGCCCTAGACTTGGAGGCAAGTCAGGGTCAGGGTGTTGTTCTTTCCTTGGCTCATTTATGCTGTACATTGAGATGGCTCAGTGGGTAAAAGCTTTTGCCACCATGCCTGTTAATCCACATGGTGGAATAGAGAACCAACTCCAGCAAGGCCTCTTACCACCACATAGACATACATGGTGGATGGTGTTCCCCTGACCCAGTAAGTAAGTGGAAACTTTTTTTTTTTTTTGGTGATAAAGGGTTTCTCTGTGTAGTCCTGCCTATTCTGCTATCCTGGTACTTTCTCTATAGACCAGATTAGATTTGAACTCAAGAGATCTACCTGCCTCTGCCTCCCAAGTGCTGTGTCACTATTGCTGGGCACAAAAAAATTAAGATTAAATAAAAAATGCTTAGGCAGAGCATAGTGGCACATACCTTTAATCCCAGCACTTGGGAGGCAGAGACAAGTGGTTTTCTGTGAGTTTGAGACCAGCCTGGTCTACGAAAGAAGAGAGTTCCAGGACAGCCAAGACATGGAAAAACCCTGTCTCAAAACACAAACAAACAAAAGTTTTAAAAATAGCATGAAAACAGAAACAGCTCGCCCTCTCTCTCCCCCTCTCTCTCTGCCTTCCTCCCTGTCTCCCTCCCTCCCTCCGCCTCTCCCTCTTCCCCTCTCCCTCTCCCTGTGTGTGTGTGTGTGTGTGTGTGTGTGTGTGTGTGTGTGTGTGTGTGTGTGTGTGCAGGCCTCAAACTTGGAGTAATCTAACAGCCTTGACCTCCCAAGGTCTGGAATTATAGGCATGAACCACTATTGTATGATAAAACTCCCTGGGGAGACCATACTCCTCTACATGCCCCAGATATAGAGCCATAAAATCCAACTTGGTGAACTTTGAGTTTTATTGGGGTTCTTAAAGGAGCAAAACTGACGGCTCACAAAAACCGGGAACCTGTAGCACACCGCACAGTCTGCGGGCAGCTCAGTAGGAGAGTGATCTTTCCAGGTGCCTCAGTTGGTGTAAACATCTTCCAGGCAGTACTGGGATTTCTGCTTTTTTCCAGGCTGGTCTGGTCATTGTCTTCTTTGCAGCTTTTATTGCTTACTTTGGTAGGAAGGGACCTAGTGAATCTGGTCAGTTTCAGGGACTTCCTGAAGTCATTTTGAGTTTTTTGCCTTCCTGCTTAAGGAGTGTCCTACAGGATGGGATGTTTCAGTTGCAGAGGGAACTTACAGATAGGCACTATGCCATGATAATAAATACTGTGGAGTCAATGGTTGACTGAGGCCTAGGATGGCTTCTGTGAACATGGATTAATGGTTGGAAATAAGTCTTCTCCCCCAGGCTTCCAAACTAAGGGAAAACCTATTTTTATTTTTATTGTGTCATAGCATTTCAAAGAAAAATTCTGCCTTGTCTCAGGCATTTCATCAAAGTGTCCTCCTAAACAGGGGACACATTTGTCTTCCTTTTGACATAGGAAACCTTTTGTACCCCATCACTCATTCTGCCAATTGCTCTTGAAGAAATTTAGTTAGAAAATTTTTGGCCAGTTAGAAATACTGACCTTTCAGGATTGTAGGAGAAGGATTTCATCCTTCTCTCCCATAGGTGCCTGGCTTGAAGACCTATTTTAGCAAGAGAGAACAAAACATGTCTTAAGAAAATAGACAATGAGAGGTAACAAGTATGGATCTCCTACAGTGAACAGGGAGGGAAAGCTGACATTTATTAAACACCTACTGACTGCCAGGCCCTTAACTTTTGTTCTTTCATTTAGACTTTTGGTTTTTGCTTTTTTGAGATGGGGTTTCACTATGTAGTCCTGGATGGTCTAGGATTTGTGTCAGTCCTTCTGTCTCTGCCTCTTGAGTGCTGGGATTATAGCTGTGCTCACCATATCTAATTTATTGATTTTTGAGACAGAACTTGTTATATAGCCCACCTGGGCTCAAACTTGCTATTCTCCTGTTCCAGCTTCCTAAATGCTGGGATTACAGGTACGTGCCACCACACTCCTGTCATTTAGTCTCATCCTGTAAGGTAGAAATAATTGTTCACTAACTTCTGAAGTTATACATTATAGTAGTGTATTAGAATTGTTTACCTACCTACCACACAGCCTTATCTAAGGAACTTGGTATTGGTCAAAACCTTGAACCAGGCCCATTATTTACCATAGGATGCAACCCTCTCAGTTTCCTAAGCCTTCACTATGTGGTCTTATCCTTTTTGCCTTAGTTAATTAAATCTAACAGTCTACTGGCACTCATGCCCTGGTACCAAAAGATGAACTGTCTTAGGAAGCTTGAGCTCCCTGGTGGGGAACAGTGGCTTTTCACTTAGGCCAGACAGTCTGAAGAGAAAACAGCCATTACTGCAGGCCGAAAACTGAGTCGTGCATCCAGATTTAGCATCTATTCCTGGAGTTTCCTGAGGAGCACCATGTGTCTCCTCTGGCGTTTGATACTGACCTGTACTTAAGCTAACTTGTGGGGGTCTTTCCCCTCCATAAGAGTCAGACTTAAATGGCTGTGCAGTTAGAGAGTTCAACCCAGGCCTGTCTGCTAACATAGCCCCAAACTTTTCACCATCCTTACCATAGAGGGTGAGTCCCAGCCATGATGAAAGCCCACGAGGAAAGAGGCGTCAACACAAAGCTAGATGTATAAGCAACCCACTTCTTCAGGCTGCGTAAGACGCTCTAAGGCAGGCCAGAGTTCAGTGTGTCACTTCTTGTGCAAGGCCACTGGTCATCAGTGATATCAGTACTCCTATCCACAGCACTCCTTTGATAACTCAGTGTAGAATCCTTAGGAATCAGACAAAAAAGTTCTAATTCTCTTCCTGTCTGAGAGAGGCAACCTGCTTTTCTTCTCTGTTCCTCAGTGTTCACTTCTATAAAGATGGGTATAATTTTTATATCACAATATAGATTATAAGAAGTGAATGCACAAGACCCCAGATTAAGTGAGGTTAATGCTGAATGGCTATAGAGTTTTAGTTGGGGAAGATGAAGAACAGAGATTGTTGATGACAGAGCCGCAACAGTAAAGTATGTGTGATGCCGCAGAACTGAACACTTAAAAATGGCTGAAATGATCATTTCCCCCAAATGTGTATGTGCACACATAGTCACATCATACGCTATGATGCACATCTACAGATCAGAGGACAACCATGGGCGTCAGCCCTCACCTTTTGATGTGTGGATTCTGGGATTCAAGAAACAAATGCTTTACCCATATAGCAAATGCCTTATAAATGTTTATTTCCACATCAGACAGTAGAGTTAAATCAGTCTTGGTGCTTTTAACTAAAGGTATCTTTCAGCCTTTCTTCTAAGATTCTGAGGCATAGTCCTCTGCTCCAGAGAGCTAAAGACCCACTGGGGTAATAAGATAAGGTAACGACATCTGCGAGATCAAGATGGTTCTCCGATGGGGCTATAAAATACATGTACATAAAACCTTGAGGTGGCCGGGCGGTGGTGGCGCACGCCTTTAATCCCAGCACTTGGGAGGCAGAGGCAGGAGGATTTCTGAGTTCGAGGCCAGCCTGGTCTACAAAGTGAGTTCCAGGACAGCCAGGGCTACACAGAGAAACCGTGTCTCAAAAACAAACAAACAAACAAACAAACAAAACAACAACAACAAAAAAAAACCTTGAGGTGACTATTTGACTAAGAGCACTGGCTGTTCTTCCAGAGGATCTGGGTTTGATTCCCAGCACCTACAAGGCCTCTGACAGCCATCTGTAACTCTAGTTCCAGAGGGTTCTATACCCTCTTCTGACTTCTGCAGGACAGTGCAAACACATGTGCTGCATAGATACATAGGCAGGCAAAACACCCTGCACAGAAAAAAAAAAAAATCTAAAACACCACCACCACCAAGAAGCTTCCCTGAGCTGAGTGCTCCCCAGCTGGTAGCCAACTGGAAACTGCTGGATCAGTGACTAGCTGGGCCTAGTTTTAGACAGAGCACGAGGCCACAGAGGCAGGCTCAGGGCTCTGGCTCCCGAGGCGCTCTCCTCGAGTCTGAGCACCATGCAGATATTTATTCAGAGAGACTAGATGACGAAGCTACACTGCTGCTGGAAACTCAAGCTCATCTGAAGGCCTCTCCCACCACTCCTCCATTTTCTGGTCAGCCCTAAGTAGTGTCATGTGTTGTGTGCTGTGTGAATGTGGCCTGGTTCTCCCATCTCTCCCTCAGAGCAGCCCCTCTGCTGCTCTGAAGTCAGTGCGTGTGTTAATATGATAATGTCGTGATAATGACCTGGAGATGTCCTCTACTAACTGATTAGGGCCTCTGGAGTGGCATCCAAACCCAGCTTAATTCTCCCTGGCTCGGAGGCAACCAGCACTCAGAGCTGGAGCGCAAGGTATTGGCTAAAAAATTATATCTGGGAAAGCACTGAGGGAGAAAATTGGAAGTATCAGAATTTCCCAGGATGCTATTCTACAGGGGCCATTGTTAGCAGCAATACTAATTACGGTCCAGGAGATTCAGGCTAGACTGCCTGGCATGCCAAAGCAGTTCTTCAGAGCAGCCTTGGGAACTGGCAGGGCAGAGACAAAGCTGCAGGAAGGCCAGACACATGCCAAGGAGGAGTTGATTTTAACTATTGGAGGTCCTCCTGTCCTCCAGAGGACTTGTGGAAGTTAGGAAGTTAGGTTGCTTTAATCACTTCTACCTGCTAAGAACTCTGAGTGTTCTATATCTTTCCATTTTCTTTCTTTTTAAAATTTTTATTTTCTGGGTATGGATGTTTTGCTTGCATTTATGACTGTGACCACAGGCACCAGAAGAGAACCCTGGGTGGCAAACCACCATGTGGGTGCTAGAATTGAACCTGGATCCTTTGGGAGGTCAGTCCTCTTAATGCTGAGCCATCTTTCTTTCCAGCCCTTCCTGTTTTCTCTCAGTATCTCTTGTCCGCAGTGCTCCACAGGGGATTTTCTTGTTAGTGTCACTAGTGTTCTCAGATACAGTTTAAATTTTTTATTACATTTTTATTTATTCACTTACGTGTGCACATGCATGCAGAGCTCAGAGAATAACTTGTGGGAACTAGTCATCTCCTTCCATCATGTGGGCCCTGGGAGTTGAACTTGGATTGTCAGGCTTGGCAGCAAGCACCCTTGCCCACTGGAATATCTTACAGACCAACAGATATAATTTTTAAAGTCCTGTTTTGTTCTAGAAGTATTTAGATGGTGATTTGTCCCTTTTTCAAAACTGTCTCTTCAGACAGGTGTGGTGGAGCTTGCCTTTGATTATAGTACTCAGGAAGCAAAGGCAGGTTGTGAATTCTATGTAGTGGCCTGGTCTATATAGTGAGTTTCAGGCCAGCCAGGGCTACATAGTGGGAGCTTAAACCCATATCTCATAACAACAAAAAAAACCCCAAAAACCCCTGCCTCTTCATTTGGCCTGTCTCTGTGGTCCTGTTATTGGTCCCCTTTCTTCCCCATCTCTGGGATTGCTCAAACTTTCCACCCACCTCCATTTGTTTTGTTTTGTTTAATTATTATGTATACAGTGTTCTGCCTTTATGCTAGAAGGGCACACCAGATCTCATTATGAATTGATAGATGTTTATGAGCCACCATGTGGTTGTTGGGAATTGAACTCAGGATGTTTGGAAGAGTAGCCAGTGCTTTTAACCTCTGAACCATCTCTCCAGCCCCATATTCCTTGTTCTTATCCATTCCTACTCTCCCTTATTAATCCAATCTCAATAACTTACAGCTGCTTATGAGAGTTGGGGTGTATATAGGTCAGTGGTAGAGCTCAGTCCTTTATGCTCAACGGCCCGTCATCCATGAGGCAGCAAGCATCTCTGTTCCACCAGGCTCACTGCTGGTTCCTCCCGCTGCTGCCATTGTCCCTGTGAGGTTTCAGTGGGGGAAAGGAAAGGAGGAAGAAGTGGAGGGCAAACCCCCTTTGAAACCAGTATGACATGGAAAGGTTACTTGCCTTAGTTAATGTTCTGTTGCTGTGAAGAGGTGCCATGACCGCAGTAACTTATGAGAGCATTTAAGCCAGGCAGTGGTAATGCTACCTTTAATCCCAGCACTCCAGAGGCAGAAGTAGGCAGATCTCTGTGAATCAGAGGCCAGCCTGGTCTACAGAGTGAGCTCCAGAACAGTCAAGGCTATACAAAAAAAAAGAAGTTGAGCACTTAGTTGCAGGCATGGCGCTGGAGAGGCAGCTGAGCGGTCTACATCCAGATCCGCAGACAGCAGGAAGGAGAAAGAGCACCACTGGGCCCAAAGCCCACCCCTGGTGACACACTTCCTCCAACAAGGCCACACCTTCTAATCCCTGTCAAATGGCACCACTCTGTAATGACCTAACATTCATATATATGAGCCTATGGGGGCCATTCCTATTCAAAGAACCACACTACTATTTGAAGTGACATATATATTTTTTTATTTCAGTAGTTTCGCAATGGTATGTATCACAAAGCACTGCACTTTTATACACACACACACTTTTGGATTGGGTGGGGGAGGTGTCTCCCTCAATCACTACCTTACTTGTTTAGTCTGTATGTGTGTTGAACATGTGCATTGTCCTGCAGAGGCCAGAGGACAACATCAGCTGTCTTCCCTATCATCCACTGCTTTAATTGTCTTAAGACAGGGATTCTCACTGAACTGGAAGCTTACCATTTTTTTAGATTAGGTTAGCTGACCAAGCTTCTGGGATCTGCCTTGTTTCTACCTTCTTAGTACTGGGATTGCAAACATATGCCATTGTGCCTAGCTTTTAAGTGGGTTCTGAGAATCCAACTCAAGTTTTCATTCTTGCCTGAGAAGCACCTTGCTCAATGAGCTATCTCACCAGTGTCCTAAATATTTGCGACCTATAATAATTATATCTCAATAAAGCTGGGTGGAGGCGGAGGCCAGCACAGTGTCCAGCTATCTGAGCATCTAGAATGTGGCTTGAAATTCGTATGTGTTGCCCCTGCTCATATCATGCCTTCTGCCATTTTGTCCACCTGCTGCACTTAGCTGCAAGGGAGATTAGGAAATGGAATCTTTTTTCTGAGCCTAGTTAAAATGTGAGGGAGGACAAGTTTGGGAAGAAGATATTGGCTCTAGGAATAATCTCTTCAATAGTTTCCCTACTGTGTTTCTTGTTGGTTTTTTGAGACAGTCTCAAGCAGGGTATGGGGGCCTTCAATCCCAGCAGTTGGAAGGCAGAGGCAAGTGGATCTCTGTGAGTTCTAGGCCAACCTGGTCTACATAGCGAGTTTAGGACAACGTCATCTACATAGTGAGAGTCCGTCTAAAAGTAAATAGATAAAAAACATACTAAAAAGTACTGGAGTTGAAAAGCACCCGATGCTCTTGCAAGCACCCAGGTTTGGTTTCTAGCACCTACATGTGGCTCACAACCATCTGTAACTCCAGTTACATAGGCTCCAGTGCTGCCTTCTGACCTTCTTAGGCACCAGGCATGCACATGGTGCATACACATATAGTCAAAACACACACACACACACACACACACACACACACACACACACACACGCGTGCGCGCGAATAAACTGGGCTTTGATCATAGGCATGTACCACCATGCCCAGCTACACTTTGTTTCCTATGAGGCAACTATAGAAATATGTTTATTTGGTTATCTGTTTTTCCCACTACGGCATTAATCGAGTCCATGCAGACATATTTGTTGAATGAAAGAAGAGGAGTATAGAAAGCTGTCTGTGGAGCACGGGTAGCCAATTGGAGTTTCTGGGCTCAGAAGGATCCATTTTTTTTTCTTAAAAAATTATTTTTAGGGCTAGAGAGATGACTCAAAGGTTAAAAGCACCAACTGCTCTTCCGAAGGTTGTGAGTCCAAATCCCAGCAACCACATGGTGGCTCACAACGATCTGTAATGAGATCTAATGCCCTCTTCTGGAGTGTCTGAAGACAGCTACAGTGTACTCATATAATAAATAAATACATACATACATAAATAAATAATTTTTGTAGAATTATTTATTTCATGTGTATGAGTATTTTGTCTGCATGTATGTATGTGTATCACGTGTATCTGGTGTCTGTAGAGGTCAGAAGAAGTTATTGAATTTGCTGCTCGTGAGGCTCCATGTAGGTTCTAGGACTTGAACCTGGATCCTCTACAAGAATAACAAGAGCTCTTTACCAGTCCTGGGACCCATCTCTTGATCTTTACCAGTCCTGGGACCCATCTCTTGATCTTTACCAGTCCTGGGACCCATCTCTTGATCTTTACCAGTCCTGGGACCCATCTCTTGATCTTTACCAGTCCTGGGACCCAACTCTTGATCTTTACGAGTCCTGGGACCCATCTCTTGATCTTTGTTGTGGCTCCAGTTTGGAAACAAAGCCTTTTGTTTCTTGCTTCTGGGAGCTCCTCCCTGCCCTGCTTTTAAAGATTTATTTATTTTTGCTTCATGCATATGTGTGAGTCTTTTGCCTGCATGCTTGTATGTACACCATATGAATGCCTGGTGCCCACAAAGGCCATAAGAGGGTATGAAATCCCCTGGAACTTGTTGTAGGCAGTTGTAATCATGTGGGTGATGAGAACTGAGCTCAGGTCCTCTTCCCTTTTAAATGTTTCAAATATTCATTGGGCATCTAAAGCTTCTAGGCAACTGGTATAATAGGTATAAAAGGAGCTCCGGCCCTCAGGAAATGCACAGATTGGCTAAGAGCCTAGCTGACACACACCCCCATTTCTTTATTTTCAATAGTGACCCCTCAGGCGAGTTACAAGAGTGGCCTCTGCTTTATGCTTCTTGTGAAGTGGCCTCGGTGGGGGAGGGGAGGGGTGAGGACATGCTGCCCCATCAAATGCCACAGTCTTAGCTTCTAGCTTGGCCCATCCGGAGCAGGACCTGACTCATTGCTGGTCTGCTGAGACAGTTTGAACCTGTTCTCATTCAATGGATGGGGGAAAGCTGAGGAAAGGTTGCACAGCCAGACAGCTAGGGGAGATAGACACAAGGCTTGGAGTGTCAGGGGCCCTATGTGAAAGGAGAGGGAAGCAGAAGAAGGGAGCTGAGTAGAAGATCAAGTTCCTCAAAGACTATTCCTCCCTTTCTGCTCTGGGCAAAATGCAGAAGGTCATGATTGTTGTTCTCCCAGAGGGCTCCTTGCAGAGCCACTTGGACACTGCTCTGACATTTACCACAGAAGATCAAAGGCCTCCTCTGAGGCTTGGCTTGGGATTTCCATACTGAGAAGGTGCCATGTCTCCCACTTGGGATGAGGCTGCCTGGTGCATCCTTTCCTACTTTTCCTTCTCTTGATATTCTTTGGAGTCTGTGTTGGGGTAGGAGCAGGGAGCAGAGCCGTTTTAAAATTGATATTACACTTAGTGACTTCATTTTACACTCATTTGTCTATTTGTTTACTCTGTGTGTGTGTGTAGGTCAGAGGATGACTTGCTAAAGTTGATGCTCTCCTTCTACCATGTTTTGATTGTTGTTCAGGAATGGAATTTACATCAGTGGCCTTGGTGATGTGTAACAGCAATGGCAGGGCTGACTCTATGTAAACACGGGGGGGGGGGGTGTAGCTGCAAAAGCATCTCCTGCAGGAGGACCTGATTGAGGACTGCCTGTAACACCAGCATGAGGCCCCTGGGGAAGAGGCAGTCAGCAGGAGGGATGGGCATAGCAGGAGTGACCACAGCAGGAGTCACTGCTGGAAGGCAAAGTCCCCCTAAATCAGGCCATGGGTAATACCTCTGATGGGGCAGAAGGGCTAGCGAGTGAGGGTAGAGGACAGCTTGGAACCTGATGGCCTGAGGGCTGGAACAGTGGCACCCTCATCCTCATTGCTAAAATCAACCTGTTTGCCCAGAGAAAGTGGGTCGGGGTCAGTAATGGAAAGGTGAATATTAGCCTGATCCTGGCGGGTTGTTAAGGGCAGCCACCATGTCTGGAGAAGAATCGTTAAGACTGGCGATGGCTGCAAGGAGGATGGGGACAAAGAATAAGGGAGGGATAATCCCAGACTATACCCAGTGCTTTCGGGCAAGGGAGAGAACATGCATCCAGAGGTCAGGGCCCCACATGTTCTCCAGGGATATCCAGGGGGCCAATATAGCTGCCTCCTCCCCAAATTGGTCCAGGTCATGAGTCTTAACCTTGAGACCACCAGTAACCAGGAGGGTTTTCAGAGCCCTAATCTGGGGTTCCTTGATGGTGGAGGGGAGGGAACCCATGTCAGCAAGCACAAAGGAAACAAACGATGAACAGATTTGACAAATCTGACAGAAGAGGCAACGAAAATCACGGTGTACTAAGGAGGGGACTCCCTCAAGTGTAGCTCAAAGGCCTTATGCCTGGACAGTGTACCCAGGATGGAAAAGGTGTTTGGGAGCCAATCCCTAGTAAACACCACCTGGGATACCAGCCCCTATGTCAGGTACCAGGACAAATCCAGACCAAAATGAAAATGAGCCGACAAAGAAGACGGAAAAGATGGCTGCTGCATGCTCACCCTCCAACCAAACCAAGACCAAAAGCGAGATTACCAGGATGGACAGACAGAAAAGACAAGACAGAAATGAGGTCCACGGGACCCACAACATAAAACACTAAGGGGCCAACTGACCAAAGAAGTCAGCGAAGGGGGCACAGCAGTAGTACCTCGAGGAGAAGAGGAGCAGATCAGATCGAATGGGGAGCACAGTTCTTGCAGCAACAAAACGAGCCCCAGAAAAGGAGGTTCGCAAGCAGCCACAAAACGAGGACGATGAAGTGGTCCATCGACCACGGTGGGCATCAGATGTTGTCTGTGCCCTAGACAGCATTCCCGGTGGTGAGTTGGCACAGACTGCAGGGAGCAGTTGAGAAACACCTCAGCAAGCTCATCTGAACGCTGCTGCAAGCTCCTTTAATACCCTCCACCCACGCGCCATTGGTCCCAAGAAAGCTTCTCTTCTAAACAGCAGTTCCTGATTGGCTGGCATTGTCTGCACTAGTAATTCTTGGTCTCTCAGGCAGTCCTCAATCAGGTCCTCCTACATGAATGCTTTTGTGACTGCTTGGCCCCCAGCGTTTACAGAGGCAGCCCCACCGTTCCTGCTACAATGGTAAGCATCTTTCCCAGCTGAGCTACTATCTCACCATCTTAAGCAATAGTTCTGAAACTATTTTATTTTAGTTTTTGGTTTTTTGAGACAGGATTTCTCTGTGTAGCTCTGACTGTCCTGGGATTCACTCTGTAGACCAGGCTGGCCTCGAATTCAGAGATCCACCTGCCTCTGCCTCCCAAGTGCTGGTATTAAAGGTGTGAATCAATACCACCTGAAAATACTTATGAAAATTTATTTTTTTTAAAAGATTTATTTATTATTATATGTAAGTACACTGTAGCTGTCTTCAGTCATCCCAGAAGACGGCATCAGATCTCATTACAGATGGTTGTGAGCCACCATAGTTGCTGGGATTTGAACTCAAGACCTTCGGAAGAGCAGTCAGTGCTCTTAGCCGCTAAGCCATCTCTCCAGCCCACTTATGAAAATTTAAAGTGCATACTGTGGCACATGCACACCCACACATACACAGTGAATGAATGAATGAATGAATATAAAGAACATAGATATTACTTAGGGAACTTGACTGTGCATTACCTGTTGCCACACCTAGACTTTCTGATTCAATGGATTTAAGTAGGACTTGAAAATTTACATTTCTAGAAACTTCCCAGCTGGTGCTGTCACTGTTGGCTCCAATTACAGGCCTGGAGCAAATGATTTGGGATTAAAGAGATTTCCTGTCCCAGTGGTCCTGATCCTCAGTCCTTTCTCCCCACTCTCCCACTCAGGGGAAGTGGGTTCACGCTAAAGGTCAGTGACTTTCTGACTAGAAGAGTTGTTTAAGACATCTGTCCCACCCAGCCCTCACTTTCCTCCCACTGACCCCTGGACAGGGCATCCTTGGACTTGAGTTAGCAGAAACAGTTTTGCAGGTGAAGGATAGGGGAAATGGGCGATGGAGAGTAAGCAGAGGGATCCTCCTTTGTCCTGGCACTTCTATTCTTTGAGGTTAAAATATTTGTTTCTTCCTGGGTTGCACTCAAGCTGATGTCTGGGAAACCATTTATGCTTAATGTCTCCAACACATTAGCAGCCCCACACGGGGCTCTCTTAATGAGACTCCTTAGTGGCAGCTCTGTGAAAGAGTGGGGTTGTGTCTGCACCGGGTGCCCAGCCTCAGCTGGAGAGAAGTGTCTGGACAGAGCTCTGGTCCCAGGTGGGTTCCTCCCTACTCGTCGGTTCATCCAGAGCCTGCTTACTGTTCAGTAGCAGTGCCGGCATAGGCTTCCTGCTCACCTTGGCAAGACACTGTCCCCACCCTGTACATACCCCAATCTTATTCTCATTCCTTATTTAGAAAAGGGTGGCCTTAGGCCACGTATATGCCTTAGTTTGTAAAGTACATGCACAAAGCCCTGGGTTCGATCCCCAGTACAGCACAAAAATGCAGGTGTGGGTTTTCTTTTCTTTTTTTTAGCACAGCCTGGGACACATAAGACCCTGTCTCTTAAAAAAAGAAAGATGGATGGATGGAAGTAAAGGCCTCCGTGGGGTGAATTTCTGACTTCTTGTCTAATTGGTTCTCATCCAGCATTGATTATTCTACCTCAGTACTTAGAGGTGGGAAGAGAGGTTCTCCCATGTTGCTAGCTTCCCTCTTCAAAGTCCAAAAATTCTAAACTGAAAATGTAGCTTAGTTGGTGAAGTGCTTACCTAGCATGCACAAAACCTCAGTGTTGATCCCTAGCACCACATAAAACCAAGTACGTTGACACAGACCTATAATCCTAGCGCTCAGTGGGTGGAAGCCAGAGTTTCAGAACTGCAAGCTTTCTCTAGATAGTGAGTTCAAAGCCAGACCAGGCTATATGGTATCCTGTCTTTTCTTTTTCTTTTAGTTTATTTTTAACTGGCTTGCTTGAGCACTTGGCTACTGTCTCTCAATCTCTTGGCTCTTTTGAAGGTCAGGAAAACAACTCAGTTTTTGGCTTGGGGATGCAGAGTCTCAGCGTGAGTGACTCCATTTTGGTTTGTCTGGTTGAGCCTAGTGTAGGAGGTCAATCTAGACCTGTGGCCTCCTATATTTTCTTTGACAAGGCTTTGGGAGATAATGAAGAGTAGATAGCATGTAAGAGTGGAACCCTCACCAGTACGGTGGGTGCCTCACATGATCGCCTGCTGCTTCTTCATGATTTGCCCTGTGAGGATGCAGTGGGTGGCTGGTCACTGACAACCCAGAAGTGGATTAAGCACGTTGGTATCCTCATCCTAACAAAACAGCAAGAGACTATTTCTGTTGTTTATAAATCACCCGGTTTATTTTAATAGCCAGAAATGACTGATTATCTCGCTAGACAACTCGCTCCAAACACCAGCAAGTACACCAAAGGCTGCAAAGGAATGACTCTGTCCCCATTCCTACTCGGTCTAATCTCATCCCAACTTGAGAGAGGAAAAGGGTGAGTTTGTCTTGCTACGAACCCAATGAGTACCAGTGACTAGTTCCTCCTTGTTGTCCCCTCATCCTGGGGCCCTAAAAGACAAACATCCACTGCCATTATAATCACAGGGCAAAGTAATGCTGACGTTTCCCCTAGGCAGGGAGAGCCATATGGACATAGTATTCCAGGCTGCAGACAAGCTGGCTGGTTGGCTAAGAGCTCAGGCCTTCCTCTTTCCTGCCTTTCCCATCCTGGCTACTCATCCTGCGGTCTGAGCCACGGGGAACCCTCTCCAATCTGCTGGAACAGAACATCACAAACTGTTCGTGTTGTGGTCTGGGCAGCCAGCTCCCCAGCCTGCTGCCGCAAGAAGGCAACCAGGAAGTAATGAGTCCGCGGTATCCCTCCAACGTGCCAGTCTCCTCTTGGGAGGAGCATGCCTATTTGGATGGAATCACATCCGAGGCAGGCACTTTAGAGAGTGATTGGGAGAATGGAAGAAGACAGGAGAGCTCAGATGGCCAAATGGGCAAAGGCAGGCCACATTGTGCCGTATGCTTTCCCCACTAACCTTCTGCCTCAGCCAGTTCAGACCCATCTGCCCAGCTTTCTTCCCAGGCCCTACAGAAATATCAGATCTTCCCTTTTCTGTTCCCCGGTCCCACCTGGCCCACGCCCAAGATGTATAAACCTCCCAGCTGGAGGGTGGCTTGGCAGAGGGCCTCGTGAGCAGGGCACAGGCTGCAACCATAAGTGTGAGATGACGAGCCTGTGGCCTAGAGCTAAGGGCAGGTGGGCATACTTAGAAACGGAAATGCCACCTGCCCCTGGCTCCCCTCCCTTTTAGGATGTGATCACCCAGAAAACAGGCTTTGGAGGCGGGAACCCAGGCTTGACCTTGATCTATACCCTTTTGGGTGGTAGCTTTGATACAGTCAGTCGCTCTACAACTAGAAGGGCAGTCTCCAGAGTGACAGTGCACACTTGTCAGCCCAGCATGGGAGGGAGACTGCAACAAGGGGACCCGGGGGTTTGAGGGTAAATAGGGCTATCTAATGAGACACTGTCTTAAGACAAAGAAATACATAGTAAGGTTTTCTTAAGGGTGCAGAGTTGGGGATATAGCTCAATGGCAGAGCACTTATCATGGTCAAGGTCCTGGCTTTAACCTCAAGTACTGAAAGAAAAAGGCAATTATTAGAGTCATTTGAGAAGGAATGAGTAAGCCAACTGAGTACAGATCTCAGCTATTTTTTTTTTCTTGCCTGTCCCTAGGCTTTCCTGGGTCCTGGTGGATGGCTCCCGTGGAGATGGGGGATACTCCCAGAAGGCAACTCCACCCCATGCAGGAGCAGCCAGAGCTCTGAAAATTCTAGAACTGGGGGAATGACCTCATATCTGAGCTGTTCTTCCATATTCCAAAGGGGAGGTGGACAAAAGGTTAGGTCAAGGCAACAGACAGGACAAGGCCTGGTTTCTACTGCTTTATCCCACCCAGTGTTTTCCCTACCTAGAAAACAGGTCCGTTCAAAGGAGGGATCCCTGCTGGAGATCAGCGGCAGAGACTTGCTTTCCCTCCCAGCTTCATCCTTGGTGATTTACAGGAATGATTTGGACATAAGAGTTAATGGAAGTAGGTTGCCAGTGTGTGGGCAAATTCATCACTGTCTCCTTGCGTTCCCAGAGCGGATCTGTCTTTCAGGGTAATATATCCTGGAGAGAGTTCCTGAGACCTGAAAAAATATAGGCTACCTTGGGAGGACAGGGTTGGGGCGGCCTCAGCAGGGATTTTATAAACTTGGGGTCATTGTAGACTGCAGTGTAGGTGCAGGCATTGTCTGGATGGGGTTTTTCTTTTGTTCCTGTAATCAGGGGGGAGGGAGGCATGGAGCATTGACTTCCATGGGGATGGGATGCTTCAGGCCTCCCTTCCCTCAACCACCAATGCAGTTCTTGTTCTGTACCACAGCCGTGTCCCCTGTCTGCTGTTCAGTGTGGGAGGAGGCAGCAAGCAGGAGCTGTGTGCTGCTGCAGTGCTCCAAGGGGGCCTTCGATGTTCACTCCACTGCCTGTGCCCATCCATCAGCTCCCCTTGCCCTGTTCCATCACTCCGGGAAGGAGCTGTTTGGAAAATACAAAGACCTAGAGCTAGAAAGCCTAGGGGGCAGGTGGGAAGGGGCGGGAGGAGGAGAACTGCCCCTCCAGGCCTGCACGGCTCAGTGGTGTGTGTGCATGGATGTCCAGGCCTACATTTAATGTGAGAACACACAGCCGCTGTAAGTGCTGACTGGGACAACGACTCGTGATGTGGCTGGAGCCTGTTCCAAACCGCTCCAGCCCGTCAGACATTCATTTGGTCTGAAATGAATAGACCTCTCTATTCCCCAGTCTTCATTTCACTTATTTCTCACCATCTACCTCCTTTCTTTCCTCCCTCCCTTCCTAATCTTGTTGGAGAGAAGAACCTCCCTCCCAGCTGCCATTGTTTATGACGTACAACATGAATTTAAATGAGATCAAAGAAGGAACTAGGAAGGGGGTGAGCAGTGGATGGCCGGGAGTGAAGATAGCCCTATAGACTCCTATCAGCTCATGGAATGTTAGAGCTAAAGGATGAGGAATTTGGCGGTCTCTCCTGTGCTTACAGACAAGGAGCTAGAGGCCCTTATAGAAATAGCTATCATCTGCCAAGGGTCAATATGACTTGTCCTGCTGGCCCCTGGGGAGTTGCTGGGAGCATCAGGATGTCCCTTGCTGGCCTCCTCAAGGCCCATGTTCAGAGCCCAGAGGTGACTGAATGTCTCTGCTTTGCTCTCTTGGGCTCAGAAAGGGAATCTGGTCTTGCTGCATGGACCATACTTCTTCTCCTGAAGCTGGTGACACCTCTCTTCAGAGCTCTTGCCTGTGTCTAGTGACCACACTGCAGGGCCTGGAGTGTGACAGCCCTGGTAGTTAGCCTCCTATCAGGTCATACTCGTCCTGGGGACGTCTAGCTCTGATTCAGGTTCTGGCCGGGTCTCCTAGTGGGCAGGGCTTTCTGCGGTGGCAGAATTTGGGCACTGCAGCTAGAATCCTCCCCCACCACCACCACACCTCTAGTTGCCTTCAGTCAGACTAAACAGCAGGGGGTGCTCCTGAGTCACAGAGAGAGAGAGAGAGAGAGAGAGAGAGAGAGAGAGAGAGAGAGAGAGAGAGAGCGCGAGCGAGCTTGGGAAATGTTGCCTGTCAACATGGTGAGCAGATCAGACTATTCAACCACTAGGAAGCAATCTACTGGCAGACAGGGCCAGAAACTTGAACGAAAACTGGCTTTTCCAACTTGTGTGGGATTCCATGGCTGTAGGAAGCTAATCTCTGTGTTGCTGCAGAGAAGCAGGTCTCCTGGGGTTGCCATGCCGGCCAAGGCTGGTTCCCACCTAGTTTGGCACCATGTAACTTCTGGCCCTTTGCCAGTCCTCAGTAGCTGACCGCAGGTCTCCTTAGGGGAGAATATTTCAATTTTCTTCAGAAATGTTTCTAGGTTAATCTGTGTTGCAATGGCCCATGTGCTTCGCACTAGGCATGTGGCATGGGGGAGGGAAGCTATCTCTCCCAGATCTGATACAGTCCCTGACCTTATTTGGATTATCTGGAGTCAGATGGAACTGGGCTGAGGTTGCTAAGCAGCTCTGTGGGTGTGGCACATTCCTGACCCAGAGCAAGCACACACTGGACAGCAGCTGCTGTGAGGGAGGTGGGGGTGGGGGCTTCCCAACCTCACCCTCGTGCCCCAGCCAGTGCTTTTCCAGTTGTCTTTTTCAGGTTTTCTCATCATCCCCCACCCCCACCCCCAATATGGAAAAACAAAACACCTGACTCCCAGAATTCCTCCTTCCCCCCCCCAAAAAAAAGGGACCTGTGTGGTGTGTACCGTTGACTCATGGGCCTAGCGAGGGTAAAATGTCTGTGTTGAATTACCCAGCCTAAAAAAAAAGCCTGGCTTTTAGCACCTCCAAGTTCTCTTTGTGGAAAGGATTGGGGTGGGGAGCACAACCACAGAGTTGGAAAGAACAGAACCTCTGTGCTGGAGACAGGCTTTGTCGCCCACAGAGTTTGGTTCCCTCCATCCAAACCAAGTCACTAGTTCCCCCTGGAGTATGACTTTGTAGGAAATCAAAGACCTTTCAGGAATGTCCCTCAGGGCCACAGGCTTGCTTAGCGGTAGGGGTGCCTCCACTTTTTTTCAAATGCCCCAGTGTCATGGTGTTCATGTTCAAATGTCCAGTCCCACTGAGGCACTAACTCCAAGTTAGTAGGGAGTGAGGATTAGTCCTCTCTAGAGAAAAGTAAATCCCAAAAGCCCCTTGGCCTGTAGCCTTTTCCTTATGTAAGGTCTTTCGGTCAGGGCATTTTTTTCATGAGAAAAAAATGACCCTTTCTATATAGAGATAAACCCCTTTCCATCTTAGATGGCCATTTAAACCCCTTTCCTTCTGAGTGCTAAACACTGGATAGCCATCAGCCTGTTGGGAAGCCTCAGGCTTAGAGAAGAAGTGACAGATCATCTGAATTCCTCCAGCTACACTCTAACCTATCCTTTATCGTGTGGTGTACACTGAAGACCCTGGGACCCACTTGTGCCATTGATCTGAATATCAGAATAGGGGAAGGCTGCGGAGGAATGGGCAAAGTCTATCACCATACCACCCCACCCCCACAGACAGGGTTTCTCTGTGTAGCCCTGGCTGTCCTGGAACTCCCTCTGTAGACCGGGCTGGCCTCGAACTCAAAAGACCTGTCCATCTCATGCCTGGTGTCTATTGCCCCCTTTCGATGGTAGGTTTGGAGCACAGAGCTTCAAACAGAAGATTCACAGAAGTCCATCTTTGGGAGACCAAGGATGAGCCAGGCTGCATTGACTCCAAAGCCCAAGATCAGTCAGAAGTGGGAGGGGAGCCACGGTGTGCCCAGCACTCAGGAGGCAGAGCAAAGGGGGTCAGAAGTTCAGAGCCGTCCTCAGTCACACAGGGAGTTCTCGCTCAGTTATATGGAACCATTCAATAAATAAAAGACAAAACAGACTCTGTGGTTGTGCTCCCCACCCCTAAGTGTGACTGTGCCTGGAGAAGTTTGGGGAGCAGGCTGCCTTGCTCACTGATCTAAACAGGACCTTGAAAAATCAGGGAGTCCAAGGTCAGCCTGTGCTACAGAATGAGACCATATAGCCTACATAGTACTGGTACTTGAGAGGCTGAGGCAGGAGTTTGAGGTTAGCCTGGACTACAGAATGAGAACCTGTCTCAAAAACAAAAAACAAAAAACCAGAAAAAGAGGCAGCCAATGAATTTGTCCATTCCCTTGCAGCTCTTTTCCTAGTCTGACCCTTTCTATATAGAGACAAACCCCTTTCCATCTTAGATGGCCATTTAAACCCCTTTCCTTCTGAGTGCTAAACACTGGATAGCCATCAGCCTGTTGGGAAGCCTCAGGCTTAGAGAAGAAGTGACAGAAACAAAGGCTCATGTCTGGTCTAGAAGGGACTTGGAACTCACAGGTAGTGCCTCGATAAATACTGGCCCCCAAGCCGGGCGGTGGTGGCGCACACCTTTAATCCCAGCACTTGGGAGGCAGAGGCAGGCGAATTTCTGAGTTCGAGGCCAGCCTGGTCTACAGAGTGAGTTCCAGGACAGCCAGGGCTACACAGAGAAACCCTGTCTCAAAAAAAAAAAAACAACTGCTTATAAATATAAAGGTTATGTGTGTTTTATCTGGGAACTGAATGATCAAAGACAGGGTAGAAACCCTGATCTGAGATTTAAAATTTTACTACAACACTACCATCCCACTTTAGCTCCAGAAGCTAGTTGGTCTCTGTCTGTCTGTCTCTCCTCCCCTCCTCATACCCCCCCCCCCCGCCTCTGTGTGTGTGGAGGGGGGAGGGGGGCTGGGGGGGTGCAGAATCAAACTCAGTGCCTCATACACTCTACACTATGCTGTACCCAGCCCTAAAGTCTCCCTTACTTCTAAGATACTAGGAATTTGGGCCAGTTGGTGATGACCCTTTAGTATATAATTAGATCTGTTCAGTTCTGTTCTGTTTCTTTTTTTCAAAGTAGGGTCTCATGTAGCCCAGGCTGACCTGAAGCTTACTATGTCACTGAAGATGGCGTAGAACTCCCAGTCCCTCTGCCTTGCTGTTGACTGCTGGAATTATAAAGCTGGGCCATCATGTCCAGCTTGTTTGTTTGTTTGTTTTGAGACAGTGTGGAGGTTTGAATGAGTGTGGCTCCCATAGGCTTAGATATTTAAATACTTGGCCCCCAGCCGGTAGAACTGCATGGGAAGGCTTAGTGTGCTATAGCTCCGATGGAAAGGTACCCTGGCAGTCGGGAGCCAAGGAATACCACAAAGTCACAGCAAACCTCACACTAGAGATTTACTGGGAGGGAAGACCCCAGGAGGTTGGCTGCCTCTGCTCAGGTGAGAAGCTGCAGGGAACTGACCAGAAGACAGGTTTCCTACAGGGTTTCCTGGGTGGGAGCGGAGCTTTCCAGGGTAGAGCTTTCCGAGGTTGGGATTGGTGGGATTTCAAATCCAAGCTCCCGGTTTTTACATTGTAGGGCGGGTGCTGGGTCTGGCTCTTGGGGCGGTTCAAGTGTTCTGTAGATAGAAGTTGAAGGTCCTCAGGGGCGGAACCTGGCCACCCTTGTGCCTTGAGGGTCTTATAGTAGGAGGTGTGGCTTTGTTGAAGAAGGTGTGTCCCTGGGGGGAGAGGGAGGGCTTTGTGGTTTCAAAAGCCTAAGCCATTCCCTGTTAGCTCTCTCTGTCTTGTGTTTCTGGATCAAATCTCAGCTACTGCCCCAGTGCCACGCCTTCCCGCTGCCATAATCCCCACCAGGATAGGTACAACCTCTGACTGCCCGAAGCTGTAAGCCCTAGATAAACTGTTTCTTCTATAAGTTGCCTTGGTCATGGTGTCTCTTCCTGGCCATAGAACACCAAGGATCTCACTGTGTAACTGAGGCTAGCCTCAGACTCACAGTTGTCCTTTCTCTCTCCTCAGAGCTAGGATTGCAGGTGTGCCCCAACAAACACAGCAGGGAAAGTAGGGCTGACTGTGCCTCGCCGAGGCTAAGATTATAAACAGGATTTTTCTTTTTTCATGGAATCTGTAAGCCACAATTGAATCAGTTCTAACCATGATTCTGATTTTACTGATGAGTGTACAATGCTAATTAATAATCAAAATGGGGACCCACTGGTAGTTTGGGGGTAAAGACACTTGCCATCACATCTGAAAACCCGAGTTTAATCCTTGGAACCCACAATGACAGACAGAAAAAGTCAACTCCTGACTTTGACATATTAGCTGTGGTACACACACACACACACACACAATTTTTTTTTTAATTTATTTTTTCAGTGTATGTGCATTGGTGTTTTGCCTGCATGTATGTCTATCTGAGGATGTCAGATCTGGGAGTTACAGTCAGTTGTGAGCTGCCATGTAGGTGCTGGGGTTTGAACCTGTGTCCTCTGGAAGAACAGTCAGTGCTCTTAACCATTGAGTCATCTCTCCAGTCCCACACACAAAATTTTAAAAAATGGAAATAATGATAAAATTTTTGCAGCTTAAAGAAAAACTTACCCATTGTTGGGCCTTATGCAAACATATGTATGGATTAGTAAATCCTGGGAGTCATCTTTTGTTTTGTTTTGTTTTGCCTTTTTGAGACAGGGTTTCTCTGTGTAGTCCTTGCTGTCCTGGAATTCACTCTATAGACCAGGTTGGCCTTGAACTCAGAAATCCACCTGCTTCTGCCTCCCAAGTGCTGGGATTAAAGGCGTGCACCACCACTGCCCAGTTCCTGGGAGTCATCTTATCATCACTATTTCTATCTAAGAAAACAGAGTCTGAGAAAATAACTGGGCCAAGAGACAAACTGCATCTACCACGTAGACAAGCCGTGATCCTTTAGCAGTATGGCCTCCCACAGGGGAGGTGTGGGGAGCAGGTGGTGATGAGAGTCCCTCTGGACTTGGAAAACAGAAGTACTCTTGGCCCATGGCAGGCCAAGAACTGGGTGTCTGCTGTACTGGGAGGCTGTGGAGGAGCCCTTCCCTCTTTTTCCCAAACCACCCCCAGGGAGAAAGGCTTCACTGGTGTCTTCTTCTCACCCCATGGGACTGGCCTGTGAAGCAAGCGTACATGCTGAGCACAGAGCCTAAAACAACTGGGGGGAGGGGGGGCTGCTCATCCTGCCTGAAGCCTGTCTCCTTATTTACCCCCAACCCTGGCATCCTGTCTGGGGCTGCTGTCATTCTCTGCTCTCTCCCAGAATCACTGTGAATCTTGCAGGGCTGCGGTTGCCTTGGTAACTTGATGGGAGGCTCTTGAGGTTTTGTGGAACCAGAGAGGGATGTGCGGGGTAGGGGGGCAGGGAAGAGGAACAAGGCTCTGCCAGGCTGCTGGTCATAAAAGGGAAGGAGCAGATCTAGCTCTGACTGCTGCTGTCAGCCAGCCAGCCCTTCCCTGGGTTTGGCCTTGGTGCCCTTTGTTGCATCTGCAGTATTTGGGGGTCGGGGTGTGTGGGGGCATGGGGGCTCTTTGTAGTCAAACCTGTGAGGAAAGAACCATGAGGTAACTGCTGTGTCCTTGGAGGTGATTCCCATTGTCACCCAGAGCTGACAGACTCCTGCTTGCTCCTGTGCCCTGGCCCTGAAGTCTTAATTGGTTTTATGAAGTTGAATGCCTGTATTTTATAAGATAGATAATGATGGTGAGGGAGGTCAGGCCTTCTCTGCTAGGCTTGGCAGGGCCTCCAGAACTGCTGACTTTCCAATCAGCCCCAAACAGACTGATGGGACCAGGGTGGGCAGGGGCAGCCAGGCCTGAGATCCCCACCGTGGGCCTAGGGCCCGTCTCTACCCTCTAGTCCGCTGATGTAGTCAGGAGAGAGAAGGTGTCCTGCCTTCCTCTTCGGTTCCCATTCTGTGCTCTCTCAAACTATCACACCGTGACCAGGCACCTGTGGGAGTGTAGGAAAGCAGGCGACAGGGGCGAGGAGTGATTATGTGGCTGTCTGTCTTTCCAGGGCTAGGGCAGCTTTCTTAGACCTTCTGTAGGAATCCTGTAAGAGGCAACCCTCCCCCTCCTTTCCCCAGGATGGAGCTGGCTAGCTGCCTGCTGGAGTGCTGTACCACGGCCTCAAGCCGGCAGAGGCAAGGTCTGAGGCAGGTGGAGAGAGATGTGCAAAGGAGAGACAAGGCATTTGCTGGCTCAGGGATGGCCTCCCACCAACACTCACCGGCAGGAGGAGAAAGGGGTGAGGACAGAGGGTTCCAGTTCTTCTTCATGTCATCAGCTGCTATCCAGGATTGTGATTCACAGAGACAATGAAGGGTTAGCCCTGGTCCCCGGGCCAAACTGTGTGCTCACTTTATAGTCCTCTGGGAAGGAATTTTGACAATTCCACTAGCTGTAGTTATTGTCATCCCATCCATCTGGCTGTACATGCGGCTGTCTGTCTGCACCCTCATCCCCCTAGTCTCTAGTCTCCTCTTTCAAAAGAAGATAAAGTGTTTTCCTACTGGGCCCAGCTGCTGAGTGCAGCTACAGGACAGGTGACCCTAGAAAGCCTTTTCCTCCTTAGCATATTACCAAGCTCTTCCCCGCCCACCCCACCCCTGCTTTCTCACCGTGAGTGTCTTACTCTTTAGAGAAAGTCCAATCTTCAGGAACAGGAGGAAGGAGAGAGAGCTACCTGGATCAAAAATGTGGAATTTCCCAGTGCACCTACCAATCCTTTCCCCTCTATCCTGCTTCTTCTCTTCCTCCTCCTTTTAATTAGCCAATGTCTATAAAGGGCCAGGTGGTGTAAAAGCCCTCTACAAATGTTGAACACTTTTTCATTTCCAAGACTAGTAAAGAGTGTATTTGCAGACTTGACTGAAAGGTCACGGCCTGCCTGGGACAGAGGAAGACCCCCTCTTTGCAAGGTCCAGAAGAAAAGCAGTTCCGGGATTTGAGGTAGGGAAAAGAGAAGCAGTCACATCGTGATGCCTGCCTCCTGGGCCTTGAGCTGAACACCAGGCCAGCTTCCTACCTGTGTTACTTTTTTGATTGCTATGTGACAAAAGCAACGTGAGAAAAAAGGGGTTTATTCTGGTTCACAATTTGAAGAGACATGGTCCATTATGAGAGGGCAGGTATGACAGCTGTCACATGGATAGCTCTAGTCACATGGCGTCCGCACTGGCTCTCAGCTCACTCCTCCTGTAACTCGGTCCAGGACCCCAGCGTGTGGAAATAACAATGCCCATGTTCAGCATGGATCTTCCCTTAGGTGGATGTTTTTGGAAATACACTCATAAATGTGCCTGGACTTGTGTTTCCTAGGTGATTCCAAGTCCAGTCACATTGACAAGGCGTCCCACATTCACATCCTGACCCTACACACACCTGCCTCCCAGAGGTCCAGAGGATGAGCCCTCTCTGTAGGCCATCCTCAGAGGTTCTTCACCAGGGGATATGCTGATATTCACAACTAATACTGAACACTCCCTGCCTGTCAGCCTGAGCTAAGGGCTAGAGCTCTCCAGATTAGGAACTGGGGGCTGTCTCTGCAATGGGGAGTAGAAGGGGCTGAAGCCTCGGGGAGAAGGTAATCACTAGTCATCTCTGACCAGTGGCAAGAGTCCTCTTTTATGCCCTCCTGAAAACTTTCAGTATAGATGTCACCTAAGTTTCTCTTTCCTTGTGATCACTGGCCTGAATCCATTAGAGAAGAGCACTGCGGGTGAGCTTTTCAGTAGAACAACTGTCCGGCAGATGAGAGGTGCCAGGGCTGAGGAGATGCCCAGTTACTACAGTGAGTGCTGTGTGACCTTGAAACCTGAGTCCAGACCCCAGCACCCACATAAAGGTATAGACATGGACTAGGAGTCCATGTCTGAAACCCCACTACTAGGGAAGCAGAGACCCCTAGAGTTAGCTGGCCAGCTAGTCTAGTCAAACAGGAAGCTCCAAGTTCAGTGTGAAACCTTGTCTCAAAAAACAAACATGACAGACAGACACAAAGACAGACAGATAGTAAGATATAATGGAGGATGCCTTTAGTCCAGGCTCACAGTGAGCTCCAGATCAGCCAGGGCTACATAGTAAAATGGTGGAGAAGGGAGAAGCAATAGAGAAATACTCCTAACATCCCCTCTGGCCTCAATGCATGAGGGAATAGAACTATACAAATAGGTGCATTTGCATATATACCCCCCCAAGTGGAGAGAGAGAGAGAGAGAGAGAGAGAGAGAGAGAGAGAGACCTGTTTTTTATCCTCTTCACTAAGGAAGGAAGAAAGGGAGGGAGAGAGAAAGGGGAAAAAAATATTGAAATCAATTAGCCTTGGCAAGTTCCATGTCCAAGGGGCAGCTTTCCAGTTTCTGGTGCCCCAGGCCTGCACCAGTCACCTGGGTGTCTGCCTCCTGAGAATTCTATTAGCCAGTACTTAGGAATGCCTTCCTTTCATCTCTGGGTGGGAGCCAGCTTGGGTTCAGCTCCAAGGTAAAGGAGACTGGGAGAGCAGAATAGGAGTCTTGACCTTTACAGCTCCTAATGCTGAGAGTGTGTGTGTGTGTGTGTGTGTGTCCGTGTCCAGAGAGCAACACAGAATACGAATAGGGAATGTAGGTTTAGAAGGAAGAGTGAAGATGGATAATGTGTTTCCACATCCCCTGGGCCTTCTTTGTCTCCCTTTCCTTAGCCCTCTAAAAGCTGAACAGAGTTGGAAAGATTTCTGGGAGACCCGGTTCTTGAGACTCCAAGGCCCTCCAAGCTCCACTCTGTTTCTAATCCCTCCTTGGGGCTCATCTCCAGGATGCAGGTATCTCTCTCTGTCATTGGTTCATTATCATTCTGAGAAAAGTTATCTGTCCCTGAAAAAGCTAAGGTCACCCCCCCCCACACACACACACACAGCTTAAGAGGAGTACAGATAGACAGAGATATGGGGTGGTCACAGGGTACCCAAACAGAACAATGGTACTTATTCCAGGGTGTCTAAATGAACAAAACCCACTAGCACAGAGACACACTGGAACTTTACACTGGATCACCCGGTCATTTTCATGTCACACACAAAGAGCTGTGTCACCACAGCAGGCACACAGTTGCCACAGTCCCCATGGGGCCCAAGACCACAGCTTCAGCAGCCTCAGCCTCCAACACAGGCAGGGCCAGGCTGCCCAGGCTGCCCAGGCTCTGACAGTGGCAGGTGGGGGTGGGGGTAGGAGACAGGAGTGGAATATTGGAACATGGAGGTTAAGGTTAGTGATCTCCCAGTTCCATTAACCAGAAGGAGTGTGTCTGGAATTAAAAGCATGGGGACAGGGGCACTGCTGAGTTGGTTGCTGACAAATGTGTCCTCCCTTCCCGCCCCCTCTCCCTCACCAGGAAGCTTCTAGCTGTCAGCAAGGCCATTTAGGGATTAGAGCAGCTCCTCAATTCAAGCTGCTTATTCACAACGTGCTTTCAGTTCAGGTGTCTTTTCTTCATGGATAGTGTGACGCACGGAAGAGTTTCCTCCTCAGGACTCAACTAGAGTGCCTGGTCCACACGGAACAGCAATTTGGGCTAGCCTTGGCTTTCTGGCAACTCAGGGTGACTAACACTAGCCAGTGACTGTCATTCTTCAAGAAGGCAGCTCCAGGCACAGCCAAGAAAGACCATATGTGAAGGACAGGAAAGGGTTCTGAGTTGTGGAGGCCCTCAGTTCCCCCAGGAGGGTACAGGCTTGATGTCTGGGGCAAGGATAAATCTGTAAGGAGAGATGTCAGAGGGAGTGGGGGAGTGGCTTCAGCTTCTGAGACTCTTGGCAGGTACCTACATGCATTTAGTTGAATCATGGTATTTATTAAAACACCCAGCATGCATGAGGCTAAGCATTAAGAATACAATATTGAATAAGATAACATGTTAATCTCTGCGGTATGAAGATGCCAGTCTAGGGATGAAACCTGAAGAAAACAAAAAAGGAAATCAGATAATAGCTCAAAATTAGAACAAGAACTATAAAGAGAACAGACAGGATACTAAGGTAGAAAGCAAGAAATAGGTCAGGGTTGAGGGACCTCCTTCAGATGGGTAATCGGGGGAGTGTAACGCTACAACGTTGGCCTCAACGCAGAGGAGCCAGGGTCAGATTATTTCAGGGCAAAGCCCCGTGTCAGGGTTAATGAAAATAGACATCAGGGTGGCTAGTAAGGTGATGTGGGAAAGAATGGAAGACAGGGTCGGTGTGGCAAAGCTGGGCTGAGCGTCTTAACCTAGGAGAAGGAAGCTTACAATACTTAGTGGGGAGAGGGAAAGGCTTGGCCGGACTCCCACTCAGCAGGAGGACTTTTTAGAGGGTACAGGTGGGTACAGGTAGATCCCTGAGAAGGCTGCTGTAGACATCCTTGTGAGCAGGAGACGGGAAGAAGAGAAGGAAACATCTAATTCCTAAACAATGTTGTCCTCAAGATACCTGCTAGGTATGAATCAAATCCTTGTTTTGAGGGGGGAGAGATGGCTCAGTGGTTAAGAGCACTGGCTGCTCTTTCAGAGGACCCTGGTTCAATTACCAGCACCCACATAACGGCTCACAAATGTCTGTAATTCCAGTCCCGGGGGATCCAACACCTTCTTCTGGTCTCCTGAGATACCAGGCACACATGTGGTACACATAAATACATGTGGATAAAACGCTCATACACATAAATATATAGATAAAAATAAAAGAATCCTTGTTTTGCCAGGTGTAGTGATGCATGTCTTTAATTCTATCACTCAGGAGGCAGAAGCAGATGGATTTCTATGAGTTCAAAGCCAGACAAGTCTACATAGTATCCTTGTCTTAGGGTGGGGAAGATAGCTCAGTGGGTAGAGGGCTTGCCTAGCTTGACAAAGCTCTAGATTTAATCCCCAAGAGCAAATATATTGGGCAGTTACAAATGCCTGTATTCTTGTAGTCAGGAAGTAGGGTCTGAGGCCAGCCTGGGCTACATGAGACCATATTTAAAAAATAAAATGAAAACAACAACAGAGGGTTGGAGAGAGGGCTTAGTGATTAAGAGCACTGGTTGCTCGTCTAGAGGACACGGGTTTGACTCCCAGCACCCACATGGTGGCTCATAGTCATCTGTAGCTCTAGTCCTCGGGGGTATGATGCTGCTGCTGATTTTTGAGGGCACCAGGAACACATATAATGCAAATACACACACACATACATACATACATACTGGTGAAACACTCACACTCATAAAATAAAATAAATAAACCTAATTAAAAAAAAACACACACAAAACAAAACAAAAAGAACGTCGGTCTTAATTTGTGGTTTTGTCACCTCCGAGGTCCACTGTGCATCTTTCCGTTCCAGGGCAAGGGCAGCCCACGGCCACTACTTCCTCATTCCCAAATAAGCACATGGGGAGGACACTGCCTCAGAGATAGTCCAGGAGGTCGTCACCCTTCTGGCAGGGCTGAGAAGAAGTTGCTATTTGGGGGAGGGGTCACTTTCGATGCCTTTCTGCCCTACTGATCTGGAGCACGGTCACAGGGCCACGTGTTGGGTAGATTGTGGCTGACAGAGCCAAGCAGACCCAGAGGTACCTTCCCCCCCTGCCCAAAGTATGGTCCCAGAGGCCCCCGAGCCAAGGCCAGCTTCCCCATGCCTGTCCCACGCTGCGCCAGAGGACAAGAACAAGTCAGGATAAGGATTAGGGGAAGGGCTACTCAGGGCCTGAACTGCCCTCCTGGGACACACGAACATGAGCTGAGCTTGAACATTTACAGGTGGAGCTCAGGATTGAAAACTGATTTATAGAGCATGCGAGCAGGTGGGAGGGAGGGGAAGGTGGGGTCTGTGTACAGTGCAGCCCTGTGGGGCGGTGGTAATTACACATCACATTGAACTGTCTTTGCGGCACACTGAAGGGCAGCGGGAATGAGACACTAAATCACACTCCCCGATGCTCACCGTAGCTCACTCCTGTGATGTGGCCCCAGAGCCCAGGGCTGACACTTTTAGACGCACGCACATACGCACACAGCCCATTGGGAACTAGCTTCACTAACTGGAGACCTAGAGAGGCTGAGAGGAAGTGGGGATGTTATTAATTCTGGCAGCTTCCAGGAGCTGCTGATCCCTCAAGCCTCACTGTTTATCCCCTCCCCCAGTCTCAGCATTTGTCACTCACTACTTCCCTTCTGCCGCTGGGCTCAGGATGACTGGAGCATCTTTTGGCCGGACACATCTCTGTCCCCATTGCTTGTCCTTGCAGCATCTCCTCGCCTTAGAGCCACTTGCAGTGGTGGTATCTCTAAACCACCTTTGAGAGTTTGTTTTGTTTTGTTTTGTTTTGAGACAGGGTCTCGGTTGTATAGCTGGCCTGGACCCACTATGTAGACCAGGTTAGTCTCAAAGTAACTGAGATCTACCTGCTTTTGCTGGTATTAAAGGCTGCTGCCACCACACCTTGACTATCTGACTGCAATTTTAAATTGCCTGGAAATTCCAAGGACTGAATGTAGCCCAGGCTGGCCTCAAATACACTGTGTAGCTGAGGACGACTTTGAACTTCTTATCCTCTTGCCCCCACTTTCCAGATGCTGAGATTACAGACACGTGCCGTCTCTGTTGGTATCAAATTGGTTCAAGAGGGCTTAGAAGGCAAATGAAATCCCATTTTCGCTCCCAGTCTCCCCAAGTTCTTTGTAGGTTGATGGTTGCTGGCTTACTTCCTGCCCTCAACTAGCAGCCTAGGCAGAGCAACATTGTCCCTCAAAGGGCCCTTTCCACGACAAGACCATGGTTCTTAGAACCAGTCATATATCCTTTCCTGTCCCTCCCTCCTGGCCCCTGTACCCCCTGGTTTAGGGACATGGCAGGATATAGAGGCCATACAGATTCAGATTTGAATTCTGGCCCATGACCACTCAAGTTATTAGTAGCATATAGATTGACAGTCAACAGCTGGATTTCAGATGCCGCTCTGCTCTCTCTGGTATCGCTGGGATAAATAGCTGACCCTGTCTGGTTTCCCCATTCCTAAAATGAGGACAATCATAGAACCTCCTAGACTGCTCACGGAGCGAATGTAGACTCTGTGAATGTAAGTCTGTGTAGTCATAAGCTGTTATCACTGTAATTTGATCTCCCTGAGGCTCTATTTCCTTGTCTGGAACGAATCTCCATACTTGGTTTCCTAATATTGTCCTCGGGTTGTTGTAAATATTAAATGTTGTGACTGTTTCCAGTGTCACTGCTGGAAACTTTCAAAGAGGCTGCCTTGATTTTACTTTTATAGGGCTGTGCTGAACCCAGGGCTTTAAGCCGTCCAGTCTGGCACACAGCCTCTGTCCAGGGCTTTTCAGTAGGGACCCACACTTCAGTCTATTGTTTCCTTTAAAATATTTTAATTACATTAGTTGATTGATTGAGCCTGTGTGCAGGTGTCTGGGGGTACACTTGGGTGTCAGCTCCCTCCTTCCACTCTGTGGATGTTAGGGTTTGAACTCATATCATCAGGCTCAGTAAGCCGCCTGAGCGATCTGGCTGTCTTATTATTCATCTGTATTTCCCTGGTGTGCTCAGAGTTTGGGCAGGAGGGTCATTTCCTTGGCTAATGCAACAGCTTCCTTCTTCCTCCTCCATCAGCCTGAAGGCAGATAACTTTGAGTCCTGGAGGTCTGGGGGTTCTCGTCCATTCTAGAGCAAAGGACATGTGGGCAAACACATCTCTGATAGACGATTTCAAAGGAGGAACACATATCTGAACTGGATGGTGCACACCCACGATGTGGTCAATAGAAGCAAGGGGATTACCGTGTGAGTTAAAGGCCAGCCCGGGTTCAAAAAGCAGGACTTTAAAACAACGGGACAAACAAAAGAGAGGACCGCAGTGCACCAGGTCATGTGGCCGACGGCTCGGCCTCGTGTGGCCGACGGCTCGGCCTTGTGTGGCTGATGGCTCGCACAGTTTAAGAGACACTTTTTTAAAAAAGCACAAGGGGTTGGTAACATAGCTCGGCTGTTGCACTCGGTGCAGGCGGTGGTGCAGGCGGTGGTGGTGGCGGTGCACACCTTTAATCCCAGCACTCTGGATGCAGACACTGATGGATCTCTGGGTTTGAGGCCAGCCAGGTCTACACAGTGAGTTCCTGGACAGCCAGGAATACACAGAGAAACCCTGTCTCAAGTATACTTGCTATTCTTTCAGAGCATAAGCAAGGGCACAGTGAAACCAAACTAGACCATTCTATGAGTAGAAAGAATGTTTATTGGATAACTAGCTATCTCTGCAGATAGGAGTGGGTTCAGGGGGCAGCAGAGAGAATAGAAAAAGACAGGGAAAGTCTTTTTCATCTTTTCTTTCTTTTGCAAGACAGGGTTTCTCTGTGTAGCCCTGACTGTCCTTTCGTAGACCAGGCTGGCCTTGAACTCAGAGATCAACCTGCCTCTACCTCCTGAGTAATGGGATTAAAGGCATGAGCTACAACACCTGGCCCATATATAGGTGTTTCATCTGCATGTGCACCTGCACGTTGGATCAGCCCAGAAGTTAGAGAGAGGTTTGGGGACCAGAAGAAATGGGAGACACTTTGACCTGTGTTAAAGGAATGTACTAATGGGGACTATTTCCCCAAGGCAGGGGGCAATAAGGAACAGACTGAAACCCACTTCACAGGTTCTGAGGAATTTTAAGCGTTATTCACCAGCAATCCAGTCAGAGTCTGGCCTGAGCTGAGGCCAGACTCATTTTGGGGATTGGTTCCCAGTATCTACCCAGTGACTCACGGCCACCTATAAGTCCAGTTCTAGCAATCCTACTTTTTCTATGGCTTCTACACATGGTGTACAGGTATGTGTGCAGCCAAGACATTCATACAAATGAAATCACTTCAATAATAATAAATAAATGGTAATAATAATAATAATAATAACAACTCCACAAAATAAAGTCCAGGCTTCGGAAAGAGTCTGTGCAAATGAGGAGTGCCGTGAAGTGTAGGCCTCGTTGGCTTCCTACAAACCCCAGGTGGACATTTGATGGGCTTTTCAGCTAGTTGCTCATATCCAAAACCACTTCCGCCAGCCTGAACATGCCGGGGTTCTGAAAGGAAGCTGCATCCGAGGCCCAGCCTCCAGAAGTCACCCCAATACCAGGTTTGGTTTCTCCAATGGCTTCATCTTATGCAAATTGTTCATTTTTAAGACTCATCAGCTATTTATTTTTGTGCTTGATGAATTTGCATGTGATTTGCATAGTATTAATATTCACACACATGTTTGGGAGCCCTTCTTTTGTTCCAACTTAAGTTGGATTCCTGGGATTTAGTTAAGAAATAAGGGAGAAGAAAAAAACAAACCAAAACAGAACAAGACCTTTCCCTCTTCTCTAAATGTAGAGTGAAAGGAAAGACATATTCCAGGGGGACGATTGACATCTGTCTTAAAACAAGTTCCTAAAGTTTCTGGCTCTGCTCAGATCTCCTCCTCCTTATATTCCAGCATCTTCACCACAATATCCCAGTTTCCCTCTAATTATGCAAATGAAAACACATACTTAAGGATATGCATGCCCACGCTGACATTGGGCTCTCTTGTGCTCAAAAGGAGTGGCTTCTAAGTCAGGATGCACATGTCACCAAGATGCCAGCAGGCAGGCACATATGGGGTCCTTACCCGGATTGTCCCTCACCTCCAGCACCGTCCTCTTGTATTGTTTAGAAGCCTCATTTCTTTGTTTCCCCCAACTCTCAGAAGCAGATGGCAGGCGGGAGGATGTGTGACTGTGTGTGTGTGTGCTGGCTTACACATGAGCTGTGCACACATATAGGAAGTGTGCACACATGTGAGACTGTGAATGCCCACATGCATATTAGTATACCCACCAGAGGAGGTAGGAAGGGAGACCTCCCTTTAAGAAAACTGCAGGGGTAATGTCACCAAAGGTGAACCTCGCCTCCCTAGCCATACCGTGTAATGGAGAGGCACAGCGAAGTTAGAAAGGCAAGAGGAAGGCTCGGGGAAGCCGGGTGCCAGTGTCAGCTCCACCAATGCCATCACTCCCAGACCCCTCCCCTGGGCCAGTGAGTCACAACCCAACCAATCATGTACCCCACCTGTCTTTGCCCACCTTATGCTACCCTCCCTGACCAGGCCTCTGCCCCTATGTGCTTCTGAGGTTTCTAGAGGCCAACCCTGTAGGCCTCCATCAGGGGCAGGGCCCCTGCAGGCAGTAGGTGAAGCAGAGACATAGTAAGAGAGAGAGAAGGCAAACAAACAGCTCTCTTACGTATGAAAGGAACATGGGAAGAGAAGCTGAAAATGTAACAGGCCAGACCAGGGAGGAGACAGATAAAAGGGGATGGAGAGAGAGCGTGAGGTGAGAAAAGAACAGAGAGGCAGGGCTGGCCTGGAAACATGACTCAGTAGCTAAGTGCTTGCTAGGCTAGCATGGGGACCGGAACTCAGATACCCAGGACCATGTAAAAGCACGTGTAGAAGCACATGTCTGTAATCCCTATGGTCTGATGACAAAATGGGAGGCAGAGACGGGAGAATCCTTGGAGGCATATGGGCCAGCTAGGCTGATTTACTCAGTAGCAAGCAGCAAAGAGACAGACCCTGTCTCCAGGTGGAGGACAAGGAGTGACAAGATTTGCCCTCTGACCCCCCGCACTGTGCACTTACATAGAGATGTGCACACACACGCACACACACACACACACACACACACACACACACACACACACACACTACAAGAAAAATAACAGCAAACCAGAATGGTGGCAAGGAGTAGGGGAGGCTCAGCTGACACCTAATGCTCTCACCTATTATCTTGGTTGGTCCCAACCGCGAGGTCTAAAGGGGGGTGAGAAGTAGAAGAGTGAGGTGAGAGAGGTTAGTACCCATTGGGGCAACAGTGCTTTCTCTATGGGGACCTAGTGCCCCACCCCACCCCCAAGACCTTGGCACTTGCCCAGTCAGTGTGCCTTCTGGCCAGGCCCTTGTGCTCAGTGGCAGCCTGGATGTCATTTCTTGCCACTGACGGAAATCAGAACAGGGGCTCCTTTATGTGACAGTGAGGACTTTGCCCTCTCTCTGAGACTCTTAATTTCCCCAATGCCATTTGTTCCCAGCATAAAGTGGAAGCACAAAGGAAATCAAAGCCTTTAGTCCTATGCCTGAGTGAACAAATTGCACAGAATGGAAATCCCGGGCCGGGCTCCTGTGAGACGGCACCAATGGCTACTGGAGAGCTTCTACCTCCTGTGGACTGGATATTCCTAGAAACAGGAAAGTCTGGTGTGCAGTCCTCACTTCACGCCTCTCCTTAGCATCATCAACAACAATAGTGACTCTGCTAATAACAGCCACCACTTACCAAATGCCTGCTAGTGCCAGAGGCCTCGCATCATTGTGTGCCTTGTTTCCCTTAACGCTGCAGCGTCATTATGGCACAGTCACCACTGTGGAAAGTGGAGGAGGAAACCGAGGATTCCAGTGGTTGCCCGGGATTTCACAGCTCAAAACAGCTGAAATGTGAACCTTGATCTGGTTCTCGCTTTGCTGGTTTTCTTTTCCTCGGCCTTACTAATAATGCGTCTTTTTGATACTTGACTTTCAACCCAAAGGCTTCACCTCTAGGAAATATGTATTCGCCTCTCCCCATCTTGTCTCTCCCTCTGGCCTGTGCAGCCTCTCGAAAGCCCCAGGTTTTGTGGACGGTCCATCTGACAGCTCGGGTTAGATTCGAAGTTACACTGTACCTCTTGGGGTTGAGGTGATGACAAAAAGAACAGCTTGGACCTCAGCTCTCATTCTCCAGGAGGAGGAGGTGAAAGTGATTGTCACTTCAGGGCAGGAGCAGCAGTGGTTGTTGGGATGGTTTAGGGTCACGTGGTGCCTTAGGCCTTGGTTCCCATAGGCAGACACTGACAAGATGAGGGAGACACAAGAATATAGGAAGCTACAGGTCATTAAGGGAGCTGGGGACAGGAACAAAAGTGGAGTAAGGGGTCCCTTTCCACAGGTGCTGTCCTTAGTGTTTGGTGTTGTTTGTCCACCAGGCGGTCACAGCTTCTCATTCATGCGGTGGGCACAGCCTTCATTTCCAACTCTTGGAAGTCCCACAGGCACATTTTGGCATGATAGTCAGGCATGGTGGTGCACTCAGGAGCTGAGGCAGGAGTATTGTGAATTCAAGGTCAGCCAGGGCTATACAGTGAAAGTGAAAACCTGTCTTAAAGACAGACAGACTGGGGCTGGAGAGATGGCTCAGCAGTTAAGAGCACTGACTGCTCTTCCAGTGGTCATGAGTTCAAATCCCGGCAACCATATGGTGGTTCACGTCTGATGCCCTCTTCTGTGGTATCTGAAGACAGCTACAGTGTACTCATATGTAATAAATTTTAAAAAGACAGAAGGATGGGGTGGGGGAGAGGAGAAAAATTGTTTAAAGGCATATTGCTATGTATTTTTAATTGTGTGTGTGTGTGTGTGTGTGTGTGTGTGTGTGTGTACACGTGCACGCACATGCATGCTGTCTTTCATGCGTGTATCTCTGTATGTCTTTGTGTCTGCATCTGCATGAGCACAGACCACAGTGTTTATGTGGAGGTCAGAGGACAACCTTGGCTGTTGGTCCTTGCGTTCTACCTTGTTTGAGACAGGGCCTCTGGTTCACTGTATATACCAGGCTCAGTGGCCTCTGGGCCCCTGGGGCTTCTCTGGTCTCTACCCTCATCTCTCAGTGGGCGCATTGGGAGTAGATGTACTACTTCATCCAGCGCTTTGCTGTGGTTCTAAGGTCCTCCCAAAGCTCCGTCCAGCAGACTGCCATCTCAGGCTCCTCTATGAGAGGATGTCCTGCAGCTCCACTGGGACCAGATGTTCCTCTGAGAGCTATGAGCAAATCAGGGAGAGATGTGCAAGGAGGGGAGAAGGGCAGGGCCCGGACAGCTGCACGGGCACACACAGGAAGAGCAGTGGCCATCTGAGGACAGAGAGCCGGAAACCTGGAAGTGAACCAGGCAACAGAACCTGCTCTCTGCTGGAGTCTGCAGATGGTTTGGGGAGACGCTCCTTTCGGATGAGGGAGCTGAGGGTCCCAGAGAGAACAGGCGCTGCTGCCTGAGATCTTCTGCTCAGAGTGGGTCTCTGCTCAGGGCCTGGGAACGATGAAGTGAGAGGTCCTGCCTGGGCTACCTTGTTTGAAGCAAACAAGGTGCAGAAGGGGTTCATGGCTTTGACCACCCATACCGTCTTCCCTCCCTGGGGACCTCAGCCCCTTCTGGCTCTCATCAGTGAAATGCACTGAGCCCCAATGGTGTGGACATGTGCTTTGCTTCTGCACAGAGCTATTGGGAGGATCGGCATTGCATTCGGAAGAGCTTTACAAGCGGAGTGTTGTTAAGTCTGTGATTAGGCCAGGTCAGTGAGAGCTACTGCAGTAATGGGAGGATTAATGCCCGCAACACGAGAAAGAGGGACGCTAATGTCTGTCATGTCCTCTTCTCTCGGTCACCTGCCCTGAAAGAAAGCACTCAGTATTTCCAAATTGACTTAAATAAGAAACGTGTGGTGGCAATGCTATCCCTCAGTCAGCCGTCACTTGCCCAAGGCAGAGAGATTTTAATTTTCAAGGCGTAATGAGAAAAAGAAACTCAAAATTAAATAATATTCCAGAGAAACAGTCAAAATAGCTGCCCAGACTGTGAATCAAAGGGAGACACATAAATGAAACTGACCCCCAGCCTGCGACAAGCCATCTCCAGGAAGCAGGGCTGTGCAGCTGCAGAAGGACCCTGCAACCGCGACCCTGAGGTCAGGTGGCTCAAAGGACCCCACTCTCACCTCAGGCTGCCCACAGAATAATTAGAACAGATTCATTCAATGTACTTGAAGGAGAGATTTACCTCCTCCACGCCAGCCTTGCTCCCGCCCCCTCCCCGCTACAACCCTCTTGAGTGAGGTCAGGTAGGCCATAAAGGTTGATTTGAGGTCGAGGGCAGGTGGGGGAGGGGTGGGGTCCCTGTCCTCTCCGTGGTCTCCCTAGGCACAGAGAAACTGCTGCCTTTTGTTTAAGCCTGTCTGTTCCTGAGGGAGCCCCTTCAGGGAGATGGGACTGGCCTGGGACCTTTAGAAAGGCACAGGGACTGCGGCCCTAACCACACTCCTCTCTGCCTGCTTCTGGCACCACATCCCAGGACCCCAAAGAGATCTGCAGCCCTAGCCTGGCCCCTACTACTTGCTGCTGTCTCCTTTCTTTATCTGCCTACCTACATTGACCAGAGCCTCTGTGCTACAGTCTGTGTGTGGGTTAGGGCCTACAGAAATAGCCAAGGCGAGCTCCTGTTGCCAGGGATAAGAGAGAGACAGGTGGTCGGAAGATTACCATACAGCGCAGACCATGCTCGGCAGGCAAGTACGGCAGGCGGCTCAAAACCGAGGAGTCAGGATCATCTATTTGGGTGAAGCCCTGCCTCTATCCCCATTTCTTCCTTTGTGACAGGGCAAGTTGCCTAGCTTAATCAGGCATCAGTTTATTCATCTATGTAATGGGGATGATGATACTTGCTTTGCTGGGTTTATGCAAAGATCAAGTGAAATTAGAATCACCAGAGGAGAGGTATCCTAAGGTTAACTTGTTAGCCTGGATTGGGCGTTTAATCTGAGTCAACCAGGGTTCCCAAGAATTCAACTGCAGCCCTCTTCCCGAGATGCCCACAGGCTGTTAAAGGTGACAGTCCGCAAAGGGACCCCTGAAAAACATGTGATCACCATCTTCCCTAGGAGCTGGCCTTCTCTGAACACTGACCATGCGCTGGATACATGAGATGGGTTTCGTGTTGTTTGGAAACAGGGTCTCACTCTACAGCCCTGGCTGGCCTGGAACTCACTATGGAGACCACACTGACCTTCAACTCACAGAGAGCTGCCTGCTTTTATCTCTCTAGTGCTGAGATGTAAGGCGTGTGCCGCTACATGAGATTTTAACGGCCTGCTGTCTAACTCCTCAACAACCTTTTGGGGGATATACCACCTTCATTTCAGAGAGGTAACTTTTGAGGTGATGGTGTTTACAGAGTGAAGCGCTGAGTCACTTCACTGAAGGAGTGATCAACTGGGCCTGAAAGAACCGGGACGGTTTCAGTGATGAGGTCAGCTTTGCTCAGGCGCAGAGCCTGAGGAGGAAGGATCTCACACAGGACCCCTATGGGTCTGCAGGGCACCTAAAACTGCTGGCATCTCCCACAGAGCTTCTCCGTCTGGAGATCCCTAAGTACCCATGGTTCCCTGTGCCAACTCAATAGTTAGTCCCGCAAGTCTCTCAGCACGACGCCAGAGCCTACATGGAGGGCGGTCATTTGGGAGAGATTATAACCTAGATGACGGATAATTATTTTGGTGAGAATTAGCAGTCTGTGATTCCAGAGGGTTTCAGCTGAATCACAGATCCCCTCGTGTCTGCCGCCTAGGCTAGGGGACAGACTGCAAGAAGTCAGGAATGGGGGTGGAGATCCCAAGGAGGCAAGGAGGCACTGGTTAGTCTAGGGACAGATAGTCTCACAACCTTGGGAAATTCCAGTCAGATCTGGAGCAGGTGAAAATGAAAAATGTATTATGGCTAGAAGGTGGTGACATGCCTTTAGTCCCAGCACTGGGCAGGCAGAGGCAGGGCAAATCTTGGAGTTCAAGGTCAGCCTGGTCTACAGGTCAAAAAAACAAAACAAAAAAAAACATGACGAGGGGTGGTGGTGGTGGAGGAAAGATGGCTCTGTAGTTAAGCACACTGGCTGCTCTTGCAAAGGACCCTGGTTCAATTCCCAGCACCTACATATCAGCTCATCACCATCTGTAACACCAGTTCCAGGAGCTCTGACACCATCTTCTTGGTGACCTGCAAAACACACAGGTACACGCACACGCGCACACACCTGCGCTGTGGCGCACGCCTTTAGTCCTAGCACTCAGGAGGCAGAAGTAGGCAGATCTCTGAGTTCAAGGCCAGTCTGGTCTACAGAGTGAGTTCTAGGATAGCCAGGGCTACACAGAGAAACCCTGTGTCAAACAAACGAATGAATAAATTTTAAAAAGAAAGAAAGAAAAGAAACCTCTCTGCTGATTGGTATTCTTCCTTCCTTAGATAAGCCACCCAGAAGGCAGCTATCCTGGTGCAGCCATCAGTCTGGTGGGCAGAACCGGGATGCGACATTAGGATCCATCCGACTGGCTCCAAGGCTGGGAAAATGTGGACTCATTGTCATTAGTGTTCTATTTCTCTACCAGGGACAAGGGGCAGCAAGCACTCTGCACTGCGGGCAGTAGCAGCAGGTTCCTAGGATGAAGTAGCCCAGAGCTCAGGACGACTGTCCTCTCTGCCAGAGCAGGGAGACTTGCTGCCAGCACAGCTCGAGGTTTGAGGAGGCTCTAGGGAAAACTTAATGACCACAAGGTGGAGAAGCTTTGGCGCGTGTGACAAACAGATTGCGGTTGCTCTCCATATACCTGCCTGAATAACGTGATTTCAGAGGAAAGCAAATGAATGATGGACAGGTACCTGAGGTCTGCCTGCCATTCTGTCCTTGAAGCAGCCCCACCAGCCTGATTCACTCCTCACATGAAGAAGCTGGCTCTGCGAGGGACCAGCCCCCACAGAAGCAGGAAGCACGTGCACATTCCAATAAAGCCCTCAAAGAGGCAATTATTTCTGGGCTGCCTCTCCCAGAGCCGAGCCCAGGCAGCCAGATTTCCAGCACGGCTGTCATTGCCTCTGGCTGTTGGCAAAATTAAACTTCTCTGAGAAATCAGAACGAGCTGGTGCCAAGGGGGTTGGGATTACTTATCTGCCCGGGGCATTTGGTATGGGACTGGGCGAGGGAATCGAGCACGGGTTTGGGGAAGAGGAGATCTTGTAGTCTATAAAATGGCCTTACAGGACCCAAGGTAACACATGCCTGTTTTGTGTACACGGTGAAACACATGTGGAGTACTGTCACCTGCTGTGTTGTGGGCTTGTCCCAGGCAAAATCACATTCCTTCTTACTGCTATGCTGTGGGACGGGGCCTGGCCCCAACCTCATGCTCGGCATAGACTCGGATTGCTGAGTGAATGTGCACACTGTGGCCGTGGGCAGCCTCCTGACAGACACTGACCATCTCTGGGGCACTTCCTCCTCCAATGGGTCACACAGATATGGCGAAAAGCACCAGGGCTTTGTCTCTCTGTCTCCTGAATGACGCTGTAGGTTATTAGGTAAATCTCCCCAAATGTGAGAAAAGGTCTCCCCGAGACATGATGGAGGAGGCAGTGTTCTAGTTGACCACCCACCAAAAAAAAAGGAGGCGCCTTCTCAGACCTCACACTCTCTCCTGCTCCCAATTTGGAAACATTCTCCCGCCCTCCTTCCCACCTTCCTATCTCCAGCCTCTTGCTGCGTCCCGCGCACATTTTTAGATATGTCTTCTGCAGTACTTCACGTCCTGCCCACCGGCTGTGATAGTCAGCTCCACACTGGCTTCCCTGGGGCCCCGCGTCCTCTCAGGCCCAGGACCTTCTGGTGCTGCTTTGCAGATTCCCTGTTGCCAGGGGAACCACTTGGAACCACCAGGGCCAGGTCATTAATACCTTGGGACCAATTCTTGGCAAGGAGGGTTGGCACCTCTTTAGATAATTCCCTTCTTAGTCCCTAATGGGCAGCTCATAAAGATTTCCCGAACATTTCTGGGTGCTTGACCTTGTGACATTCTCCCGCGATATTCCTCTGCCCCTCGTTGCGTGTATGGGGGTGTCTCTGTGACCCCCACAGCCAGCAGAGTAACAGTCCACGGGAGGCAGTTTGTTTCAACACAATTAAGTAGCTGGTGTTGGTTCAAACTTCAGGAGTCTGACCCTCAGTGGTTTATTTTAGGCACATTTAAGCACAGCACAATTTGGTGAAAAACTCTCTTGGTAATAATTAACTCAATCCCGTGTGCACAATAAAGCTCCCAAAAATCTCCTTGAGGGATGAAGTAAGCTAAATAAAGATTGGACATGACTGTATTACAACTCTGTGTAAAGTACATGTGACACTCTCTATAAAGATGGGTTCTACATTGACTGAGGAAAACAAGCTTACAAAAAGGGTCTGGGAGCATCTGGAGTGATGATGGGGTCACAGGGCACACAGAGCAAAGCCCCCACACCAGCTGTCAGCCTTCTGCTGGAGAACAGGTTAGCTCTTTTCTCTCTGAAGGAACAGCCTGTGTGTTCGGCACTCCATGTTTCCCTTGTGCTTATCTGTGAGCACAAAGACCTCCCTCCATGGCTCCTACACTTTACCCCTGCTCTCTGGATCCAAGTCTTTCCTCAGGCCCAGGTGTCAGGCGGTCTGGAGCCATCAGCTCTCCTGTCAGAGAAATCCTGCGCATTTCCTCACCTCAGAAGGTTTACAGAAGACTCTTCTACTGCCTGGAACACTTCTGTCTCTGCTAAGGAAGTTTGGCCAAGACTTGAATGAGCAAAAGGAGCAGCCAAGGGGTCTAGGAGAAGAGTGCTCCAGGTCTGGGAGGAGAGTGCTCCAGGTCTGGGAGGAGAGTGCTCCAGGTCTAGGAGAAGAGTGCTCCAGGTCTAGGAGAAGAGTGCTCCAGGTCTAGGAGAAGAGTGCTCCAGGTCTGGGAGGAGAGTGCTCCAGGTCTGGGAGGAGAGTGCTCCAGGTCTGGGAGGAGAGTGCTCCAGGTCTGGGAGGAGAGTGCTCCAGGTCTGGGAGGAGAGTGCTCCAGGTCTGGGAGGAGAGTGCTCCAGGCCTGAGTCCCAGGGCAGAAATGACCTAATCAGAGAGTCTGGGTAGACCAAGAGTACAGAGAGATGAGCTTACAGTCCTAGAGGATAGGGACCAGCCCGCCCTTGGCTCTGCAGGCACAGTGCATCAGGAAGTAAGCCAGGCAAGCGCAAGAATCCTGTTCTTGTTCTTTGCTCACGCTCTGGAAGGAGTAGGCTCTTAATCGTGAAGTGTGGAAATAATGTCTTTGAGTGTGTCCTTGTCTCAGCCACCCCATGCCCCAGGCAGTGGTGGTGCACGCCTTTAAATCCAGCACTTGGGAGGCAGAGGCAGGTGGATTTCTGAGTTCGAGGCCAGCCTGGTCTACACAGTGAGTTCCAGGACAGCCAGGGCTACACAGAGAAACCCTGTCTCAAAAAACAAAAACAAACAAACAAAAACAAACAAACAAAAAACAGTTCCTACTTCTACGATTACAGCCTTGAAGGTGTCTGGCCTGGAACTCAGTGTGTAGCCAGACTGAACTTAAATCTGTGGCCATCTTCCTGCCTCTGCCTCCTGAGTGTTGGTATTTACAGGGGTGTGCCACCGTGCCTGGCTTTGTTTTGTTTCTTTGAGGCAGGTCCCAGGCTGGCTTCAATTTCCTATCCTCCTGCTTCAGCCTTCCGAATGCTGAAGTAGAGTCATGGGCCACCACACTGTGTTGTTGTTGTTGTTGTTGTTTTGCTATGAGACTCCAGAGTGAGAGTGCAGTCAGGCTCTGCGCTCCGACGCCTCTTCGTCCTCGGTCAGTGCTGCTCTGGCGGCTTACTCGTCTGTTCTGCTGGACTCTGCTCCGATACATTCGTCATCCCTCTCGGTTCTCAGCTTCCTTAATGAGCCTCTGTGTTCTCAGACCGATAGGTCTGCCCTGGTCTGTTGCTTCCCAGGGAAACCAAGGTCGAGCTAGAGTACAGAGCCCAGAGAAGATTCCAGTCTTCTCCCAGCACCCTTCGAGCTCTGAGAGTGGTGGAGAGGGAGGGGGAGGAGTCTCTTTGAGCAAAGGAAGAGTGGAAGACAGCTAAAATTTAGGGTAGTTATAAACAGTCCACAGAGAACAGAATTGACTGTTTTTCATTGAGTGACAGAGAACAGGCCGAGATGGCAGCAGTAGGAACAGAGGCGGGGTCTAGGGGAGGGAATCCATCATGGTAGGCAACCGAGGACACAGGCTGAAGACCTTTCCCAGGCTGCCCAGTCCTGCTTGTCATTGTCTCCCATGTGTGGATGGGCTAAAATGACCTCTAAGGACCACACGGAACACAGCACACTGAACCAAGATTCCGTGATTGCTGCTGCTTGCTCTGAGGCAGCCCTGGGCAAGGATATCCAATTAGGGGCCCGAGGTGACAGGGGGGTTCTGGGTTGCCGTGCAACAGTAAGAGGCTGCAGGGGCCTGCAGAGAGGAAATGACACCCAGGGTGATGAGCTGCTCATGCAGGCAGGTTATAGGAAGACAAGAAGGGGCATGGACGGAACCAGAGCCTAGTGCAGTAGACGGCCTGAGTATGTACATATATGTACACACTTTTATACAGTACACTGTATCATATACATGCTGTGTGCCTGAGTGTATGTATTCCTATCATATGCATGCAAGAGCCTGTGGTGGTCAGACGTGGCCTTGACTCTCTGGAAATGGAGCCCTAGGTGACTGCTAGCTAACTTATGGTGAGTACTGAAAATGGAACACCACCCCCCACCCCCACCCCAAGAGCTAAGTGCTAACCACTAAACCATCTCTTCAACGCCGCCCCTATCTTTTAAAAAAGACTCTTGGGTCTGGAAAGGTGACTCAGCAGTTAAGAGAGCTTGCTGTCTTTGTGAAGGACCTGAGTTCAGTTTCCAACACCCACAGCAGGTGACTAGCAACTGTCTGTAAGTCCAGCTCCAGGGCTACTGATGTCCACTTTGACCTCTGCTGGCACTCACATGCCCTTCCCCCCAACAAATAAAAATATGTGTGCAGATGTGTGTGTGTGTGTGTGTGTGTGTCTGCGCGCGCGCGCACCAATCTGGAGGTCAAAGGACAATCTTGGCTGTGGTTCCTCAGATGTTTTTCATCTTACTATTTGAGTTTTTGCTTTCTTTTAAATTTTAAAATTATTTTATCTATCTTTTCGAGGCAGAGTTTCTCTAGCCTTGGCTATCCTGGAACTTACAGAGATTCCCCTGCCTCTGAATCTCTAGAGTTGGGACTAAAGGTGTTTGCCACGACTGCCCGGCTATTTTATTGTGTGTGTATGGTTGTATCCATGCATACCACAAACCACAACCCATGTGTGGAGGTCAGAGGACAACTTGCAGAAATTGGTTCTCCCCTTTCACCCTGTAGGTCCTAGGGACCACATTCAGGTTGACAACTGGCACGTGTCTTTACTTGCTGTGGTAGAATGAGAATGCCCCCCCCATAGGCTAATATATTTGCTCATATAGGGTTATATATGCTGGGTTGCCCCAGTTGAACTGTTTGGAAAGACTGGAAAGTATGACCTTGGAGGAGGTGTGTCACTGGGAATAGGGCCTGAGGTTCCAGAAGCCAGTGTCAGGCTGATGTCTTTCTCTCTGTGTCTGTTGCCTATGGATCAAGATAGCCAAGTAGCTCTTGGCTACTTCTCCAGCACCATGTCTGCCCACTTGCCGCCATATCCCTGCCATGATGATACTGGACTAACCCTCTGAACTTTAACTCCCCAATTAAATACTTTCTTTTATAAGTGTTGCCTTAGTTATAGTGTCTCTTCTGGGCAATAGAACAGTGTCTATGAAAACTACTGAGTCATCTTGCCAGCCTAATATCTTGTTTTTCTGATGGGATCTATCACTGAGACTGGGAGCTTGCTGTTGAGACTCGGCTGACTGGCTAGCAAACCTCAAGGGTCCTTCTGTCCCCACATTCCCAGCACCAGGATTCCAAATGTTTGCCACTAATCTCAGCTTTTTTTTTTTTTTTTTTTTTTTTTGAGACAGGGTTTCTCTGTATAGCCCTGGCTGTCCTGGAACTGGCTCTATAGATCAGGTTGGCCTTAAAATCACAAAGATCTGCCTGCCTCTGCCTTACTACCAAGTTTTTACTTTTTCGAGACAGAGCCTCATTAGGCTGTCCTAGAATTCACTATATAGACCAGGCTAGCCTCAGACTTGAAGAGATCTGCCTGCCTCTGTCTCCTGAGTGCTAAGATTAAAGGTATGTAGTTACCAGCTCATGTTTCATGTTAGACTTCCAGGCTTCCTGACCTGAGCTCCTCTGACCCTAAAGAAATCAACTCTGAGCTCTAGGATCCAGGGGATCCAGTCCTAAAAGCCTGCTGGTTTACTTGGGTGATCGATTCATCCTTCTTCTCCCCCAGCCTCCAAGGCTGGGCTTGAGTTTTTCCCAGTGAATACACTCTCCAATAAAGAACTGCTATTTTAACTTGCTTAGTAGCTACACTTTCTGGTCCAACCTTTGGGGTTTTGGTTTAGGACACTGTTTTAGCATACCCCTCCCTCCCCCGACACTTTCTCGCACATTGGCCATGTGGTCTTACATGCTACGTATGTGCAGAGCCATTGAGTTTTAATCCCTGCCCTACAGTCATAATATTGGTTAACTGTCAATGAAGGCATTTTCCATAACTCTGCAAAAAGTTTGGCACGTGACTTGGATGTTCTTTCCTATTTGAGAGAGCATTGGATGATGTGTCCCTGAGTGAGCGCTGGGAGGAATCCATCTAGTGTGAGCATCCTGATTTGGCTGTCTTGACTCTTCATCTTCCTAGGACAGCCTCTCAAGCATCTTCATTTTTACTGATTGGGCAACCACCTACAAACCAATGGCTTTTACCGTGATATTGTAACCAAAGCCACTTCCTCAATAGAACTGCCTGGGTAGAAAAGCCAAGAAGTCTGCCCACACGTGACTTCATATCCAAGGTTCATATCTGAACCGCTGGCTTGGAGTTGGATTCCAAACTCATTAGGAGGGTTGGGGGAATGGGGACAGGTCAGTGGCAGATCATTTGCCTAGCATGTAGGAAGCCCTGGCTTTTTGCTCCCTAGCACGGCAAACAATACCTTATCAGGTCTTGGAGTGAGAGGAGAGAAGAGTGCCTGTCGCCGTTGGACTCACGTCACACTTCACTTCCTGTGTTTGTTGGACTTTCAGGCTACTTGAGTCATAACCTAAAATAGTCAAACTTACCTCCCGTGACTCCCTATCCCGAGGCCCCCAGCAAGCCAGGCACAAATAGCAAACTCAACAGCCTCAGACACCTGATAAGCTTGGACTGGCCACCACCCAGAACCTCTGAGCCTCAGACCTCAGACCTGAGGTCATCCCTGCTTCCCTTCTTAGGGCCTCCTGTGCCTCAGTCAATCCAATGCTGTGTGCAAGCCAACAGTTCACTGGGCACCAGTGATGTGGGCCAGAGGTAGTAACCGAGATGGGGCTTGAGATGAGGCCTGAAGTACAAGTCTACATGCTTTAGTGTTCTTTCTAAAATGGACTGCAGCAGAAAACAAGAAGGTAACATGGCATGTGCCCATTTCTCATCTGGAAACACAGTCTTCATCCACTTACCCATCACTTATCAAGCACCTGTGAGGCAGTGGTGGGTCCTATGGTCTGGAGGAACATAACAAATAGCTGAGAGGTACGCAGTCTAGTAGTGAAGGTTTATTCAGAATTAAATATAGGCCGGGCATAGTGCACAGGCTTTAATCCTAACCCTTGGGAGGCAGAGGCAGGTGGATCTCTGTGTTTAAGGCCAGCCTGGTCTACAGAGCAAGTTCTAGGACAGCCAGGGCTACATACTAAGACCCTGTCTCAAAAATTCAGAAAAACCAACCAACCAAAGATTTTTAGTAGAATGACATTTGAGAAACAGCCATGTCTAGGTTTTCTGACCTGCAAGCTTGCTTCACAAGAATGAAAGGCATTCCCATCCTTCCTGGGGCGAGAGCCAGATTTTGTGTTCTTGGGGTTTGGACTTTCTTGACCCCATAAAGCTCTGCATGTTTCAGAGTAGAAAGAAGAAACCATAAGTAGTGGGTTGATTGCAAGAAAACTTCCAAACAGGTTTTAAAACAAAGATTAGGGTTGGAGGTCAAATGATTCCAGTCTGAAGAGGGATGACTTCTGCTCAAGAAGGTTCATTAAAACTCAAGGCTATAAAGGGACTGGAAGCACTGACTCCATCAGTGGCAGAGGTCTGTGCTCTAGAAGGAAGCAATGAGAGGAACAGATACATAGTAACCCTGTCCCTGCCCACTAGGAAGCTTGCTAATAACTTTCTCTGTGTCTAAGTATTTCTCCTAAGAATTATAGGAAGCTGATACTGTTGTGGTTTTTCATTTTACCAACAAGACAAAGCAAGATGATGTGAATTGCTCAAAGATTATGGATCTGAGACTCAAACTGGAGGCCAGTTATGGTGATGTAGACTGGCCACAGAGAGACACAACCTGGGGAGCCTGTGTGCCAAAGGTTATCATCACTAGACTTGTTACAGAGAATACCAGCTGCCTCAGCATCTCTGCTGCCTCTGGCAATCTTGTAAGAAAGGGTTTGGTGACACACATTTGTCACCCCAGTATCCAAGAGCCTGAGACAAGAGGATCACTGAAAATGTGAGGTCAGCCTAGGGTACATAGGAAGATCCTGTTTTAAAATAGTCACAAGGACGTCATATGGCTGAACCCAGAGTTAAAGTATAGAAAAAGGCTTTCATCATTAGAGCAAAAAACCACAGTTACTGGGGAAAGAATCTGTATGTGTAGATCTGCTGCCCAGCATGGTAGAAGGACCAGAAATCAATCTAGTGTTCCACAGAACTTAGACTGGATTTAGTTGTGATTTAGAGAAAGAATAAAATGCCTGTTATAAAGAGAGATGTTATCTTCAGGGACCACAAAGTTTGATATGAGATTATTTACATTTTCAGATTTTATTTGAGTAAAGTTCTTAAATTGCTTTAAAACAAGAGCGTGCTTTAGGTGTTCTGGAAGACTATGATAGCAGCCTTCTAGTTTTAGAGCCCCAGTAATAGCTGGAGGCCAGCATTTATCTTTCTGATGCAGCTTTCTCAATTTGGAGTCTGTTGTCTCTGGGGGTTCATGCATTTTCTGCAAAAGTAATGGTGACAGTGATTCGCTGCAGACAAGATATAGAAGAGGCCCAGAGATGTGCTTTGATGGCATTTGGAAGATGGTGGGACCGTCCTGGTGATGATCTCCCAGTTCCCCTCAGAGTGGACCAATCAAACTCCTCATGTCTAGGTCTGGCGATGCCTTCCCCTTTGCCTTCACCTGTCTGCTGCTGTGCTGGGCATAGTATTGGAAGGAGGCTGAGGAGTATAACAGCTAAGCTCTGTGGGTTTTGGTGCCTGGACAATTAGGACTCAAATCTTGGCTTTGACAATTTCTAGACTGAGCCCCCTGGCAGTCTGAACTCTCATAATGTATATGTCTCACCAGGAGGGAATCACAATGCCATCATGGACATTTTGAGATAGAACTCATCGGGGATGGAGCTTGCTTGTTTGCCCGGTTGGTTTCGTTTGGGGTTCTAGAGTGCTGGTCTCGAGCTCACTATGTAGCTGAAGGTGTTAACCTCCTGGTGCATTGCCTTTCACCTCCGGAATGCATGGTGTGCACCACCATGCCTGTTTCATGGAGTGCTCAGGGGAAAACCCAGGGCTGTGAGCATAGTAGAGGGGCGCTGTGCCAAGCTTTATTCCCAGCCCTTACATTTTCTTTTACATTTACTCGTGTAGCGTGTGAGGACATGGTGCGTACATGGCAGTCAGAGGACAAACTGTCACTTCCCTCTTTCCACCTTGTGGCTTTCAGATCAAACTCAGATTGTCAGGCTGGATGAGAGGCAAGCATCCTCACCCCTGGGGGCCGTCCTGCTAGACCTTACAACAACAACAACAGCAATAACAACAGCAGCAACAACGACAGCAGCAACAGCAGCAGCAAGCAAGGTCTTTATCATGTAGCTCAGGCTATCTTGAAACTCTGGCACTCAAGAAATTTTCTTGCTCAGTCCGTTAGTGGCTGGCACTGCAGGCCTGTGTCTAACTTGGCTAAGGATTTTGGGAACTCAGTTTCTCTATAAAAGCTGCACTTACTCTTAACTTACCAGCAATCTCTCTAAATACCTGAGTTACTGGGAAGATTTTTGATTTCTGATTCAAGTTCTTTAATGCTTTTAAGATTATCCACATCTAGCCGGGCGGTGGTGGCGCACGCCTTTAATCCCAGCACTTGGGAGGCAGAGGCAGGAGGATTTCTGAGTTCGAGGCCAGCCTGGTCTACAAAGTGAGTTCCAGGACAGCCAGGGCTACACAGAGAAACCCTGTCTCGAAAAAACCAAAAAAAAAAAAAAAAAGATTATCCACATCTGTCTTAGCTAGGGTCTCCATTGCTGTGAACAGACACCACGAACAAGGCAACTCTTATGAGGACAACATTTATTGGGCTGGCTTACAGGTTCAGAGGTTCAGTCCATTATCACCATGGTGGGAGCATGGAGACTTGATGCAAGCATGATGCTGAAGAAGGAACTGAGAGTTCTACATCTTCTTCCAAAGGCAAACAGGAGATTACCGTCTCTCACATGGCTAGGAGGAGGGTCTCAAACCCCACCCCTACAGTGACACACTTCCTCCAATAAGGCCACACCTCCTAACAGTGCCACTCCCTGGGCCAAACATATTCAAACCACCACAATGTTCAATCTGAGTCATTTCTGTCGGTGACATATTTTAAGCAATCTTTCTCTTTCACAACTATTTCTGTTTTATTGTCACAAAATATTCATAATATCCTTTTATTTTTGAGCCACAAACCTCTGTGTATACCAATAATCTTCATTTCTAATTTAAACTACTTTTACATTTTTTCTCTGGCCAGGCATGGTGTCATGTGTCTTTTTTTATTTTATTATTTTTATTTTCTATATTCTTTATTTACATTCCAAAGATTTCCCCTTTCCAGTTCCCCCCTCCCCGAAAGTCCCATAAGCCCTCTTCCCTCCCCCTGTTCCCCATTTACCTAAGAATTTCATGAATTCATTGTTTTTAATTGCTGAGTAGTATTCCATTGTGTAAATATACATGGAAACTATCTCTGATAAAATTGAAGAAATATATAGAAAAACACGTTAAGATTGACTATTTCATGGAAAAATTATACAGATAAAATGGTAGGCATAAAAATATTCCTAAGTTGATTGAAAGTGGAATTATAAACATTTTCTGATAAAATTGAAAATCTACAAGGAAAATATTTCTGATAAAACTCAAGAAATATATAGAAAAACAGGTTAAAACTGACTATTTCATGAAAAATTATACAGATAAGATGGTAGGCCTAAAAATATTCCTAAATTGATTGAAAGCAGAAGTAAAAACATTTTCTGATAAAATTGAAGATTTACATTGAAAATATCTCCGATAAAATTGTAGAAATTGATACAGATAAATTGGTAGGAATAAAAATATTCCTAAGTTGATTGAAAGTAGAATTATAAACATTTTCTGATAAAATTGAAGAGCCGGGCAGTGGTGGCGCACGCCTTTAATCCCAGCACTTGGGAGGCAGAGGCAGGAGGATTTCTGAGTTCAAGGCCAGCCTGGTCTACAGAGTGAGTTCCAGGACAGCCAGGGCTACACAGAGAAACCCTCTCACAAAACCAAAAAAAAAAAAAAAAATTGAAGATCTACAAGGAAAATATTTCTGAAAAAATTCAAGAAATATATAGAAAAACATGTTAAAACTGACTATCTCATGGAATATTATGCAGATAAAATGGTAGACATAAAAATATTCCTAAATTGATTGAAAGTGAAATTATAAACTTTTTCTGATGAAATTGAAGATTTCCATGTAAATAATAAAATTGAAGAAATATATAGAAAAAATGTTAAAATTAAAGAATATCATGGAAAATAATACAGTTAAAATGGTAGACATAAAAAACATTACTAAATTGAAAGACGAATCACAAACATTTTCTGATAAAATTGAAGATTTACTTGAAAAACATCTCTGTTAGACTATGTTTTTTGTTGGGGAATTGAGTCCATTGATGTTATAAGACATTAAGGAATAGTGATTGTTGCTTCCTGTTATTTTTGATGTTCTTTTTATGTTTGTGTGGTTACTTTCTTTTGGGTTTGTTGGAAAAAGATTACTTTCTTGCTTTTTCTAGGGTGTAGTTTCCCTCCTCGTGTTGGCATTTTCCATCTATTATCCTTTGTGGGGCTGGATTTGTGGAAAGATACTGTGTAAATTTGGTTTTATCATGGAATATCGTGGTTTCTCCATCTATGGTGATTGAGAGTTTTGCTGGGTATAGTAGTTTGGGCTGGCATTTGTGTTCTCTTAGGGTCTGT